>CM021100.1:64143442-64515300 GCA_007115665.2 Sequoiadendron giganteum | reverse complement strand
GAGTTCCTATTTTCTCGGAGAATGGTAAAACCCTAATACAGTTATCTTCGGAAGTTGCCATAAAAGGGAAGCGCATGATATAAGCGTTTTTTAGGGTTGCGAAGATTTGTGATGTGAGTGTATTGTTGGAACGTTTTTTCATGCTGCCGCATTTTGTCTTCAAGAGTTGGAAATCTCCTGAAAGAACTTGCATTACAAGTGTGTTGTAACCGTTGTGTTGAAGATAATACATTGTGCAGGTTTTGGAGTGCTGGGGTTTTTTACCGAAAGGTTTTCCCCAGGGTAAATCATTGTGTCATTCTTCATTTTCTGTATGTATGGTATATTGCTGCAATATCTTTGTTAAGTAGATTAACGAATCTGAAATTGTAAGGGTTTAAAACGAATTTGCACCATACTCTCCTTAAGAGATTAGTGTAGGAAGCTGTTTCCGCACCTGAGTTTCCTTACAAGTGGTATCAGAGCCTGATCAACTTTTGATCCTAGTTGTTGGGTAGGGTTTTTTGAGCTAATCTCAAGTTGAGTGGGAGTTTTTTTGTGCAGAGCATTCTAAATCTTATTTGCAGATTGAGATGGCAAGTTCCTCATACAGTAGAATGGAGGTGGAGAAATTTAATGGCACTAATTTCGAGTTGTGGAAACTCAAGATGGAAGACATGCTTGAAGACCGCGAGCTATGGGAGGCTACTTCACTTGATGTGAAACCTGTAGCGATACCTCAAGCGGATTGGGATATCAAGGATCGGAAGGCTAAGGGTCTCATCAGACTCTGTCTAGCAGATGCCGTTCTTCTGAATGTTCTTGATGAGACTACTGCAAATTCTTTGTGGAAGCGGCTTGGGTCTGTGTATCAGGCCAAATCTCTGGTGAATAAGTTGTTCCTGAGAAAGAAGTTGTATTCTTTAAGAATGGAGGAAGGTGGATCCGTAACTGATCATCTCAATGCATTCAATTTATTGATTGCACAGTTGGCATCATCTGGTGCAAAGATTGAGGAGGAGGATCGATGTATGACCCTGCTTTGTTCCTTGCCGGATTCGTGGGACCATCTTGTGATGGCTCTCGGAAGTACTATAGTCACATTCCGTATGGATGATGTGGTGTCTTCACTGCTATCTGAGGAGATGCGAAGAAAGACTTCGGATTCGTCTAAGGAAGCCCTTGCCGTTCGCGGGAGATCCAACGACAAAGGAAAGCAGAATGACAATAAGTCAAAGAAGGGCAGATCCAAATCCCGTGGGAGTTCTAAGACTCCTGGAAAGTCCAAGGCGAAATGTTGGAACTGTGATAAATCTGGGCACTTCCGGAGGGACTGCAAAGAACCGAAGAAGAAGAAGAAAGGCTCAGATTCAGCTTCTAAAAAATCTCAAGAAGATGGAGATGCTTTTATTGCAACTTTGGCAGCCCATGCATCTGATGATGTGTGGTTAGTAGACTCGGGTGCTTCTTTTCACATGACCTCTCATCGAAACTGGTTCTCAAAATATGAAGAGTTTGATGGTGGAAAGGTGTACTTGGGTGATGATTCTCACCTAAGGATAGTTGGACGCGGAAGGGTCACTATCAGATTTCCTGATGGACGAGTAAAGGGAATCAATGGAGTTATGCACATTCCGGGTTTGGCACGAAACCTATTATCTGTAAGTATGTTGAATGATGTAGGTGTGCAAGTTGTTTTTTTGAAAGATGGATGCAAGATGATAAGAGGATCTATGGTGCTCGCTAAAGGTACTAGGAGAGGTACTTTGTTTCAGCTTGATGCATGCATTACTCAATGCAATAGTTCTTCTGTTTCAAAGAAGAGAGCGGCTATCACTTCATCCCCACCATCTGAACGAGCAGTAAAGAAGATTGTGGCAATGGGCTCCGATGGCAGTGCAGTAAGTGTGCCTAAGGGTGTAAACACTTTGGAAGGCAAGCTTCCTGCAGAAAAGACAATGTTGTGGCATATGAGATTTGGCCACATTGGTGAGAAGGGTCTTAGGACCTTGAAAACTAAAAATCTCGTTGAGGGGCTAAATGATTGTAATCTCGAGTTCGATTTCTGTGAACACTGTGTTTATGGTAAGCAAAATCGTGTTCAGTTCTACTCTAGTTCTCACAAGTCTTCTGGACTTTTGGATCTTATTCATTCCGATGTTTTTGGTCCTGTAAAAGTTCCTTCTATCTCCAGTTCTGTATATTTTGTATCTTTTATAGATGATTACAGTAGAAGGACTTGGATATATTTCCTAAGAAGTAAGACACAGGTTTTCAGTCGGTTCAAGGAATTTAAGGCTCTCGTGGAGAATCAGACTGGTAAAAGAATCAAGTGTGTGAGAACTGACAATGGTGGTGAGTTTTGTTCCACAGAGTTTGAACAGTTCTGTAAAGAACAAGGAATCGAGAGACATAAGACAACTCCTTACACCCCGCAGCAAAATGGAGTTGCAGAGAGAATGAACAGGACAATGATGGAGAAGGCTAGGAGTATGCTTAGTGGAGCTGGCCTAGAACAAAAATTTTGGGCCGAAGCTGTTGCCACTGCTTGCTATCTGGTTAACAGATCTCCTACATCAGCTCTTGTTGGTAAGACACCCATGGAGGTGTGGTCTGGTAAGAAGCCTTCAATTAGACATCTTAGTGTTTTTGGTTGTGAAGCTTATGCACATGTTCCAAAGGAGAAAAGATCTAAGTTGGAAAACAAAGCTGTCAAATGTATTTTCATCGGATACAGTGTTGGTGTGAAAGGATACAAGCATTGGAATCCTATGACTAGTAAGGTGCTGTATAGTAGAAATGTTATTTTCAGAGAGCTAACATCTTCTCCTATTGTGCTACAACCAGATGAAAAAGAAAAGGAAAAAGATGTTGTTCAGTTTCCTCCTACCCCTGAGAAGACTGAACAGAGAGACTATGTTGGGTCTAATGATGAGGAGAGCTCTAGCAGCTCTGATAGTTCGGAAGAAGAGGAAGAACAACCTCAACCTCAGCCCTTGAGGAGATCCATGAGAGAAAGAAAGCAACCAGAAAGGTTTGGTTATTCTATGTTAGATTCCAGTTGTGCTTATGCTTTGATTACTAACACTGATGAGCCTAGATCTGTGAAAGAGGCTTTGGGCATGGAAGATGCAGGTTCCTGGATTGAGGCTATGGATGATGAGATGGCTTCATTGGAGAAAAACAAAACTTGGGACCTTGTATCTTTGCCTAAAGGGAGAAAATTTGTTGGCTGTAAATGGGTGTTCAAGAAGAAATTCTGTGCAGATGGCAGTGTTGAAAGGTACAAAGCTAGATTGGTTGCAAAGGGGTATTCACAAGTAGAGGGAATAGATTATGGTGAAATATTCTCTCCTGTTGCAAAGTTGACATCCATTAGATTTCTGTTATCTCTTGCTGCATCATATGATTTAGAGATAGAACAGATGGATGTGAAGACAGCTTTCCTTCATGGTGATTTGGAGGAAGAGATTTATATGTCACAGCCTGAGCACTACATTGTTAAAGGTAATGAATCCTTAGTTTGCAGATTAAAGAAATCTCTATATGGTTTGAAGCAATCTCCTAGGATGTGGTACCTTAAGTTTGATGCCTTTGTGTTGTCAATTGGATTTGTAAGATCGAAATCAGATCATTGTGTTTATTTCAGAGTTGAAAATGATCGCCTTCTTATTGTTGCATTATATGTTGATGATATGTTGCTGTTTGGGAAGGGTAAGGGTATGATTTCTGATTTTAAATCTCAGTTGTCAGCACAGTTTGAGATGAAAGATCTTGGGGCAGCAAGGTACATCTTGGGTATGGAAATCAGTAGAGACAGGTCTAACAGAAAACTCTGGTTGAGTCAGAGTAAGTATGTGAAGTCTGTGTTGGACAGGTTCAGCATGGCAGATTGTAGACCACTATGTGTTCCTGTTTCAATGGGAACAAAGTTATCTGTAGATGATTGTCCAAAATCTCCTAGTGAGGTGGAGGACATGAGTAGAGTACCTTATGCTAGTGCAGTTGGCAGTCTTATGTATGCTATGGTCTGTACTAGACCAGACATTGCCCAAGCAGTGGGAGTCCTAAGCCGGTTTATGGCTAACCCTGGACGGGTACATTGGGATGCAGTTAAGCGAGTATTCAGATATTTGAGGGGTACATCAGATTACTCCATATGTTACCATGGTAACTCTTCTGGATCTCCACATTCAGTTTGTATTCGTGGATTTGTGGATTCAGATTGGGCAGGGGATATTAACAGCAGGAGATCCACCAGTGCTTATGTTTTCACTATGTTTGGTGGTGCCATCAGTTGGATGAGTAAGCGACAACCTGTGGTTGCTTTGTCCACTACAGAAGCTGAGTACATGGCTGCTACTCATGCTTGTAAGGAAGCCATTTGGCTTAGGAGATTGTGTTCTGATGTTGGTGTTGATGCAGAACAGATTACTATTTGGTGTGACAGTCAGAGTGCTATTTGCCTTGCGAAGAATCCAACTTTCCATGCCAGAACGAAGCACATTGATGTGCAGTTTCACTTTGTGAGAGATATGGTGGAAGATGGAAAGATAAATTTGGAGAAGGTAGATACTGTGAAGAATGTTGCAGATGCATTAACGAAACCAGTGGGCACTGTGAAGTTCAGATGGTGTTTGGAGTCTATGGGCCTTTTGGCCTATAGCGGTTAATTCCTGTTATGTTCCTATTGCTCTTACAAGGTGTTCGACAAGTGGGAGAATGTTAGGAATAAGGTGTCTCAACCTTGGATAATTCCTATTCTTATTATTTGTTTTGTAAAATGTATTTCTTGCAAATAATGTAATTAAGTGTGAGTGTACATGTCTAGTTTGCATGTTGATGTGTCACTCCACTTAATGTGTCGGCATCTTGAATTGTGTGTAAGGAGATCATGGCTGAAACGGTTATGACGGATTCCTATGACACGTAAGAGCTATGTCTGGAAGATTCAATGACAGGTGAAGACATGTGGCAATTGATAAAGTTGAGTACTGTACACTCTTCCACGATAGTGGAGGAGTTCCTATTTTCTCGGAGAATGGTAAAACCCTAATACAGTTATCTTCGGAAGTTGCCCTAAAAGGGAAGCGCATGATATAAGCGTTTTTAGGGTTGCGAAGATTTGTGATGTGAGTGTATTGTTGGAACGTTTTTTCATGCTGCCGCATTTTGTCTTCAAGAGTTGGAAATCTCCTGAAAGAACTTGCATTGCAAGTGTGTTGTAACCGTTGTGTTGAAGATAATACATTGTGCAGGTTTTGGAGTGCTGGGGTTTTTTACCGAAAGGTTTTCCCCAGGGTAAATCATTGTGTCATTCTTCATTTTCTGTATGTATGGTATATTGCTGCAATATCTTTGTTAAGTAGATTAACGAATCTGAAATTGTAAGGGTTTAAAACGAATTTGCACCATACTTTCCTTAAGAGATTAGTGTAGGAAGTTGTTTCCGCACCTGAGTTTCCTTACAGGGTAATGTTGGGTTATCTCTTAGCTATCCAAAGATGTATTTTTTTTCACTTTTTGAAAATAATAAGTCTTTCATCCATAATTTATTTTATCTGTATGTCTTTTTTTTGCTAAAAAGCAGTGTTTGGTTATTTTTTCTTTACAAATTAACCGTTCATCAATTTTTCAAATAAATTACATTTTTAGAAACTAGACTCCATTCTACAAAATTTAAAAATTAAAAAAAAAACAAATCAATTAGGTTCCAAAATTTGTAGGGGTAACACGGCCAAAATTCTATTTTCAAGATATGTCCACTTCGCAAATTAGTAAAAAATCAAATATTCGATAAAAAATTATTAGAAAAATCATGCATCAACTACATACTATTAGCTAACTTCTGACCATTGCGATTTTAAAAATACTAAAATAAATTCACCATACGAGGGTCGTACAAAAGTTGCTATGTTATGTTTTTATGTCAAAAACAACACCAATTTGTGTACGTCCCTCTTTTGAACCCCTTAATCTCAATCATTTTCAAAATAAATTAGTAGTTTAGAAAGTACACTCAAAGCACTTGAATCCTTCTTTTTGTTCCATCTCAAAATTTTGAGTCTAAGTATCCTAAATTTCACGCCCAAGGTCAGTATTTCCTGATTTCAGAAAAACGTTTTCCACTTAAGTCCCCTTTTTGGGAACCATCTTGGTGCACTTACGTGAATCTTAAATCATCATTTAGAACTTGTCTACTACAATTTATTGCAATGTGACCAACATTATTATAGTTATAACAAACACTATTATAGCCCTAATTTGACAAGCTATAAGAACTTTTATCATTAGTCCATCCAAAAACATTTCTTGTATGAAATCTACAATCTCTTTCTTTATGACCATATTTATGACACAAATAACAATAACCATGAAATTGAGAGTAATTGTACCTCATTGAATTATTATGTCTGATAGGTGGTGGTGTAAGGGGGAATGGATGGAAAAGTCACAATTCCATGCTCCGGGTCTCACCTTAGCAATTCCCTTTGGTGGCTTCCTCCACCACTCAACCTATAGGTCCTGACACAACTCAGTTACCCCTGGTTCTATTGGCCATCCCCTCTTCCAACCATAATACTCAATTCAAACCAAACCTTAGTGCTTTGCCACTGCTTCACCCTTGACCCTTAATCCTCCCTAAAGGCCAAATGCTCTCAATACACAACTAGATGTTTGCAGGGGTGTTCAGATGTGTTTTCATGCTCCCTAGCATTCCATTTGGTCTCTTGAACAACCACTAAACTCCATCTCATCATCGTTTCTCTAAAACCCTCATTTTGGGTTAAAAAGGCTACAAGCCTAGAGCCCCCAATTAGGTCTCCTAACCCGAGAAAAGTGGCATTTGCTCCCAAACTTTCCAAATGACCTCAGTTCTTTTCCTATGGATTCTTGAACCTTATTCCAATCTCTTCGATATTTCCAAGGTCTTGTGCCTTGTCTGGCCATACACAGGCTTTTCCACCAAATTAGCAAACCTAGGGTTTTGTTGTCATTTCTTGGCCACCCGATTTGGGACTGTCAAAGAGTTCTCAACCCAAATGGACTATTGGGACCTCCTCCTTGTTACCAAACCTTTATAAGACTCCCTTCCAATTTCCTATCACGGGATTTTGCAAGAAGAGGCCACCCCTGCAAGTTATGCTCTTTTTCCCACTGTCCTTCCTAACCGGGCATTGCCAAGCTCGCCTAGGAAGTGACTTTTCTCATAGCTACCTGACCCCTAAATTCTCCTAGAACTAACCTATGTACAAGCATGGAGCTTAGAATCATTCCCCTCAGACTATACACCTAGTATAGTGGAAGATGGAGGTCTAAGACTCCATGGTTGATAGTTACTAGACTGATCAGCAATGGAAAGAAAACAAAACTTAACTAAGAACAAGCTATGAAACAATAGAAATGCTTAACTACTAACCACACAAAGCTCTGAAAGAGAATTACATCTCAATCCAAATGTAACAAGATGACTGGTTATACCATTTAGACATTGCCAAGAACTCAAACACAGAAAATTCAGTTAACCTTCCTGCTGTCCTCTCTTAGCATTCAAGAAAATTGTCAAATTACAAACTTGTTAATCATTCACAAAGCCTTCCAACCCTTCAAAATAGTCGAGGCATTCCTTATAAAGTTTCAAAAGGTGGTTATCCTTCCCCTTGGTTGGACATAACCACCACCTTAGGCCAAAATTGCTTAAAGCAACATTTTGGGCTTTATTCCCAATTACAAGAACTTACCAACCTTGAGTGTCTAAACTCACAACTTAAACACTACTGATAGCTCCTGACCACTACTTGGTCCTAACCTTCAAACATAATGCAATGGTCAACATGACCCTATAGAAATTCATTAAAAAAAAACTTACTTCCTATTTCTTAGTATTTGCCTAGGTATCCTTCTAGGTGCTCCTTCACCAGGTGGAGGCCATGAGATTTTATTTGTTCTTCTTCTTCCAAAATCAGCAATTTTCTCTTTTGATTTCTTATCGTCGTCACTTTTTGAAGCTTCAACAGTATAACTTAAGTCTATTTTCTTCCTTGGAGTATTTATGACCTTAAAACTCTGTCCTTTCTTATTTGTAGATACAAAAACTATTTCAGTTTTTGACTCTTTTCCACTTGAATAAGTTTGTCCTATTTCATATCCTAGCCCAGTAGGATCACTAGAATGTTTTTTCTTACATAAAATATCATCCAGTGCATTACTACTTTTCTCAAACTTCTTATACTTTTCAAACTGAATCTTATGATCTTCAAGATATTTCTTTACAGAAACAACCTCTCCTTCAAGCTTATGACACTCAATAGTTTTGGCATCCAAATTAGATTTTGTTACTTCTACTATCCTCTTAGTTTCCTCACTCTCTATTTTCAGATTTAAGATTAAGTTATCTGAACCATCTTTTAAAAAAGAGTTATTCTCTACTTTATTTTTCAAAGAACTGAGTTCATCCTCAAACTTCTTACACATTTATTCATTTGTAACTTTAAGTTTCTTATTTTCTCTTTCAAGATTCCTAATCATATCCAGAGCAAAAACAAGCTCTCCTTCAAAATCAACTATTCCTTTAGGGTTACTACCACACTCTTCTATATTTGATTCACTCATAATTACCATGAATTTATCAAAATATATATTAGGCACCTTTTCCTCTACAAAATTGTTCTTAATAATATGTAAAGAATCAACTAACAAGAACTTTTCTTTAGCCAAGGCTTCACTAGACTTGATAGGGGTTGTTTGATTATCTTTTTGCTTGACACTAGTGTTTTTATTTTGACCTTAGTTTCTTTTTCACTTAGCCATGACTAGTACTCCATGACTAGAAATCCCTAGTTGACTCAAAAACAAGGTTTGGCTTTGGTACCAATTGTTGGAGTACAATTAACACTAAGAGGGGTGGGGGTGAATCAGTGTTAACAATCAAATTAACTCTTTTATTTCTTTTAATAATTTTCACATTATGAATGAATGTATGCAATAAAAATAAAATGAAGAGATAATGAAAAAAAACATCTAAAAGATTAACAAATAGATTTTATTGAGTGGAAACCCTCCTAGGGAATAAAACCACTCGAACTTGGACTCATTGGCCTTATCTTAAAATAATATTTGTGCAAAGCCTCACTGGTTGATTTGTCTCATTAACAATGATGCTATCTCATTGATAGTATTTTGAAATTTACATGTATGAAATAATTGTAAATACAGAGTTGATCTCTGTTTCAAGAATTACATACTTTTTTCTACCATGACCTCAAAAACAAAGTCAAAAATTTCAACTACACAAAACAATATATATTGCCTTTCTGAAATATATATATCTTATTCCTTTCAAAATATCTCATAAATAAGAATGTGAGAACAATAAAGTATTTAACAAGTTCTTTGTTCTCAAAATTTGAGAAAACCCTTTTGAAAAAAAAAATCGAAATCACAAACTTCCATAACTGAAACTGAAACTGCCTTTGCATGTTGTAAGAACAAATTCTCTTAAACAATGATTAACCAAAAATGTGAGTATACACAATCCATCTAATCGGTATAACATCCACCTTGCCAAAATGTATCAAGAATAATCAACAAATAACTATTATTTACCTTGTAGAACCGACACCCTTAACAAGGATAACTAAAAACTGAATGCCCAGATAAACACAACGAACCTGATTACAACTAATCAGTATTATGAACAACAAATAAATCTAATTCTCCTGAGTTCACATAAACACAAGAAAATAATGTTAAATATTACACCTGGCAGTGGAAATGTACAATCAGAACTTCTTCACTGTCTTGCTCTTCACTGCAATTTCTTGTCCCCTCGAAAACCATTGTAACCAAAATCTGAATCAAGTCTTTTCTTACCATTGTCACCATGATTAGGGTAGCAAACACTATAAAAAAAAATTAATCAATCATCTATGCATATTGAAGCTTCATAACAACTTTTGGATTTCGACATAATGATTTTTCAAGTTCGATTATTATGATGGGAAAAATTCTCATTCAACAAACAAAAATAATCTATAGCGACAATGCAATGACCACATTATATTTTTTAGTCAATACAAAATCATAAACTCATAAGTATGTCAATAATAATCACCATTTACATGTGGACAATAAACCATGCCTTGCAAGACCTTTAAATAATTCCAAATAACATGTGTTGGTCCACCTTAGATTAATCAACTTCCATGATGTGCAAATCACTTAATCAAGCACTTATAATGCCTGGAAATGATTTGACAAAACATGTTCTTAGTAATACCAAAGTATCAAGGTAAACATGCTAAGAGCAATCATTGATCAATATATTGATCAATGAGGGATGAATGTAATCCAAGTTCAAGACCCAAATATCACTATATAGTCCAACACCAAAATTAATGTGTCACTCTCAATATAAATCGTTGATCTAATAAATTGTTCAATAATAGATAGATATAATCCAAGCATGTTATCCCCATATGCTGCCTCAATAGACAATATCAAAACTGCCTTTGTGACCAAACAATAGAACTAAGCCTAAGAATATATGCTAATCTAACTAAAACCAAACTATGAAATATATCAATCACTGGAATATTCCAAATGCAAGTGATGATGCCAAGATAGATCAAAATAGATATATAAACTCATGCAAGAAGAACTAAATTAAAAGATCATCATGTGCACACCATGATACCTCAAATTTGGTGTTGTGGCATTAATGCCAAATAATACTGAGAGACAATAATCTTGTCTATTATATTTTTATCTATATCTATCTATCTAGTTGTTTGTGGAGGTGGGAACACCTACATAGGGGTTTGACTAAGGAAAGCCCCTAAAAAATCCCTAACCTTTTACTTGTTTTCGTGTGTGCAGGTTTTGGAGTTGTTATATTACGGAAGGATTCATTCAAGGACATATCATGAGTGTTTCCTCTCTTCTTTTTATTTCTATCATTTCCTTTCCATCTAGCTTAGTTTACATTTATTATCATTATTATGTTTTGATTAAGTAGGAAAAATAGGTTTTGAAGGGATCTTAAACCCTTTTACAGAAGATAAAACAAAATGTTGCTAAAAATAAGGGCCATAGAGTACCAACAACAAACCAACAAAAAAAAAGAAACTAAGGAAAAAAGAGTGTTGAACAAGAGAAACAACAGTGAACAAACAACAACACTCAACAATGACAATACAAAAAACCAACACAAGACCACCTACAAACCAGCAGAGGAAAAACAACAAAGCTACCACTAATTCATGATGCTTAAGGTGTTGGCCACCTTAAGCTCCTAGATCCTGTGCAAGTCAATCATTTCCACCAACTCCTTCCTTCTTCTCGACTTTGAAAGATATTTTCCAATCAGTAGACCCTTTAGAGGCAGGGCCTTTAGTGTCATCTTTCACACCCTTCTTTCATTTTACTTTATTCGTATGCTCCTTCTCCATAAGCTTAGAGAAGCACAGTTGGTTCTCTCTTAAATCACTGATATTTTTAAATAGGACCTACAAGGAGTTCACGTTATTTTTCATAGAGATTGGAACGCTTGCAGCAATTTTTTTATGTCTGCATTGGTGTTCGCAACCTTTGCTTCCAACCCATCCAACTATTCATCACACTGAGATTTGAAATCCTATAGCAAACCTTCAATGTCTACAATCTTGTCAATAAGAATGTCCGAAATATAAATTTTCAGCACATTCTTCAAGTTCTCCTTCAAACCCCTAATTTTAATATGCACTTTATTGAACTCCCGAATAGTCCATTTAGCTAGTTTAAAAGTACTCATGGCCCCAGCCTTAGTCATATCCAACAATTGAAACATTAAAGGAGATTCATCATTTAAATAAGAAAAATCCTCAGAGAGGGGGTCTACCTTCAGGGGCTCCACCTTAGTGTTCATCCTCTCAGGGTCATCTTCACCTTGACCCTTAATCTCAACTTGCATTTCATCATCAAGTAAGTTCTTGGCTGAAGAGTCCTCAATATTCCCCATGTTATCAATAGTAGCCTTCTCCTCATATGACACCTTTTATCATTATTATGTTATTTTAGCATATTTATAAGATTTTATTCACTGAATAGTTAGTGGGTTCTTTACACTTTTTCTAAGATAAACTCAATACTTTTCTATTCGAGACTACAACACATTGCAAGGAAATATATACGATGTGTTATCATCCTTAGCTGAGAGCTTGTTGGTTTATCAAAATAAACTATGCAACCTACTCTTTCAATTCCTAAAACTCTTTTATTTTTATTTCACATAAATCATAAAATATTAGCAAATTCCTTTATCTCCCTATCTTTTCACTTGAGCTTTGATCCCTAAGATAGTCAAGGAACATTCTCTCTTCGAGATCACATCATTTTGGGTGTCGAATTTCCTCCTCTACATTTTGGTGAACTCAATGTGAACTATCCTTGCCTTAATATTTTGTTGAAAATTTCTTCTCTCTTGTTTTGACATCTGTTGGACCGAGTGTTGTGATACTTTTATGAGTTTCACAAACCAAGCTACAATTTTTGAACACATAGTTAGAAGAAGCGTTCAACACTTAGAGATGGGTTCAAGACAATAGTTTAGTCTTATTCACTAGGGTCTTGATTTTGAACAATTTACTACAAGACTATCACTTGGTTTTACTCCCACTTCCATTTATGTTAATGTGCTAAAAAATGTTCAAATCATTTCTCAACCAAGTAATCCTTTTGAATACTCTCTTATATATCATGAGACTACTCTTAGGGTCCCCTTTGAGAAGGTCCAATTTCTAGAGGGGAGACTTCAAGAATTTGAGGACTTTCTAAGCTGTGATAATTTGTATACTCAAGTTGCTCTTATTATTTATGGTTTGAGGAATGTACTTATCTCAGACTATAAAGGTCTCAAGTTTCTTCATGGGATAACTAATATAGTAGAAACCAATGTAGCCTCATAGACGACAAGCTCGAGCTACCCCCATGATACCCCATTGGAGATCACTAGTATACAGTTGAATCTCTTGATGCCTAAGGTGTTTATGCACATGGTGGATACAATTCCTTATATACCTCCTTTCACTTCTATCGATAACATCAACTCTAATACTAGAGTCAATGTGAACCACGTTCCTTTAGGGTTTGAGGTTCATGTTCTTGGATCCACATCCCGAACCTCCACTGCCATGACTAGTCAATCTCTACCACCTCTTCCATCTGATCCCATCCTTAATTCTTTGTTACAAAACATGGGGTAGATGCAATCACAGTTGGATAACCTAGCCATCTCTGCTTCTCAGTTCACATTGTAACCTTATTATCACTATAGTCCCTTAGACCTCACTATTATAAATGTTCCTATTCCCCAAGGGTTAGAAATCTAAAATCTGATAAGTAAAATGGCATGGGTGATCTGCAAACCCATGTCTCCTCATTGACTACCATGTGCAGTGACTTCCTATATCAAGATGATTTGTTAGAAAATAAATTCCTATGATCCACCAAGGATGATGTGTTGGAGTGGTTTTTCTCACTTTGTAACCATTCCATCTTTTCTTTTGATCAATTAGTTAATAAGTTCTTACAACACATGCTAGGAAAATATTGTGTTGAAGATCACTTTTACTGATCTCATCCATTGTAAGCATGGGACTCATGAAAATGTAACTAATTTCATTTCCCGCTACCAGTCCTTATTTTCTCATCTCTTATGCCCTGCCAAATTTTGATGTCCAATGTGTGTTCATTAGGAATCTGCAGTCAGTATTGAGAGAAAGAGTTATCTTGATGAAGTATCCCTCCTTTTATCATCTATGTTTGGAATTTTGTGAATAATAGCAGATGATAACACAGTACGAGGGTTCTTCCTCATCCTCCTATCTTGATAGTAGGACAACTGTGTCTATTTATGGAGAGTCCAAAAATAAAAAAGCAGTAACAAACATGGTTTCCGTTCCTACTCATAAGAACACTGAAAGTCACAACAAATTTTTCATAAAACTATTGTAATCCTATGCAAGTGTTCTTGAAAATGTATTAGAATATGGTTTGATCACTCTCCCAAAAATTAGATAGCTACCTAATGGAAAACCTATCCCACCTGGTATGATACACAAAATTTTTGGCAGTATCATTGAGTCCTTGGTCATGATATTGGATATTGTGTGTGTCTTCGACATGTAGTCCAAGACCACATAGAGAGCGGTTCCATCTAGCTTGATGGTAAAAAAAACAACCTAAAAAATATGCAACCAATCCTAACAACTAACTATAGATCTACACAAATCCCTTTCCTTCTCATTCTACTAATCTAATAACATTTTCTTCTTCATCTTTTGATCCTAGTCCTTTTGAGTATGTGAACATGGTCATGTTCACTCCTATCTATCCTTTGAGTCATGTGGAAAATATTCCTAATATAACTTTTACACCACATGACTTAGCTCTTAATGAGGAGCCTTCTTCGCTTACATCCTGGCCCAGGTCAATGGTAATACCATGACTGGTATTATGGTTGAACCTACTATCCAGGTCAATATTATTATGGAGTAAAACCTTTTCATTAATAATTTACACAAGGATAAATATGAGGAGTTGAAATCCATGCTTTGTACTCATGATGGTCTCTTTGTACCACCCATTGGTTCCATTTCTTTGTTGGTCCTTATTGGGCCTAAATTTTTTGATGTCCCACTTATCGTGATTCATAAATCCAACCTATTCAAAATAAGACTAGGCATTCCATGGCTAGTCTCCATGAATGCAGTTACTTTAGTAGTCCACAAATGTTTAAAATTCCCTCATAATGACACATTGCATACTATCTAGGATACTAGATATAAACCACTCATGTCACATGGGGTATTTCCCTAGATCATTTCTATCCCACTCATATCATACTTTTACCACTTTGTGGAGATTTTTTCTAGAGGGCCTAATTCAAGTACAAGAAATGAGTCATGGCCCCTATTGCTACCTTTATGCCTTCTTCTCATGAAATTTATATAAAGGCTTCTATGTGTGTGCAACAAAATTCTTTGCCCTCCTTGCCTTCTTCCTCAAAGGTTACATACAAGCATGCTTCCAAACATAGAACTTCTTCTTCTGGGATTTCACAACCTTTGTAAGTTTCCTTTGCTCCCTTTACTATGCCTAGCATAGGAAGAGGAAAGGAACCCATGTTGAATAAATCTAAACCCCAAGTCTTCCTAGTGTTACCTACGGTCCCTCACCCTACTTTCTACAGTATGGGAAAGCATGCAACCAGATTTGGTCTATCTCATGGTGTTCCTACATCTTAGGCCCTGAGGCCTCCTCTCCTTCCTCCACCTTCCTTGAAATTATAAAAAGGAAAGGAGCCTACAGTTGAGACCCAAGTTCTTGTTTTTGTGCCTCCTCTTGTTCCTTATCAAGAAGTTACTCTTCCATCAACTACAAATAGTATTCATCTAGGTGGTACATGGCCCTCCAAAACATTCTCAGAATGATGTTCCTTGTAATCATAAGCATCAAAACCAACTTGCACATGAGCATAAACGTCACTGATGGAATTGTCCCAAGAGTGTGAGGCCTTGCGGAAGATCAAGGGTGAGCCTTCTATTTCTAATTTTGCCTCTATTTATGTTCTTGACTCTATCTTTGTTTCTATTTTTTTTCTTATAGCTTTAATATTGATTTTAGCTTCTTCAATGGACCCTAATGAAATTTTCCTTAAGTGGGTACAAGTTTTCATTGCTCCTTATTCAAAGCCTCCTCTAATCACCTCTTTGCCTAATCTTCCTCCTTTTTCTGAGCCTATAGATATGCCTCACACAAAATCCATGTCCACTTTTCCTCCTTCTGCCCCTACCCCTCCTTCCAATTTTGACATGAGGACTCCACATACTCCTCTCAAGCATAAGTTAGAGAACGAAATCTTCCTAAATGATGATTACAAAAATACTTCTTTATATTCTTCATCTTGTTCTACTTTGGCTTGTACCATCCTTATGATGAATAAGTCACCTCCTTCCCCAAAGTTTTTTACTGCCCCTCTTCCAAAGGTCAACGATGAATCTCTAGTTTCTCATCCTCCTCATGTTCAATCACTACATTTCACTCCAAATAAGTGTATGTTTGACTCAGAGGACATTCTGATTTTGTCATCTATCTTTGTAAGATCAATGACATTGACCTCATAAGAGCTTGTCTATGTGGATCTTGAGGTGGCCTCCTCCTTAGCTCTTGCTACAGGTGAATCAGTTAGCACTACTCTTGTTTTCCTCCCTCTCCAAGCTCATCTTTCATCCCCTTAGAATGATCTAGATTGGGAGCAAGATAACTTGTTAGAGGTGTTGGACTAGAGCTGTACCTCTTCTTATCTTTAGATTAGCTTGAGTGTTTGTGTTTCCCCTGTACCTGTTTGTTTATGTTTGTGCTCTTTCTTGAAGGAACCTCGATACCCTTGTAGGTACTTGGATACATGAGAGAAAATTTTCTGTAAAACTTCTTCTATATGTCTCATCATTCTTCTATTTTTCATAAAATTTTATTTTCACATTGGGGATGATGCAAGGCTTTAGGGCATTTAGGCCTCTTCCATGTTAACCTAGATTTTTATTTGTCTTCATGTGCTCTTCTTCTCGTTCCAATCTATTTGGTGGGTGATGACAGTTCATATACTTTATACTATTTATATCTACATACATTTATGATCAATTTTGATTCCAAATTATTTGATCCCCTTCTAATCTCTTTATCTCTGTTCTTTTTCCTGATGTTGTGGATTCTATGTGTTATCCCTCATGTGATAACATTATATGAATACATCTCACTATGTATGTCATGACACAACATCTTGCTCTATTTTTATTCTCCTTAGAATTACTTATGATACTTTGTGTATCACATATAATTATAGGGGGGGCTATCATATCTAGATTATTTTTTGTTTTTCAAAAATATGTCTTATGATCTCATTGTCTAGCTTGGGGGAAAACTGACTAGACTTTTTTTTTATCTTTATCTTGTTGTCTAGCTTGGGGGGAACCTGACTAGACTTGTCTTTTCTCTGACTATCTTCAATGTAGTTTGCAGTAGCTACATTCCTATATTCTTTCTATATGGTCTCTAGCATAACACAACTTGCTAGCCATACCTATCAATGATGTATTTTTATTTGATAAGGTTTTTATCATATCTATTTTTCACTTTTCTATCTAATGTGTTCGTCTACAACTAACATGTTTGTGGTGAGATTGCAATTAGATTTGCAGGATGGAAGACCCATGTCCTCTTCATGTCTTGGCTCAGCTTCTTGATTGGATATACTAGATCGAAGACCTGTATCCTCTTCATCTAGGGTATATTCTCCTCAACCTCTTTCTCTACTTTATCTCACATCTATTAGAATACATATGCTCATTAAAGTGGGGACAAAATGTAATGCCAAAAATTGTATCCCATGCAATTTCAAATTCCATAAACCTCCCCTTTAGATCAATTAAAGTTGATAATGTAATGTCCCATTTTCCTAACCTTAGTTTTGTCCTTAACCTATTTGTTCTTGACCATTAAAGTGAATTTTTATCATGGACAATTCCATGATGTGCAAATGTTTGCGAGTCATTTGGAAATCCCAAGAAGATTCTTGACTACATAACCATTTGGACGTTACACTTCCCACCTACCCATGAATTTTAATGACTTTGTAGCTTGTAGGCATGCTAAAATGGCTCCTTGCATGCCTATACTCCCTCCAAACTCTCATTTTTGTAGAGAATTAACTCTCATTCGATATATCTCTCAATATTCTCTCATTCTCTCCATTCTTTCAAGATTTCTTTCATTCATTCTCTCTACATCAAGGCTTCAACACTATTAAAATATCTCGCACAAGCTTGGATATTTCTCACTCTTCTTTTTGGTATTCTTCATTTTCTAAAGGGAGGGTAACTCTACTTTTCTCATTACATTATCATTTTATTGTGATAGCATAATGTTCTAACATGTTTACCTATTTCTTTATCTCATCTATTATTTTTTTATCTATGTCTATCTATCTAGTTGTCCATGGAGGTGGGAACACCTTTAAAGGGGTTTGACTAAGGAAAGCCCCTAAAATAGCCCCAACCTTTTTCCTATTTCTGTGTGTGCAATTTTTGGAGTTGTTACATTGCAGGAGGCTTCATTCAAGGACCTCTCATGAGTGTCTCCTCTCTTCTTTTCATTTCTGTAATTTCCTTTCCATCTAGCTTAGTTTACATTTATTATAATTATTCTTTTATTATTTTAGCATATTTTTGAGATTTTAGTCACCGAATAGTTAGTGGGTTCTTTGCGCATTTTTTGAGATAAACCCAGTTCTCATCCATATGAGGCTACAACGTGCCATGGGGACATCACACTGTCATCCTTGGCCAAGAGCTTGCTACCTCCATAACTTGCTCTTTCAGTTCCTAAAACTCTTTTATTTTTATTCCACATAATTCATAAAATATTTGCAAATTCCTTTATCTTCCTATCTCATCACCTGAGCTTTGATCCCTGAGGTAGCTAAGGAATATTTTCCCTTCAAGATCATGTCATTTTGGGGTGTTGAATTTCCTCCTCTACACTCCCAAAGATATTTTTCCATTTTTCATATTTAACAAAGTAAATCAATGCATTGACATCGAGTAGTACATCATCATTCAATCCGTGAACCCTCTTATTATGACTTGGGTATGAAATTCCAAATTCTTACAAGAGAAACCACATGGGTAATAGTAAAAACTTGTGTCACAATTTTATAAACTAATTGACCAACACAAACAAAAAGATTCAACTTCAATGACATAAAAGTGGCCTTTATGTTTTGAGTTTCAAAATGATGTAAACTAGTGAAATGTAGAACTCTTGATAAAGATTATGCTCATAATTTTTCAAATTTTTAAAAAATTGTTTTGATTTTTTTAATATAAATTTGAGAGAAAATTTTGAATTGCTAAAAGTTTCAAGAAAAAGTGAGGCTAAGTTGACATCACAAGAAAAAAAGAGAATAATTTTATTTTTCCTTGATTTTTTTCCAAATTGATAAATTTAATATATAACACATAAAAAAAATTGATGCATATTTTCCTAAAAATAATCTTTTGAAGTCAACTTACCAGAATTTGATAGTTTTCATATGATGTCAACTTTTTTCTTTTTTTTTTTTTCATCATTTTCAAAAAATAAATTAAACCCTTTTGGAGAGGATTTTCTCTAGTGCACCATATATTTTTCAAAATATATTATAATATTTTTCAAATTTCCAATCAATCTGATTTTTTATTATAACAACCTACATACAATATTTAAAAAAAATATATGATAACTAATCAAAGTATCAAAAAAATAATGTATTTGGATATTTGACTCTGAGCTCTACAAACGGGTATTTTTCGATTTTTGAAAAAAAAACATTCTTACTAAAGAAATATTTAGTTCAAGTGGAAAGTTTTAGAAAATTATGCAGAAAGGATGAGGTGGCTACCAACAAGGATTCCACATAGATTTCTTCAATTGAAACCTTTCCGGTCAAAATCCTTCTAGTTGAAAGAGTTTTGGGAAAAACCATTTCAATTAGAAGCCTATTGATCAAAAGCTTGTTGGCCGAAAACCTTTCAATAAAAAATGCTCATATAATTTTTTTCTTTATTTTTTTCAATTCAAGCATCTAAAGAAAACACACAAAAGGAGATTTCTCAGTAAGAGAGGCTACACATTTTTAGGTACAGTAATTTTTAACTTGTCATTGATTAATTTCAAAGGTTTGTGAGATTGGGAGATTCTTATTTACTCATTTTGAGGTTTGTGAGTATATAATTGAGTCCTTCTACCTACATGGCATCATCAATGTTGTTGATTTATGTGTATTCTCTCTAGTATTATCATTACCAATAGTTTCTAATAGGATTTGGGAGCTAGAACAACATAACTAATCCAATCTATATTTGAAATATCTAAATTTCTATTGCAGCTAGGTTATAGCCTTGGGTACAATGTGAGTGGTGATTAGTAGATCATTAGTCCATGTAGGTGAATTTTGGATTGAATATTGTAGCTTTATATGGAATTTTACCCCTAGTTCAAATGTTATTGGCTAATGTAAGATCTTACCCCTCTTCTAGGTGCCTATATGTATGTACATCCATTTGGGGTGAGTTCCTTCAAATTCAAGTGATATTAGTTAATGTTGGATTCATTTATTGATGGAAACTCTTGATTAAGTGTCATCAATGTGTACAAACCACTATACTCCAATTAGACACCAATGTTATTAAATTGTGTGTTTACCATTTTATGAATGAATAGATTCTACTTTCAATGTATTCCATAACTATTGTAGTCCTTTCATACAACTATTTTGAAAATTAAAGTTGCATACATTCCTTCTCCAAGTGTATGGATATATTAAGCCTAGTTTCATTTCAAATTATATTTTTATTTTTTAAAACCACCATCATGTAAATTTTAAAGGAATTATGATTGATCTTATTATTACCTATATTTGGATTTGTATAGGAAGTTACATGACATTATTTATCTTCCTCTTATTACCTTTCCTTCTCTTCCTCTTTGCCTTTTACACTCTTTTTTCTTGAATATTTCCTCACACTTAATTAATGCATCTTGCCACCTTTTTTTCATCTATTTTATTAATATGTCCAAACCTAATGATCATCTTGTAAATTTATTTAGTATATTCCTTCAAAATTATCTTTTCAGCTCAAATTTTATAAGCTTTTCAATAATTATAACTAGTAATCAATATGTGTAAACTAATTATTTAACTTGAAAACCATGTCCTATTATTTTGAATTTTATTCCTCATGTGGTGGGATGGCCTTGATATTACCCTATATTATTTCTTCTCTCTTATCACATGATATCTCTTTTCCCCTTGGGAGCATAAACTTGGGTGCTCTAGTTTTTGTAAAGCTACAATTTATTGTTTATTCCTCTCTTGGGGGAATGACCATAGTGTTTCCCTCTTTCCTCATTGTTTATAATTTTCCCTCTTAATAAATATTTTCTCTATTACTATCATGATTATGATTGTATTTACTATTTTATAAATTAAGGGCATAACCTTATTTTAATTTTGACTTGCCTTGGCATTATTTGGGGTGGAAATCAAATATATCCAACTACATATAGCCAAAAAATTTGTTCACCTTTTTTTATCTCTATTTTGATCATTATCATCAATAATATACATTATAGGCCTATTCCAAACCTAACCTCAAATGACTACCTTATATCCATTATCTAATGACCAGTGATAAATTTCCACTTTCCTATTTATAATTTATCTTTATCAAGGTGCCTTCTTTGAAAGTGCAACCACTTTCCTCTCCTCTTATCTCCTTAGTTGTTTTATGGGGTGATTTTTCATAGATATTTCTATCAAAATAGAAATTGTTGTACCATATTCACCTATGATGTGTGAAGAGTGTGCTTCACAAACATGAACTTGTAGGTAACACCATACATAACATAAATACAATTGTTGAATACTTCTTATTATGTACTTATTGCCTTGTGATGATTTATTGATATAACCTTTCTCAATAGTTCCATTATTTTCTAAATCCTTACCTCTTAGGGGCATTTTTCCAACATGAACTTGTAGGTAACATCATGCAAAATACAAATGGAATTATTGAATGGTGTAAAACTTATTTTTGTGCTCCTAATAAAGAGTAACTCAATATACAACAAACACTATTTTTGGGAAGTTAAAATCACATTGAATTTTTTATTTTGAAAAAATTATTTAAATTCAAGTACACGAATTGAATTTGAATACACTTCTTAATTGGATACTTGAAATTTGATATTAGGCTAAATAAAACTTTTCATATTTACAAATATTGATCAATCAAATAATTATAACTATCAAAAAATTAATGGTATTAGAGTTTGCATTAGGTTGTGACTACAAGACATAAAAAGCCTCTTTGTTGGTGTAAATAGGTGTTGTACCTATCTAGGTCATATTTACATGTTAATTTTACTTAGGTCCTAGGCATGTTTTCTAGAAGTCTTAGTTGTCTAGATAAGATATTAGAATATCTTATCTATTTGGATTATATTTAATGCTTGTGTCTTAAGTCATTTAATATTGTTGAGGTAGTTGTCTCATTATACATGATTAAGACACATATCAAGATCTTGTCTAATCCTATCTCACAATTTGCCTTTATTAGCAAGGCATCATATGTACATTACATATTCAATCTTGTAATCTTGCATCCATAATTATAGCGATCCATTATTTCCATTTTCTCTCTTGTGGAAGATATTTTGGTCTAGCAACTATTCTTGGGGGTGTTGGGAGTCACCATTAACTCCTACATGGTATCAAAGCTCTAGTGTTGCATATTCCTTTGTAGATCTAAGGGTTTCATCTTGGCTTGAAGATTTTGTTTGGTGTATTTTGAGGTTTCAAGGACCTCATGATTGAATCCAAGGCATCAAAGAAAGTCAAGTTTTCCTCTCATTTCATCAATTTTTGTTATGTTTTTATTAGATCTACAAGGGTTTCAAGTAGGGTTAAAGTTTCCAAATCCAAGATGTAGCTAAATGTTTGGAGCACTTTGGGCCAAATATGACCCTACCATCATGTCAGGAAGGCCCAAAAACCTAAAGATTGACTATAAATTCATCAAATTTGGACACTTTTCTCTTAGGGTCATCAGACAAAAATTTCATTTGGTCAGCATATTTGTATGTTTGTATGGATCCATATATGATTGTATTGTACAAAGGCGTCATTTGTATTTCTGTGGTTGGGCACAATATATGGTAGAATATTTTTGGAAAATATGAGTTATACTCTTTGTTTGTGTATTGCACACATCACCTACATATTTGGTCAGTATACTGTGTTGTCATTTCCTCTGCCTTTGACATGAATTTGGTTGATTTCTCTCGATTTTATTAATATTAAAAACTTTATTTTAAAATCTTGAGTTAAATTTTAGTTGACGATTTTGTTTAGCTGCAATTATAGGTGCCTAGACACAGGGTTATATTAGCCCTCAATCACATGTCTATGGTGGGGGATTCATTGCCCGAGTGACGCGATCTCGCCTGCTGCTAACTGTACCCTCGTCAATCAGGTGGCACCATCGCCCTTGATGAAGGGATTCATTTTTAGAAATTTGCAAGCCACAGTCATATGGGGAACCAGGTGCTAAGTGACTAGGCCCTAATTTTTTGTCCCTAAGCCCTAATAGGGCTATTTTTTAAAAATTCCATAACTTGAAATCCAAGAGGCATTTTTTGAAAATGAGATATCACCAAAAATCTAGCTTTGTGAATTTTCCATCGATGTAAGTTATTTTTCAAAATTTTGCTATTTGGTTATAGTAATTTCTAATTGAATTTAGATCTTTGTTTTGGCTCTCGAGCTCATAATTTTTTTTTATGAATTCCTATTTTCATGATTCCTGTGGCATTGGAAATGTATTGAGGAGATCTATCCAATCATCCATACACTTCTTCTTATTTCTATCCCAAGTATATTATGATTTTAGTTCTTTCCCAATGGGTACCTTAGAGATTACTTGGTTATTTTGAAAGTTGGGAGGGTGTTGTTTTGAATTATACTTCATTTCAGTCACATTTTATGTATTGATCTCAGTTTATTATTTGAGAAGTTTATCATTGTTGTAGTCATCGGTTATGTAACTCATCCTTTTATAATCATTTTGACTAAGGATAATTATGATTTTGGGCAAAAAGGAATCCTAACACATTTTAGGTAGCTCAATATTTTGCCTCATCTTTATGGACTTATACTTGAGCTGGAGACAACATGGAACAAATCAATTTGGGGTAATAAGAATGATCATATCATAGGATTGATTTGTTCTAGTTTCAATGCAAGCATATTCAGAGAGATCTACAATAAGATTCTAAGAATCTCATGCCCACACATTATGGACCAAGATTTGGGAGATTTTGGAGATCCACATAATCCTCCATTCTTAAATAATCCTACATCAGATTTCCTCATTCCGCTTGATGATGTTGACAATCTATCCTTTGATGATGAAACCTTAGATGAGTTTGAATATGATGCAAAAATTGAGCATCTTGATGATCCAGAGACTTCTTCTATAGCTCCTAATTCTTCAATTGAGATCACACATTCATTTTTTGTTGGCGATTCATTGGGAAATTAGGAAATTATAATGATTCATTTTTTAAAATATCATTTTATTCCTAATTAGGATTACTATTTGTTAGACATTGCATCTTTGTTTCTAGAGTCTCACATTTCAGATTTGGAGGACCAATTTGAGGGTTTATCTCTCCTATTTGGTGATAGTTATGACAAAAAAATTGTCACTTCATCTTTGTCTTTAGAGTTAGTTCACTATCAATTTCCATTTTTCCTATTTTTTCACCTTCTATTATGATCGAGCATGTACTTGATTGAATTATGACATCACCATTATCTACCAAGAACTTGGCAACACATGACCAGATTTCAAAGAAACACTCTTCATACATATGTGTTAATCTTCCTACCAATTATTATCCAAAATGGGAAGAATTCTTATATTTTTACTTCATTTATCTTCTTCCCAAGAGGAGAAACATTATTTTTAGGCATTGGATCATGTTTTTTCTTCAAGGATTAACCATTTTTGCAAGAGATTACACATTATGGGTTATATATTGTATCTCTTTTTCCCTCTTATGGGGGGTAACTAATTTTATATATATGATGGATATAGTCCTTAGGGGGGAATTATTAATTCATTCATACATCATCTTTCTTTGTATATTTTCTCTCTTTTGGAGAGGAGTTTTGTCCCACTATGTTTTCCAATTTTCTTCATTTGTGAGAGATTGCATTTGTACATGGTACCTAACATGGCCTCATAGCTAAACCCATATTCATCTTTTCATTATTTGCATAATAATTTTCTCTCCAAGTTACACTTAAGGTTTTTTTTTGTGCAAATAGGTGTTTTATCTATCTAGGTCTTATTTACATGTTAAGTTTACTTAGGTCCTAGGTGTGTTTTATAGAAGTATTAGTTGTCTAGATAAGATCTTATCATATTTTGTCTATTTAAATTTTATTTAATTCTTGTGTCCTAATTCATTTAATATTATTGAGGTGGTTGTCTCATTATAGAGGATTAAGACACATTTGAAGATTTTATCTAATCCTATCTCACAAATTTCCTTTATAAGAAAGGCATCATATGTACATTGCATATTCTATATGGTAATCTTGCATCCATAATCATATCAATTATTATTTTCATTTTCTCTTTTGTGGAAGATATTTTGGTCTAGTAACTATTCTTGGGGGTGTTGGGAGTCATCATTAAATCGTATGCTCTTGCTATTTGTTAGAAATCTGAAATATATTGAATAACCAAGATATCCTATGAGAGATATATGCTATAAAACAATAAATTAAATAACGCAATTAAAAACTTGAAATTCCAAGAGATGTGCAAATGTCAAGATCACGAAAAAGTGGACATGGACCACCAAAAGTGGAAAGTGTTCCACCCTTTAAGGAAGGGGACACCAAATCACTTATCTCATAGTAAGTAACCCACTTTATTATCCTAAGAAAGCTTAATTAAGTGTAGGAAAAACTTAGGACTAAGGGGAAACAAATTAACCCACTAGGAAATAAAAACCTACACCAACACCCCCCCTTAAGCACAAATCAGGAGGATATAAAAGATGATGGGTCCCAAAAACTAAAGCCATGTTAGGTACCCATGTATATATAAGATTCCCCCTAATGAAGAAGAAACCCCATCTCAAAAAAATAAAGTACGCCCCCCATAATAGAGAGAGATGAAGTGGAAGGACAAAGAATGCCCCTAAAGAGATATAATGGTAGATTCTTGAAGTTAAATGTAGATGATGATCCATGATCATTGAACAACACTCCTCCCCTTAGGAAGAAACAAAACCAAAGGTATGCACAAGCTATCTCTCTAATCTTGAAAGGAATATGTAGGAAGAAAAATCAATATGTATGGAGTCTCTGAACTGGGCTCAAGTGTCCCCATGTCGATACTAAAAATTGTCACAATAAAATTAAGCATTCTAGGCCACACTACTAAAAATGAAAACTCAAGATCTCCTAGAGATTGATGTAGAACACCATCCAAAGAATCAAGTATCTCTTCTAAAGATATATCCTCCAAATATTGATCTAAAGTATCCAAACTCATGTCAAACTGTGATGAATGATCATGTAGAGAATGAACAAGAGGGTCAAAGTGTTCCCTCACAACATCTAAAGATGAATCAATTTTTTTATAGAGAAGATGAATACACTCAATATTGTCTCTGAAATCTACAATATCTGTCTCCATAAACAAGTCTAAAATGCCTGTCAAGACATCATCCCAAGCTATATCTGAAAGACAATGAATTTCATGTTGCAAGGAATCACTAGAAACTTTCAAAGAAGTAACACTAGAATCTTAAGTAACAATAGTAGATGGAGGAGATGTAATGCAAGGTTCAAGAACTAGATCACTTGTGAGAATACCTAGGTTCGAGTAACCAAAATTCTCCTCAAAATCAAGGTCCACACTAGAAGTGGGATCATCATCCAAAGGATAAAATCCATCATCACGAACAAAATATGAAAAATGAATACAACCAAGATGCATGATCAACCACCCCAGTAGAAATGATCTCTCTGCTCTCCAAATCTCTTATAAGAACTAAATCAAGAGTGAATTCCATAATCTTTCCTACTCCACTATGAATAACTTGATAGATGGAAAGATGATTATTAGACAAATGAGGTACGCACAATATATCATTGAAAGTACTATCCCTTATATCAATAGATCCATTCCCAATTAAATTAATATATGTATTGTTACCCATCAAAATAGGTGGCATAACACAAGGCTCAAAATAAGAGAAAATTGACTGTGAAGAAGTCATATGATGAGAATCTCTTGAATCTAGAAGTCATTTCCTTGATCTAATACTCGTAGAATCACAAAGAGCTTTTCTTTTATGTTTGTTTGATGTAGAAGCATAACTCGCATGAAATTTTTCCTTTTCCTTTACAAATTCTTGGTTTGATGAAGATGGAGATTTAGTGACCACTTTATTACTCTTCTCAAGAAGATGTGTGAGCTGATCAATCTATTTCTTCATACATTTGTGTTCATCATGAACAAGTTTCTTACAATAAGCACATTTTACCTTCTTCTTCTTAGATTTTTTCTTGATTTGAAGAAGATTTAGTGTTTGAATTAGAGGTAGGAAAAGACACATCTGAAGTAGTCTCTCCTTGATTCTTTTGTTTCTTTTTTTTTTTTATTACCTTTTTTTATCTTTAGTCCCTTGACTTGCAACCAAAGTGATAGGCCAAAACTAAGGTAAAGAATAAACTAGATTCAACTCGGTCTATGTGTCAATCCGGGGATTGTAAGCTCATGAAAGGTGTCATGGCTTTATGAACAAGGATTGTGATTTGTGAGGTGAGTGGGTATGAAAATACATTCCTAAACTCAATCAACTACCTAGATTCAAAATCAAATTAATGTTTATGTTTTGCGTTTGTGACTATGGTTGTACTGCAATATTTTTGTAACAGAGATTGCAATAGAAATAACAACAATAATGATTCTAGAAAATGAACTCATAGTTGCAATTAATCATTAACATAGATAATCATTAGATACCATAATTAAATTATAAGCAATAAACAATAAATAGTAAATAGATTCACACAATAACAAAAATAAACACACTGTTGAAAATAAACACACTGCTGAAAATAAGCACACTACTGAAAATAAATACACTTACTACAAAAGCTACAAAATCACCAAGCATTCCAAGAAGGGGGAGCCCTTCCTCAATTTTTCTTGTGCTGAAATGAAATACCTTTACATTGGTTGAGTCATGTGAATATTTTTATTTATCAAAAATAATACAAAGTCTATATATGTTCTTTTTTTTCTCACGTAGCTCATATTTATAAAAAAAAATGTGTGAAAGTTGTTTCCTATTTTTATGCCACTTTTCTATTATTTTGTGGCTAATATTTAGCTATTTGATTTGTTGAAACAACTCACCCTAAATTGTAGGAGCTTGTTTAGCTCATTGTCACAATCAATAAAATAGAATATTATTTTCAACGTGAGGACAAAGTATTTTATGAGAAAATAATATGGTTGGAATTCATTTTCTAATGTGTACCCATTGGCTTCTTTAATCTGC
The DNA here is from genome assembly GCA_007115665.2 of Sequoiadendron giganteum. Classification (NCBI taxonomy): domain Eukaryota; kingdom Viridiplantae; phylum Streptophyta; class Pinopsida; order Cupressales; family Cupressaceae; genus Sequoiadendron; species Sequoiadendron giganteum. The sequence continues at coordinate 64,487,091 of CM021100.1, read as the reverse complement.
ATGCTGCAAGATATATTTTATTAACATAATGGAAGCAAATAGTAGTAAATACTATCTAATTATTATTATTCACTTATTTTATCTAAAAACTAAATTAAATATTACTTATTTATATTTAACCATAAGTAGAAAAATGTGGAAAATGGTATGATAATGTATGGAAATGGAATATGGAAATGTGTTAAATGGTATAGAAAAAAGTATAAAATATGGTATAAAATGAAGCGTAAATGACACTCATCATTCCCACCAAATTAGCATATTACACGTCCTCGTGCAATCTTTAATTTTTGAGAGGTGTTGATTTGTACCGTTAACTTTTGGATTTGTGCCTTCTTCACCCTTGACTATTACAACTCATGGTTAATCATATTTTCTTTCAATTTTCTATCACTCTTCTTCTTAGCAAGCTTCATGGATTTTCTAGTTTTAAATTTTTGTTTTCATTGTCTTTCTTTTTTCAATATTCATTCCTCCTCTAAATTTGTATTTTTTTCATTTTCCATTTTACAATTTTTTTTATTCATTTTTCATAGCATTATTTGTTGGAAATGCTATATATAGGAGGTATCATAAAAAAATATCTTCATATTCATGAGCTAGTGAAATGATAGATAATATGAACGATTATGATGGGATAAGCAAAAGGAAATGATGGGTGAAAATATAGGTAATAAGGATGACGAACCTTCCCCCAACTTAAAGGGTTGACCATCCTTGGGAAACAAGAAGAGGGTTGGTGTGAGTATTGTTTTATATGATTAATACAATAAGAAATATTAATCAAATTAAAATAAAAAATAATGAAAAATAAAATAGATTTTATTACCAACTTGCACGTCCATGTATCCCAAGGTTTGGTAGCCAAAATAACTCAAAAACTATGAATCTCCAACAAGCACTGTTGCACATGAAATATCACCCTCATAATGAGGCACAATGGATCATACTAATGGTAGAATATTTTTTTGTCACATTTTCTAACACCTTAACTGAATGTGTAACTCGTGCTACAAGTGAGCAAAGGTATGTTGACCATGCCAAAGTAGAGCACATCCACACCAATGAGCAATAGGAGGTGCTAGAGGCACTCAAAGAGAGTGAAACAACCATGGAAGCATCTGGGTGTACTTGAAAAGGATTAGCCCATGGAAATAACACAATTTCTTTTTTCTTTTTTCAAAATTTTTCTCATTTTTTTATTTTTCAATTTTGATAACAACAAGTGATCGTTGGCGAGCCATTTTTCAATCACTTACCACTTAGTGGCGCTATGAAAATATTTTTCACCACTAAGAATTTTATTCAGCTACAATATGCCAAAAATTGGTTTTCAAATTGTAGTTGTCTAACAATGCCCAAAGGTTTTCATTGTTAAAGTATATTGCTTTTTTTCTCTTTTTTTTTCAGTTTTTTTTTTATGTTTCAAATAACCTGCATATAATGACCAAAGAGAGGGAAACTCTCATATGGATGATGAAATGTTATCATCAAATCATAGAGTTCCATTTTAATATATTCAATAAGTCATTGTCGAAACCAATAGCTTGTAATACTTGAAATGATGACCAATAATAACTAGATCATAAAAATGATCTAGATCTCATTTAGCGCATTCCACTATAACAAAAATCTTCCTATAGAACATTATAATACATGCCCAATCACTTGAAATAATCACTTACAATAGAAACAATCTTCCAAAGATAAGGTTGCATAGTGGAAGACCAATGGTAGTCTCCCAACTTATCCAAAATGTCCATATAGATTTAGATAGGTGGATAAATCAATACTTATGATGAAATACAAGAATGTATCTAATTTTTTAATATCTCCAAGTTCTCTCTAGATCTATGGATTGTGAAGATTCAACCAAGAATCATGGTTCTCATACACTGATTTGCATTTTGTCCTCCACATGATTTGGCATCAAAGCTAGTGGAGAAGAGAAGTTCTTCCCATGTGATCTTCAAAAATAAATCACAAAGGAAATGTGTTGGTCACCATTAATCTAGAAAGGCAATGAAATGTGTATTTGGATGTGCATCACCAACTGGTACTTAGGGGAAAAGTGTTGGGTCACCAAGATAAGAAACCTGCAATCATATTCTCAAGACCAATCATATCAAGTATAGAAATGTTAAATTTGTGTAACATTATCCATTAATAACTCCACCATTAATAACTAGTTTATGAATTAAAAAACAGTAAAGTTATTAATATGACAAATAATTGATAAAAATTGGATGAATGTCACAGGCTATTAAAATGAATGCTTGTGTAGGAACAATATGATTCAAATCTCGCTAACACAAGAATTCATACCTTGATTTGGTCCAAATCTTAATCACATGGTGTTTATGAGAAGTATTAAACCAACAATTAATGAAGGTTTTATTAATATTCAACCAAAGATCTCCAAAATTCAAGGGATTTCCCCCCCTAACTTAAATTTTTACTGCACGATCATGAAATTATTAATAATGATAATTTAAATACTAACTTAGAGCTTGTTTAAAGAATGAACATCTATTTGTAACATTTTTTGTGTAGTTGTTCATTCTTTATCCCACATAATTCTTGAATAACTAATATGCAAATAAGATCACCTCTTAGTGCATGCTAAATTCCAACACACACATTTATGAGTTCAAAAATTAGACTCAAATTGAAATATTTTGTTATGTGTGTGATTCATCAATTTGAAGCACATTAATAGTGTGAACCCCTAAACCTGCAAATGCACAAGAGAAACAAACATGTTAAATTTTTAGCTCAATATGCAAACAAGCATGAGAGATTCCCCATAAAATCCATCTACTTAACTTAGACTAGGAAATGATGAAGAACAAAAACTTAAATAAGTGACTGTTAATCCTAATTAAGCAAATAGAATAGCGATCCCATGGGGGAATTGGTGCCAATTGAATGTTGAAATTGGCCCTTTCCCAACTCCTAAGTTGTAATTGTGAGTGATTGAGAAATGGTCAAATCTCCCAAAGATATTTGAGCATAACCTTGTTACAAATCTTGAAAATGATGAATGGTTGAGTGAAATGGGAAAAATTAGCTCTCAATGTGAAGAGAGTAATTTTGCATGAAGATTGTGGATGTGAAATGAGGAGAGAAGTCCCCACTTTATAGATTTCAATTTGTAAGAATGAAAGAGATTAGAGAAATGTGGGACTAACCTTCAATCCAATGGTTGAATGCCACATGTCATGATGTGAATGGTTGATGGTTGTACACATTTTGGCCAAAGTGCCAATAAATGCATTTAGTTTGAATTTGAATTTGTGAAATGACTTGTTTAAGAGGGAAGGGAAATGAAGTTAATGTCCCTTGGCTCAAGGCCAAGTACATGTAAGAGGCCTTAAATGCTTTGTTGGAAGGACCAAGTCCACTTGGCCTTTTTGAATTTAAATGAGGGAATATTCCTTTTTGATGCTTTGTGAGGGAAAATAGAGAATTAAATAAATCAAAGTAATTGATTTACTGTGAAAGTTGCATTCTCTAGAGGATTTTAGTGAGAGAGATTAGCTTAATCAAGTTTTTTATTAATTTAATGAAGAATTAGGTGATTTGACAATTTTTACTTAAATAGATGAATTATTTTAAATCAGAATTGAAAGGAAATGATTTATTAAATAAATGATTTGATTTATTTAACCAAGAAGGAATATGTTAGATTAAATCAAATAAGGTTTAATCTATTTAATTTAATAAGAGGACTATAGGGATTAAATAAAATAAAATGATTTATTTAATTAAACAAAAATGTAAGGTTAATTAAATTAAATTGATTAATTTAATCAAATGAGGTGATAGACCTGATCAGATGAATAATGATTCATTAGATTTAAGAGACATAATTATGTTGAAGTGCTGAAAGTATGATTCTGGAAGAAATGTTAGTAATCAGGATCAAGTGTGCGGGATTGAAAATGTACATTTTCCATGTTTACAGATAGAATGCAAATGAATCCTTAAAATAAAATTATTATATGCAATTTTAACCACCTTATTATGTAATTTTTTATTAGGCATTGTAGTTTCCCTTGGTGGATATGTTGAAGTGGATATTAGGTGATATGAATGGGATAATGAAAATGGTAAAATGTTATTGTGGATATAGAGTGGGTGGAATTAAGTAGGATGGTAACAGAGATGGTAATGATGGTTGTTGTGATCATTCATTTTTTCCATTCTTAGTAGTATGGGGATTTTTTCCATTCACCATACATACTAAATTGAGAAGCATTTTATGAAGAAACACATTGTCTCTTTAATCACATAGAATTATAAGACAAGTTAAAATTATTAATCATACCTCAATCTTCCAGCTTTGATGTATGAAGTTGCCCTTGAGTTACAAAGGAGACTTGTTCACTTTCACCATTATTTTGTTGAGGCTCACTTATAACTTGTGTCTCCTTCACCATGTCCTCTTGAACAACTTGGCATGTGCACTTAGCTTCTTCCTTACAACAATCAGAACAACAAATGGTCAAATTTTCATTTTTAAAATTCCATTGTCCTAAAAATTCATTAATTATTTATTCTTGCTCAGTTATAATAAATTCATGTGACAATGGTAATGGAAGATCATGATAAGCTAAGTTTCATTCTTTAGATAGAGGGGTTATAAAAACATCACTTTGTTTCAACACGATTCCCCCACTAATTTCTTCTTTTGTTTTTAAATTCGAAAGCGGGGGTTTGGGGGTGGCAACCCCTAGCGAGGTCAAAAGGTAGCACCCCTTGCAGGGTCCTGGGATAACACCTTGGGCATGCTCCCTATCACAATATAGTGAGGGGTTGAGGGGCAAAGCCCCTCGCCACCAAGCACATTGACTTCTTTTGCAACCTTCAAATCTTCATTGCTAAAGAAGATTTATGTACTTTTTCCTAGGTTTTCCCTGTTCTCAAAATGTTGTTTTTCTCCATTTTTAAAGTGTTTTCCTCCATTTGCAACATCTTTGAATTTACCAATCGTTGTTATTTTTTTGTCATGTGAGAGAGAAATTGCTGCATGAAAGCTATTATTTTTACATAATGCATTACAACTCAATACATCACGTTTAACTCCATCAAAAACAATAATAATAATTCTTGTAAAATTATTATGGATTTTTAAAAAAATTCTTTAATGACACACCAAATGAGGTGTTTATTTCTTTAAATGAGGTGATTAGTATGGATTGCATATCTCCCCTAGTAGCTGCACGATTTTCTCCTTCATACACTTCTTTTTCAGATCGATATTTGTTTTTAATAGGCATGAGAATTTAAGAAAGATATATTAATACTTGTAGTTTGTGCTTATCAATGCGTTCAATTATAGCTTGCTTATTTTTGTCAACATATGCAAGTTTATTTATAAATGCATACTTGATCACTGGCTGGTCTTCAAAAAATGTAGTAATATTTTCAATCATAGGAACAAAAGGTATTATGATAACTTCTTCAAGTGCAAATCCATATGCGATTAGAAATTCCTTTTCACCAATATCAGTTGTTGTAGGCTAATCTCCAAATGCATATGGCTATTGTGCATTGAGAAATGTGATATAAATTAATACAAACTACTGGTCTTCATTGTCATATATCTCTACTTTTTCCTCCATGAATGTTGAAGCAATTGTTGTAGTTCTATTTCCACTAGCAATTGCAAGGGAAAATACTATCTATTGCTTCTCCTTATCAACAATTGTATGTCATTCTTTCTCACCAACAAAGGTAGAAAACATGGTTACATGTGTGTCCTCTTTTAAAAAAATTCATTCCTCAATTGTTGCCAGTAACTTTTCAAATAAATTAGATGCTACAAGTACCATTCTCTTGTTGTGATCAATAAAGTGATGGAGATACATCTACATACTAATTTAGACAAGAAGATGTATATCTTTCAATCTCTTGGAACTGATTTTTACCATCAAAGGCATACATTATTGTACTTGGGGTTGCTATAGAATGATTCTCACCATTAAATGCATGAGAAGCAACTACAAATCAATCTAGTTTTTCCTTAATTTTCATGCCACTTACTGCAGGCATTTTGATATAATACATTGTTGTCAATGTCCCTTCCTCATACATAGGTCTAGAGCTATTTGTAGTAGAAATATGCAATCTTCCATCATCCACATATTTGGTATGCATTTGTAGATATTTTATTATTTCCTTAAGAGATGTTATCTCCTGTTGTGTAACAATCAACTCTATATTTTCTAGACACCTTGGAGAAGGATTAATTGGTATTGAATATTGTTGTTGAAGGTGTTGAATATCACCATTTTGTTCAAGACACGGTTTATTTCCTACCCATGGGTGTTGAGGTGGGAACCATTGATGATTCATATCATTTGGTTGTCATGGATAGTTTTGAAATTGTTGCAAATTGGTATCTCAAAAATTATTTCTTCCTAAAACAAGTTGGGCAACACGTAGCCAAAACTTGTTCTTCTTTTTCTTCTTTCCTTTTGTTGCAAGTCCTCTTCATCATAGACCGAGATTAATTCCTGGACAAAATGGTAATGTGAGAAAATATTTTTGAAACATCTCTAGTACACATGAGATCTAAAGCTTCTATACTTTCTTCAATCATCCCTCTCAAAATATCATTTTGATGACATCTTTGTTTAGCTTGTTGTATTTAGATTTTCATAGTCTAAACAAGAAACATTTTGTATAGTCTTCCAGCAGCTCATCATTATTTATGACATCCAAAAGATGTCATCTTCTCTATAGTAACTCTCGTGAATATTCCTCATAGGTGCAATACCCATGGGTAATTTAATAGGAAATTCAAAGTAGAATTCTCACCTTGAAGATATCCCTTCATGTATTCATTCGCATAATTATCAATTGAAACTCCCTCAAATTTCTTTAATTCAACCATTATTTGATCTGCATAGGGTCAATTTATTTTTGTGGTCTAATTTTTTTAGATTTTTTCTTAATTAGTATTATATCACACAAGATAAATAAAGATATTAGCTAACCTTGCAACATTTTTTATGTTTTTATGTTGTTTCTTAAAAATTACTTCTTTACTTTTTAATTGACTCACAACAAGTAGTGTTGATATATAAATGATTTTAACTTCTAAGAATTACCTACAAGTTAATCATGCATCTATATGATTTAAACATCACAAATTAGGAGTAATCACCTAGGCACGAATGATAAGTGTGTGAGATTTCATCCTAACACATTGGTCCTAACTCATCTCACTTAACAGGCCTTTGACAACTTTCCTTGTCAATGCTGTCAAAGTGATAGGCCAAAACTGGGGTAAGGAATAAATTGGATTCAACTCAGTCTAAGTGTCAATCTAAGGATCATAAGCTCATCAAAGGTGTCATGGCTATATGCACAAGGGCTACGATTTGTAAGGTGAGTGGGGATGAAAATAAATTCCTAAACACAATCAACTAGCTAAATTGAAAATCAAATTAATGTATATGTTTTTCTTTTGTGATTGTGGTTGTACTGCAATATTTTTGTAACAAAGACTACAATAGAAATAACAATAGTAATGATTATAGAAATTAAACTCATAGTTGTAATTAATCATTAATATAGATAAACATTAGATACCATAATTAAATTATAAGCAATAAACAATAAACACTAAATAGATTCACACAAAAACAAAAATAAACACACTACTGAAAATAAACATTACAAAAGCTACAAAATCACCAAGCATTCCAAGAAGGGGGCACCCTTCCTCCTCAGTCTTTCTAGTGCTGAAATGAAATTCCTTTACGCTGGTTGAGTCATCTGAATATGTTTTATTTATCAAAAATAACACAGTCTATATATGTTCCTTTTCTTCTCACGTAGCTCATATTTATAAGAAATATGTGTGCAAGTTGTTTCCTATTTTTATGCCACTTTGCTATTATTTTGTGGCTGATATTTAGCTATTTGATTTATTGAAACAACTCACCCTAAATTGTAGGAGCTTGCTTAGCTCATTGTTACAATCAATAAAATAGAATATTATTTTCAATGCAAGGACATTCTCATCAAAACTAAGTAATAATTGGTTATAACTAAATAACCAAAGTATTTTATGAGAAAATAATATGGTTAGAATTAATTTGCTAATGTGTACCCACGAGCGATAGGAAGTCCACATTCTTCTCCTTTAATTTGCATGCTGCAAGATATATTTTCTTAACATAATGGAAGAAAATTTTAGTAAGTACAATCTAATAATTATTATTCACTTATTTTATCTAAAAACTAAATTAAATATTACTTATTTATATTTAACCATAAGCAACAAAAGGTGGAAAAATGGTATGATAATGTATGGAAATGGAATATGAAAATAGGTTAAATGGTATAGGAAAAGGGATAAAATATGGTATAAAATGGAGCGTAAATGGCACTCATCACAAAGCATGAGACTTAGAAGATTTGATAGTGCCCATTTGAACCAACTTGTCCTATTATTTTGTGAGTTCATTAGCAAACACATCAAAACAAGAAATTTTGTAGGATGATCCTAAGGCACTTTTAGTTGGATAGAATGTTGAAACATATACTGAATAATTTGGACCAAGTTTAGAGAGAATAATTAAGATTAGTTATTTATCATCTTTCTCAATTCCACACTATTTCAATTGCAATCTTATGGCCTTTAGTTTGGTGAAGAAGTATTGTATTGTATCAAACTTTAAGGAGTTAACCCTATTATCTCATTCTCCAATTGATGACCTCTTAATTCATCTTGTACACCAAATATTTTTTCCAATGTTGTCCAAAATTCATTTGGTGTAGACAAAGATTCAACATGAAAGAGAAAATCTAGAGATACAAACATGCATAAGGTTCCAAATGCTTCATCACACTTATTAAACCATTTTATCTTTTTTTGCATTAATTGTTGGTTCAATTTCTAGTCCCATTGTTACCCTATATAATCCATATTTTTTCAAGTAAAGGAACATTTTACTTTTCCAATCAAAATAGTTGTAGAGTGTTAATATAAGAATTGTTGATTTTTCTATTTTAGGTAGAAAATAATATTGTGAGTGCATGAAAATATAATGAAAACTACAAAAGAGACACCAAGACACACTCCCCCTTTCCACTAATCTTAGAAATCACCCCCCCCAAGATATTACGACATTGACACTTTATGATTAGTGCATTTACAAAGCCTTTTCCAAGATACAATGTTCAATAGGCCCACAATGACCAAAATTATAAATTCTGATACAAAATGAACTAGAGACAGTATGAAAAAATTAGCCATGTATCTGTGTATCACTCTTCAATAAATTTCCAATGCATATTCATTTCCAAAAAATGGAGCTTTGAGGTGAACGTTATGGCTCGTTGAAGAAAAAAAGTAACAACTTCAACCTACAATATCTAGTAGAAAATGGAAAATTATCTTTTCAAAACCTTTGTAGATAGAAAGGCTCATCTCCAGCTTTCCAATGATATTTTTTTTTCTAAAAATGGTTGAATTTAGCATGTAGTGATGACCCCCTAACAAAATCAAAATTTTCCAAAAATCAAATTTGTTTAAAATAGATAAATTTTATATGAGAATAGGGTGTTTTGGGTCATTCGAGTGTAACAACTAGGTTTGTTTGGGTTGAAAACTCTCTTACAAAATGATGTTCATTAGATCTGAGCTTCAAACCCTTGTTTGCTACCATGTCATATGGTGGCCAAATTGAGTGAAAAAAATCCAAATATCACTTTCTCGAGCCTCTCAGATGTAATGGGATAGTTAAAAAAGCTATCACTATAGCTAGAATAGTTGCAATCCCCAAATCTCACCAAAAACACACATGTAAATATGGGATTAATAGATATTCATAATCCCTTTCTGATTCTCCAGATCATATTGAAACGCAAGAGAAGAGCATACAATAATTTCCAAGATCATACAAAAAACTCCAATCTCTTAACCAAGAATCCAAGTACTCAAAACTCTCAAAATCTAAGTTCTAAGACCATATTAGAAATTATAAATAGATTGAATAACCAAGATATTCTATGAGATAATCTATTAAACTATAAATGAAATAACATGATTACAGATTCAAGATTCCAAGAGATGTGCAAATGTTAAGATGACAAGATTGCATTAGGAGCTCAAAGAAAATCTGCAAAATAATGACTACGTGCATCAAGGTGCATGTATATCAAAGTATGCAGAAATACAAGAGAATGAATGGAAATATAAGCTAGATAGCGAGTTTATATATAACTAAGGAGATGATGGAGGTGGAAAAATCCAACCAATAGGAATCAACCGCCAAAAGTGGAGATGGGCACCAAAAGTGGAAAGTGTTCCACCCTTTAAGGAAGGAGACACCACATCACTTATCTCCTGGTAAGTAACCCACTTTATTATCCTAAGCAAGCTTAATTAGGTATAAGGAAAACCTAGGACTAAGGGGGAATGAATTAACCCACTAGGAAATAAAAACCTACACCAACACTATTCAAGTGAGAGAAAAATATTATATTTTTATGTTGATTGCATTGATAATAATTCAAATACTATACAATGTGAGAATTACTTTAGATGGATATGTTTCACAATAGGAAATGAGACAATTAGTATCAATTCCTCCTTATGAAGATACTGGCATTGTATATGTCTATGATATTTTATATTCAAATAATTAAAAACGTATATTTGATTTAATTGTTACAAGTAAATTTTAAATGTAAATGTAAATCTAATTTTAGTAGAATTGATTTATATTCATTTATAATTTGAGAGTTTATAAACATTTAAATGATTTTTTAAACCTCTAATGTACACATATTGTTTTTATACGTAAGATGAGAGATTTATATTGCTTTAAAAAATATAATACATCGTATCTTTGTTCTGTGCCTATTTGCACCCCTATTTTCATCTAAACTTTACATTTTCTTTAATTTTCATGATGAAGTGGCTATGCATAGCCTTGGTTCCATACACATCCCCTTTTTTAAAAAAAATTGTTCTGTCTAAACCAAATTACATCCTTTTCAAATAGATTCACTTTGCAGGGATCCAAATATTATTTGATTCCTTATTATTCATTGATTACTTTAGCCAATTTAAAAATTTCTACCATTACTGAGATAATGTGTTTTATCTTTTTGTGATGGTTTGAACAAAGTCAAAGAGCTCTCCAATCCATGATCAATTATGAATCATCTCAAGCAATAACAATTTCTTTAAAAACCTAAATCCTTGTTCCACACTTACTCTATGCCTCATCATAGTAGCTCCAAAAATGTCGAGCACAAATGGGTGCCACACAACTTATTCACCTAGAATGAACACATGATGTATGTTTCTCGACCTTGGAATTCCTAACCTTGGCCTTGTCATTGCTATCACCTCTTCAACACCCCCAAGAACTAATGTATACCTATTCTCTTGTGGTGCATATGATATATTTTTGTTGTGTTTGCATATCATAATGATAAAAAGGTGTAGATTACTATCTACTAAGATGCACACCACCAAAATGTAAATTATCACAAGAAATGATAGATGGTTTGACATGAATATTTATTTGGTTGAAAGTGTGATACAGGTTTGTAATTTTACCCACATAGTTATGATTTATTAAGTGTAAGGTGCTAAATTTTAATCTAAGTTAAGTAGAAGATGGTCAAGAAAATGAAATGGAGCAAAAGATTGAGAAATACTAAAAAAGGATAGTGAAATAATCAACACATAGATTAGTACTAGAAGGGGAATGAATAACATGAATATTGTGTGAGATATAAAATATATTCAACATAATCAATTTATTATCTAATCCTACTCTACAATTAGACCATGTAAATGATTTGTCAACATATCTTGAATATTTTCCATATAGAGGGTCAACCACATGCAAAGAGTTGCATCAATAAATCCAAGTATTAAATTCATATGAGTTGATATGATAATGATTATTCCAATTATGATCACCAAGATGTTCAACCATATAAAAAATATTCCTTTAGTATAATTTATAATAGGAAAAAATTTAGACATCCAATCCCAAATATTGGCCTATTCTTTAGCACTATTAGGAGTATAAATGGGTCAAAACCCAGTAGTTTGTCTATTGAAGAACGTAAGAGCCCAAACATGAATATGTAAGGGATATTATCCTTAAATAAAATTTTATATTTGGAAATCCATGAAAAAAATCGCTATAGTAGCTCCTCCACTTCCATCTCTATGAGAAGTATGTATAAATAAAACATACTTCCATGTATTAAGGGATATTATCCTTAATAAATTTGTATGTTTGTATGGATCTATACATGGTTGTATTGTACAAAGATGCCATATACAGGTCTGTGGTTGGCCACAATATATGGTGGCATGTCTTTAGCATATACAGTGTATACTCTTCATTTGTGTATTGTAGGAATCACTTATATACTTGGTCAACATAGTATGCTATCATTTATGCTACCTTCGGTATGAATTTGGTAGATTTGTATATGTTCTATTAATATTAAAAACTTTATTTAAAAAATTGCAACTTAAATTATAGCTGATGATTTTTCTTTAGTCATAGTCATAGGTTCCTAGACATGGAGTTATATTATCCCTTGTTCACCTATCCATGGTGGGGGCTTCACCGCCCAATCGACGCAATCCTTCCCATCGCTAACTATTCCCTTGTTGACCGATTGGCGCTACTATCCCCAATCAAGGGATTCTTTTTTTAAAATTTGTAGGCCACAGTCATATGGGGAGCTAGATGCTAAGTGTGTTGGTATGTAGTGACTGATCATGCTATACTATACACTCTTTAGTATTGTACATTCTTCATGTATCTATTTTTTTCACCTTTTTTGTTTTGTCACCGAAAAATAAAAAGGTAGACTTTGTAAACCCTAATTTATGGAAGCTTCTCAAAGTTTGTTATAAGCGGTTGGGATGGGGAGTTGTAGGATGGCATTATTCACGATATTGTAATATTTTTGCACTGGATAATAAAATCATTGGATGACTACGGTTTGGTGGATTTATCCCATATTGGGTGAACCACGTTAAATTCTTTGTGTTATAATTTTTTGTGTGTATTTTATTTCTTGGTTTATTGATAAAATTTGCATATAACTTTTAGATATTTGCCTTCTAACCCTAACAAAGTGCCTAGGCCCTAATTTTTTTCCCTCAAGCCCTAATAGGGATATTTTTTCAAAACACTATAACTTGAAATCTAGGAGGTTTGTAAATTTTCCATTGGTGTAAGTTATTTTTCAAAATTTTCTATTTGGTGATAGTAATTTTTGATTAACGTTAAATCTTTTTTTTGGCTCTCAAGCTCGTAATTTTATTCATGATTTCTTATTTTCACAATTCTTGTGGCATTGGAAAGGTATTGAGGAGCTCTATCCAACCATCAATGCATTTTTTTCTATTTTTATCCCAATTATATTGTGATTTTAGTTTTTTCCCAATGGGTACATTGGGGATTACTTGGTTAATTTGGTAGTTGGGAGGGTGTTTTTTTATCATTATACTTCACTTCAATCAAATTTCATGTATTAATCTCAAATTTGAGAAGTGTATCATTGTTGTAATCATGGGTTATGCAACTCATTCTTTTGTAATGATTCTAACTAAGGATAATTATGAGTCTTAGCAAAAAGGCATCCTAACACATTGTAGGTAGCTCAATGTTTTTCCTCATCTTTATAGGCTCATACTTGATCTAGAGAAAACATGGAATAAATTAGTTTGGGGCAATAATAATGGTCATATCATAGGATTTATTGGTTCTAGATTCAGTTCAATCATATTTAGAGAGACCTATAATGAGATTTTAAGAATCTCATGTCCACACATAGTTTGGACCAAGATTTGGGATATTTTGGAGATCCACATAATCCTCTACTCCCAAATGATACTGCATCAAATTACCTCATTCCACTTGATGATGATGACAATATACCCTTTGATGATGAAACCTTAGAGGAGTTTGAATATGATGTAAAAATTGAGCATCTTGATGATCTAGAGACTTCTCATATAGCTCCCTCTTCTATAATTGTGATCACACATTCATTTTTTGTTGCTGATTCATTGGGAAATTCTAATGATTCATTTCAACAAATATATCATTGTCATTCTAATTGGGATTCCTATTTATTAGACATTGCATCTTTGTTTGTGGAGTCTCACATTTTAGATTTGGAGGACCAATTTGAGGGTTTATCTCTCGTATTTGATGACAGTCATGGCACAAGTGTTGTCACTTCATCTTTGTCTTTAGAGTTAGTTAACTATCAAATTCCATTTTATTGGTTTGTCACCTTCTATTGTGATTGGGCATGTACCTAATTGGATTGTGGCATCATCATTATCTACCAAGAACTTGGAAATACATGAGAATATTGAAAACACACTCTTCATACTTACGGGTTCATCTTCTTACCAATTCTTATCAAAAATGGGAAGCATTCTTGCATTTGTACTCTATTTATCTTCTTCCCAAGGGGAAAAACATTAGTTTTAGGCATTGGATCATGTTTATCCTTCAAGGATTAACCATTTTTGTCGGAGATTGCATATTATGGGGGATATCTTGTCTCTCATTTTCCCTCTTATGGGGGGTCACTGATTTTATATATATGATGGATGTATTCCTTGGGGGTATCATTGAGTCATTCATTCATCATATTTCTTTGTATCTTTTCTCTTTTTTGGAGAGAATTTTTGTCCCATTTTGTTTTCTCCCTTTCTTCATTTGTGAGAGACTTCATTTGTACATGGTATCTAACATAGCCTTATAGTTGGAACCCATCTTCATATCTGCATTATTAGCATAATAATTTTGATAGGGTAGGGTTGGATGGAACAATCACTGTTCCATGCTCTGGATCTTTGCTACCAAGATCTCCTTGGTGCCTTAACACCCTAAACTTTAGGACCTCCTCTTAGGTACCCATGGTTCTCCTAGCCAACCCCACTATCATCACAATTACAACCTACCAAGCCAATCTTGGTGCAATGTTCCTATTCTTTCCTTAGCCTTTAATCTTCCCTAAAGACTAATACCCTCCAACAACTAAGTTTAACTTTGCAGGGGTGTAGAGATGTTTCCAAAGGCTTCTAACCATCTCCCTAGGGTTCTTGACCATCCACCACACTCCATTTACAATTCGCTACCACCAAACCCTCAATTAGGGTTTATTAGGCTACTAGTCCAAGAGCCCCTATTAGGTATCTATCTCCAAGTAAACACACTAACACTCCAAGGTTACCAAAGAACAGTGTATTTACTCTTGGGGTTCTTGTTTTCCATGTATGTCACTTGAAGAATATAGCAGTCCTAGCCTCCAACTGCCCGTACAATTTCACAAACTAGAACTGACCAAGAACTTAGGTCATTTTAGGCCTTTTCCCTGTATTTTTGCATACTGTCAAAGGTTTCCTCTCATCAAATAGGGTGATGGGACTTACTCCTTCTTAGTAAGCCTTGGCAAGGCATTCACCTAACCTCTCCACACCATAAATCACCATGAGATAGCCACCCCTTCCAGTTAAGTTCCTTTCACTTCCTGTCTTTCCTAGTCGGGCACTGTCAAGCTCGCCTAGGAGAAGACTTTCTCCATGATCCCTAGAATCCTAACCACTCCTAACCCTAAGCTATATATAGACATGGAGCCTAACCATAGTTCCCAAGGGCCCGTACATAAGTATAGTGGGAAAGTAATTAGAGCTCCATCCTTTACAGGCTGACTGGCAGGTCAGTATCTAAAAGAAAACAACTAAATTTAAACACACAATGACTGCAAATTGATCACACAACCTAAATGCTACCACACAAACTTAGAGCACAATTTAAACCACAAGCTACAACTAATTATAGATCCATGATCACTCCTGACCACTTGAATTCAAAGCATAACACATAAAATTACACAATTCTATCATTGTCCTCTTTTGTATTCATGAAGTCTTAAGCAATACAAAAGCTTCCAACATTGCTCTTAGGTCGAAGCACACCATAAATAGGTCCTCCAATTTAGTTAAGCTCGGTCCTAACTATTCCATGTCCGCTTGTGGCTTTCCATAGGCCTTATTTGCAAAATTTTATAGAAAACTATCACCTAGGAAGGTCTACAAGGTCCTAAAACATCCTTCTAGCCAAATCCCAATCTATCAAATTGTCAACATGACCTTTACTAACTTAATGCAAGCTCTCCAATGCCTCCAAGACACAAATTCAAGAGTTATAAGGAGTTAGATATATTTGATCTAAAACAAGTGGCTAATTCTTGACCTTCTAGTTAACTCTCCTAGATGAACTTTGGGGTGCTCTTGCACCATTCTCCCCCTCTGTATAGAGTTTAAGGAATGTGAGGAGAGATAAGAGATGGGTCAATACCCTACTTCTTGAACTGGGCTTCATCCACCCATGTAGCCTCAGATTCATGTTTGTTCTTCCACTTGACAAGATGCTCCATGTACACCTTATGCCTTGTAGATTTCTTCACCCTTGACTCCAAGATCCTTTCTGCCTGAAGCTTGTCTTGAATAGGTAAGGGTATGTTGCTTACATCCTTGAATATCTCCTTACTAGTTTGATCTATGTCATTGACTGACCCCTTGTATCTACTCAAATCAACTACATTGAAGACTAGTGAAATTCCCAAATCTGCAAGTAACTCCACCTTGTATGCATTCTTCCCATACTTGGCTAATATCTTGCATGGTCCCACCCTCTTCATCTACAATTTGGTTGATGTACCCTTGTTCAACCTTGATTTTTTAAGGTGAACCATGACATAGTCTCCTACTGCAAATTGCAAATCCTTTCTTGACATATCTACCTTGTCTTTCAATTTTTGTGTAGCCTCGGTGACTATCCTCTTTACTTGCTCCTGAATCTCTTTCATGGTTTGAGTGAAGTCCTCTGCATGTCCACTCCTATATTCCATAGCTCCTAGATCCCTGATTTCACATTTACCTCTTGGGTGCATTCCATACATAATTTCAAAAGGACTCTTCCTTGTGGTCCGGTTTACAATATCATTATAAGCATACTCAACCTATGATATAACCATATCCCAAGTCTGTCCATATTCTTTAGTTAGGCACCTTAAAAGGTTACCTAGCACCCTTTTAACCACCTCTATTTGACCATTGGTCCGAGGATGGTAAGCTGATCCAAAAGACAGGTTGGTACCTAATCTACTCCATAGAGTCTTCCAAAAGTGACTCATGAACTTCACATCCCTATTTGAAACAATGCTTAAAGGCAATCCGTGGATCCTTACAATTTCCTTAAAGAAAAGGTGAGTTATATAGCTAGCATCATGAGTGGTTTTGCAAGGAATAAAGTGACTCATCTTGCTGAATCTGTCTACCACCACATACACACTATCAAATCCAGTCTTGGTCTTAGGGAGTCCTACCACAAAATCCATGCTAACACACTCCCATGGTCTGTTAGGAATGGTTAGGGGTTGATATAAATCAGCATTACTAGCTCATCCCTTAGCTTTCATACACACAACACATTGCTCCACATACCTCCTGACATCTCTTGACAACTTAGGCCAATAGTAGAACCTTTGTACTAGTTCTAAAGTCTTGTTGATGCCAAAATGTCCACTAAGACTACCATTATGCTTTTCTTGGATGAGGTTTTTTCTCATTGACCCTTTTGGAACACATAACTGATTCCCCTTAAACAACAATCCACTTTGCAAAGTATACTCTAAGTATTGGCTATGAAAATGATTCTCAAAGTCAGAACATACCTTGTAAGCCTCTGAGAAATCTTCATCCTCCCCATAGAGATCCTTGAAGCTCTCTATTCCAATGCTCTTGATCTGTATCTCTTGTATTGTCAGCAATCTTCTACTCAATGCATCTACTACCTTGTTCAATTGTCCCTTCTTGTGCTTGATGGTGAAAGTAAAAGCTTGGATGTACTCCATCCATTTCAAGTGTCTATTGCTCAACTTCTCTTGGGTGATGATATAACTAAGTGCCTAATTGTCAGTAAAGACCACAAAATCCTTGGGTAGAAGGTAATGCCTCCACTTCCTAAGTGACTAAACTGAAGCATAAAGTTCTAGGTCATAGGTAGAATAATTCTTCTTAGCTTCATTGATATTTTCACTGAAGAAAGCTATGGGCCTACCTTCTTGACTAAGCACTCCTCCTATTGCAACTCCACTAGCATCACACTCCACAATAAACAATTTGTCAAAGCTTGGTAATAAGAGAATAGGTTGAGTTTCCACTTCTTGTTTCAGTTTCTCAAAACCTTTCTCAGCTTCTTGAGTCCACACAAACTTAGTTTTCAAATCACCCTTGATTGTATTTAGAACTGGTGCACATATGCCACTAAAGTTTCTTATGAATTTCCTATAAAATTGAGCCAATCCATGGAAACTTCTTACCTCAATCCCTATGGTTGGTGTAGGCCAGTTTAGGATAGCTTCCACCTTGCTTGGATCCATTTTCAATGATCCTTGGGACACTACAAAACCCAAATATACAAGTTCTTGTTTGAAAAAATCACACTTCCCTAGGTTGATGGCTAGCTTCTCCTCTTGCAATTTTCTAAGAACCAACTCCACATGCTTTAGGTGTTCTTCTACTGTCTTGCTAAAGATGAGTATATCATCAAGATATACCACCACAAATAACCCTATAAAGTCCTTGAGCACTTCATTCATGAGCCTCATGAATGTGCTAGGGGCATTAGAGAGGCCAAATGGCATAACTCTGCACTCATACAAGCCATTTTTTGTCTTAAATGTTTTCTTCCACTCATTTCCATCCTTGATTCTGATCTGATGATATCCACTCTTGAGATCCAACTTGGTGAAGTATTGAGCTCCTCCAAGATAATCCATCAAGTCTTCAATCCTAGGAATAGGGAACCTATACCTGATTGTGATTCTATTTATTGCTCTAGAGTCAGTGCATAATCTCCACTTTCCTCCTATCTTGGTTGCTAAGACCACTGGTACTGCACATGGGCTGATGCTCTTCCTAATCAATCCTTGATCCAATAACTCCTGCACTTGTCTAGCTACCTCTAGATTTTGATCCGGTGTAAGCTTATAAGCTGATTTGTTAGGCAATGAAGCTTTAGGTATGAATTCAATCTGATGACTAATGGCACTTTTAGGAGGTAAATTTGCAGGTGCACCATCACTTACTATGTCCTTATACTTCTCAAGCAACTTCTTGACTGCTTTGGGTATGACTATTTTCTCGGTCTTGTCTTCTTCTTTGGACTGCAACATGATCACATAACCTTCACCCCCTTGATGTAGGTTGTTAAGGAACTCCTTGCCACTACTTAACGGAACACTTGGTGTCTTTGACTATCCTTCTTCTTCTTTTGACAATGACTGCAACTTAAATGTCTTCCCATCCTTTTTAAAAGAGATAGTATTCTCCTTCCCATCATACATGGCACTTCTGTCATACTGCCATGGTCTGCCCAATAGTAGATGGCATGCATCCATGGGTAATACATCACAAATTAGCTTATCCTTGTACCCTTCAATGGAAAACTCCACCGTTACTTGCTCATTAACAAGAACACTCTGCCCTTTGTTTAACCATGTTACTTTGTAGGGGTTAGTGTGGGGTACCTTCTCCAATTTAACTTTTTTACTGCCTCTTCTAAGATGATTCTATCTATTGAACATGAATCTACAATGACCTTACATACTTTTCCAAATATCTTGCATCTCACTCTAAATAGAGCTCTTCTTTGTTTTGGTTCTTCCTTGACCGGTTGTCTGATCAAAACTCTCCTAAACATCAAATTCTCCCCCATTTCAGATTTAATGTGACTGAACTCTAGTGATTTAGAACTCATGGTGTCCTCTTGAGCATATGCCACCCTCTTCTCAACATTTGATGACGATGCTTTCTCCGGGCACCTATAAGCTGGATGTCCTACTTGACCATAATGGTAACATTTCATAGTAGCAAAATAGGAATTGCTCTTGCTTGCTCCTCTTCCTCTACTTGATCCTCCTTGAGAACCTCTACCTCTTCCATAACCTCCTCTAGAAGGTGCTTCACTCCCATGCTTAGTGAGTTTAGACTCTCCTTGGTTTCTTTGCTCATTCCCTCTACCTTGGTAGCCACCTCTAAGTCCTCTTTGATCTCTTTGATCTCTTCCTTTGCCTCTACTCTTAGAAGCCTGATCATGTTTCCTCTTGCTTCTTTCCTCAATCTTAATAGATAATTGATAGCATTGGTGTACTATCTTAGGACTTAGAAGAGTCATCTCCTCTTGGATGTTCCACTTCAAGCCATTAAGATACCTAGCCACCTTGAGACTTTCATCTTCTGAAACATTGGACCTCATACAAAGTTTTTGAAAATCCTCAGTGTAAGTGTTCACATCTTGGTCTCTTTGCCTCAAGCTTTGTCTCTTCTTGTGTAACTAAATCTCATAATCATCTGGTATGTATGCTTCTCTCACCTTTGCCACCATACCTTTCCAAGTTGAAATAGGCCTCTTGCCTTCCTTTTCCCTCTCTGTTTGAATGAATTTCCACCATGTCAAGGCAGATCCTCTCAATCTAGACTTAGCCACCTTCACCTTATGTGCTTTAGTGACTCCATCATATTCAAAATGGTTCTCCATGCCTTCTATCCAATCCAAGACTAGGTCAGCCTCCAATTTTCCACTGAACAATGGTATAACTTCAAGTGCTTTCCCACTCAAAGCTTTCAATGCCTTCAAGAAAGGATCCTCTTGCAGAACATGGTTAAGTTTAGGGGTCTTTTCTTCCTCTTCAACCTCTTCACTCTTTGGTACCCTGCCCTCCAATCTATCACTGACCTCATCGGCCTTAATTTGCATATTGCTCAATGCTTGCTCCAGTTGATCTAGTCTTTCTCTCAACCTCCCATTATCTTCCTCCTAATCTTCAACCTTCTTTTCCAACTCAATTTGTTTCACCATGGTTGTGGAACCACTAGATTCAAGGTCTGACATACAAGATTCTCTCCCAAATCTTTAACTTGCTCTGATACCAATCTGATAGGGTAGGGTTGGATGGAACAATCACTGTTCCATGCTCTGGATCTTTTCTACCAAGATCTCCTTGGTGCCTTAACACCTTAAACTTTAGGACCTCCTCTTAGGTACCCCTGGTTCTCCTGGCCAACCCTACTATCATCACAATTACAACCTACCAAGCCAATCTTGGTGCAATGCTCCTATTCTTCCCTTAGCCTTTGATCTTCCCTAAAGACTAATACCCTCCAACAACTAAGTTTAACTTTATAGGGGTTTAGAGATGTTTCCAAAGGCTTCTAACCATCTCCCTAGGGTTCTTGACCATCTACCACACTCCATTTACAATTCGCTACCACCAAACCCTCAGTTAGGGTTTATTAGGCTACTAGCCTAAGAGCCCTTATTAGGTCTCTATCTCCAAGTAAACACACTAACACTCCAAGGTTACCAAAGAACAATGTATTTACTCTTGGGGTTCTTATTTTCCATGTCTATCACTTGAAGAATATAGCGGTCCTGGCCTCCAACTGCCCGTACAATTTCACAAACTGGAACTGACCAAGAACTTAGGTCTTTTTAGGCCTTTTCCTTGTATTTTTGTAGACTGTCAAATCTTTCCTCTCATTAAACAGGTTGATGGGACTTCCTCCTTCTTAGTAAGCATTGGTAAGGAATTCACCTTCCCTCTCCACACTATGAATTTCTAGGAGATAGCCATCTCTGCCAGTTAAGTGCCTTTCATTTCATGTCTTTCCTAGCCATGCATTGTCAAGCTCGCCTAGGAGAAGACTTTCTCCATGATCCCTGGACTCCTAACCACTCCTAACCCTAAGCTATATACAAAAATGGAGCCTAAAAACAATTCCCAAGGGCCCATACATAAGTACAGTGGGAAAGTAATTAGAGCTCCATCCTTTACAGGCTGACTGTCAGGTCAGTATCTAAAACAAAACAACTAAATTTAAACACACAACACCTACAAATTGATCACACAGCCTAAATAATATCACACAAACTTAGAGCATAGTTTACACCACAAGATACAACTAATTACAGATCCATGATCACTCCTAACCACTTGAATTCAAAGCATAACACAAAAAATTACACAATTCTATCATTGCCCTCTTTTGTATTCATGAAGTCTTAAGCAATACAAAAGCTTCCAACCTTTCTCTCGGGTCGAAGCACACCATAAATAGGTCCTCCAATTCAGTTAAGCTTGGGCCTAACTATTCCATGGCCGCTTGTGGCTTTCCATAGGCCTTATTTGCAAAAATTTATAGAAAACTATCACCTAGGAAGGTCTACAAGGTCCTAAAACATCCTTCTAGCCAAATCCCAATCTATCAAATGGTCAACATGACCTTTACTAACTTAATGCAAGCTCTCCAATGCCTCCAAGACACAAATTCAATATTTAGAAGGAGCTAGCTACATTTTATCTAAAACAAGTGGCTAATTCTTGACCTTCTAGTTAACTCTCCTAGATGAACTCTAGGGTGCTCCTGCACCAAATTTTCTCCCTAATTTACACTTAAAGGGTTTTTTTGTTTAAATAGGTGTTTAATCTATCTAGGTCCTATTTAAAATTTAAGTTTACTTAGGTTTTAGGTGTGTTTTATAAAATTCTTAGTTGTCTAGATAAGATATGATCTTATCTATTAGTATTTTATTTAATTCTTCTCCTAATTCATTTAATATTATTGAGGTAGTTGTCTCATTATACAAGATTAACACATAATTCAAAATATTATCTAATACTTGTTGGAAGAATGAAGAAGAACATATCATTATGAAACTTTTGTGTTGTCATTGATGTCACCATGTTATATGAGTTGCAACTACAAGTTTAAGTTCAAGGTTGACATTATATTCTGAACCAGTGTGGAGGTATTATCTTTCGATGTTTTGGTCCATGACCCTCCATCATTGAGTATCATTGCTTGTGGTTTTGGGAAATGGTTTTTGGATGCTAGAATATTGTAATTTCAAAATCTCATGTGTTCAGGTGCTCATATGGAGAGTTGACATTACTCTGTTGTTACATTTTGCTATTAGGTCTATCTCTAGACGACCTAATGTATAGTTGATGTTGTAATGGATTAATTTTGTATTGCAAATGTATGTGAGACCTATCTTAGGTCCATTATGAAATGTTAAAGCATGATACATGCTTGAATTGTTGTTGGAAATATTTTGTACATGCTTGAAGCCAACAATTATCTTTTTGGTGAATAAGGGTTGCATCTAATTAGGTCGACCTAATGCATGCTTGCATATGAGTTAGATATATATATTGAATGGTTTTGAGATTGAAAGTAATGGAATGAATGTGAATGCGAATCAAGGTGAATATATGTATAATAGTGTGCGAGTTGACTAAGGGTCAAAGGAACTGAATCAACACTTGTTAGGTGTAACTTCATCAATTCATACTCTGGTTGTAAGCCATTTTGTTATTGCATCTTTTGTAGGCAATGAGCTTCCCATTTTTGGATAGTGAGTCCTGATAGTGAACCACCCTTTGTAATATATTATAACCAGTTATACTATATTGTGAGCTAACCCTCACCGTGTTTTTCCCACTTTGGGTTTTTCATGTAAAAATCTTGGTGTTCATGTGTTGTGTGATTTTATATTTTATTAATGCTCTTGCTCATTCTTACTTTTATATGCATTGGAGTAATTGGATGGCATTTGTTTAATAAGTTTAAGAAGATATTGATTCACCCCCCTCTCAATATCTTGGGTATTCAACAATTGGTATCAGATCTTGGTTCCTTTAAAGAAGCCTAAAAGCTTGAGGAAGATCTTGAAGATGGGACAAATGGATGACAAAGAAGAACTTTGGACAACTCTTGATGATCTTGACAAAGCTAAAAATGAAAATAGAGACTTGGAAGAAAATCTTTATGAGGCAAATGAATGCATCCAAAAATTGAAAGAGAAATTGAAGAAATTCAAAGAAAGACATAGAGAAGTGAGTGAGCAATTAAAAAAAGAAAATACAGAGATCACTGGATTAAAGGTGCAAGTGGAGGAAAATAAGAGAATTGAAGATTGTATGAATACAGTGGTACAAAGCAAGACTGATGAATGCACAATTATTGAACAAGAAGTAGTAAACCTGAGAGAAGATCTGGAAAAAGAAAAAATATGTGAAGATAGTTTCAAAAAAAGCTCCACGAAGCTTGATGAATTAATTGCAAGAAAAAAACCAACTAAAGACAAAGGTGGTTTGGGATTGGAAGCAGGTGAAATTTCAAAGGCTATGGAGACTCCAAACACTATTAACAATCAAAAGACTCAAAATAAAAGAAGATAGACAACTAATCCAAGAAGCTTTGCTAGAAGACCACCTATCAGACAACCAAATGCCCAAAGGTATCTATATTTTAATGGTGTTTGTTTTTCATGCAATAAATTTGGTCACAGGGCAGTAAAGTGCAGAAGTAGAATAAGCTAGTATGTTGGATCCTTCTTCAAAAAATGTTTTGCATGCAAGAAATTTGGACATAGAGCTAGTGAATGCAAAACTCATATGATGAACTGGTTTAATGGAGGCAGAATGAATCAATCTTTTGTTGGCTACTGCTATACATGTAATAAGTTTATACACAAAGTAAATCAATAAAAATAAAGGGTTAATGGAGGTCAAACAAATAAAAATAAATTGTTTTCTATAATTGCAATAAAATCGAACATATTTTAAGAGTATGCGGAAGTAAATCGGGAAAGCAATCTGATCTAGTAAAGAAGAATGAACCAATGAAGAAAATTGACAAGATTGACATTAAGAAAGAAATGAACAAGATATAGAAAAAGAATGAAGATACAAAAACATCAAATAAATTTGTGCCCTCATTCGGTACAGATAATTCCTCTAGATATTTGAACCCCCTAGATATTTGGTGTGTTAGTCTTTGGAATGAAGATATGTTGTAAGGAATGGATAAACAAAGGTTATGCAGAATGGAATTTGAATCAAAGAAGGCTAAGATTTGAAAAGAGGTATCTCTGGACTAGGAAGAAAAAAAAGCCTCTTCAATAAGACCTAGTTCCCCTCTTAGATTATAGGCTTTGGTAAATAGCTTGATACATTTTGAAGATATGCTACAACTATAATAGAAATTTATGATCAAGTAGGTAGAGAGGAAAAAACATTAATTTTTGTCTATTATTTAGTATGTTATCACTTTGGAAGTAAGTTGGGATTATGTCAAGAACAATGTGCCTAAAAAATTATGGGAATCCCTGATGAAAATGAGATCAGAGGTTGTTGAGTTGGAAGAGAAAATAAGAAATGATGCATTTGAAAAAATTGGGTCCTCTTTGACCCTAAATGACTTGGAAACCATGAAGAATATTTGCTCGAGGATGTTCTAGATGAAGAAAAGAGTAAATAATTTGATGACAAAGGACAAGAAGTACATAAAGAAAATAAGAAAAGAAATTGTAGAAGCCATCAGGGGTATGGCTAAGAAATATGGCATGCTAGGTGCACTCCCATCCGGTTCTACACCTAAGTCAAGAGAATAAGTTTCTACAGAGGTTAAGGAAGACATTCCTTCTAGTACAGGTGACATAGACATTCCTTTGAAAAAAAAGGAAGCAGATATCCCTATGGATACATTTTTTACAAATGATCCTCTAGAGATAGAGAAAAAAATGAGAAAGAAGGTGAATCAGAGAAGCATGATGTTGCCTCTTTGGAACATATTAAAGAATAAAATGATAAAAATGAAGGTGAAAGGGATGAAGGAGAAAGAGATAAATATGGGAAAGAAGAAGATGGAAAAGGAAAAGAAGAGAAAATAGAGGAAGAAGAAAAGGTAGAAGAAAAATAAGAAGGAAATGTAGAGGAAGGAGAAAGAAATGAGGAATCTTCCCGAAAGAATAAAGAAGATCAAAGGTAGGTTGTATAATCTTATAAGTCCCCCAGAGAATCCTCCTCCAACGATGATGTTTTGAAATGCTTGTTATCCAAGAAGATCAAGTTCCAACCGATGATTCCTTAAGAAATTATACAACTCCCCATGATTCAAGGCAATGTGGATCTGGATAAGATTTCTCCTATTCATAAATTGGTGTTAGGGGATGCATTCCATGCATTCGAAAGAAGAGATGTTTTGGAAATAAATAAGAAAAGGAAAAAGCTTATTGATGATGCCATGAAATATTTGTAGGAGGCCACCCTTGGTACATCATTGGATAGTTCTCTCACTCTGGTAGAGAATCTAAAACTTCTATTGGACTCCTGTAAGGAGTATGCCTTCAGACTTGGTGAGAATACAAGGCAAGAGGTTGAAGAGAAATTGGTAGAGAAAAGGATCTTGGAACTTCATGATAAGTGTGCTCTGGAACACACCAATGTTGAAAAGAATCTACAAGTTGTGTAGTCTTATGAGTTTGAAGCAAATACTATATTTTATTACTACATTAAGTGGTCAAATGCCACTCAGAATATCAAGGATCTCATGGACTCCATTGAGTCCTAGTTGACTATTGTCTCTAGTAGATATAGTACATTCAAAGATAGAGACATGACAACTTGGAATGCCATCTCTTCTCACAGAGAAAACATATTCATACTACAAAAGCAGAAGGAAGATATGATAAAAAAAATTGGTCTGCTAGGTGACAGCGTGAGAATGGAGTACACTTTGGTTGCTAATGCCTTGGTGAATGCAAAAAATTTAGGGAAGATCAATTTGACTCCTAGTACTCTAGATGATGTAGAAGAAAGCCTGATAAAGTTGGAATCTTTGAATAGGATGTTGATATCTACTAAGAAAATTTGGGAGAATGGCAAGACTGCATGGCAAGGTATTCTCAAAGAGCTTCAAATCTCACCTTCCTCCGGGTAATACCTTTTACACATTTTTGAAACTCCTAAGGGGGAGTTAAGAATTTTTATTCTTTTGATAATACAATGTTCTAAACCGTCCTTGTATATACATGTATATTCATTTTTTTTGGATTACCCTTTGTCCTTGGTGTTAAAGGGGGAGAGAAAAGGGAGATAATTATATGGAGAGAAAAGGGGAGAGTATTGTACATAGGATGTTTGAAAATTATTTTGGCACATTTTGCCATCAATGAAAAAGGGGGAGATTGTTGAAAGAATGAAGAAGAACATATCATTATGAAACTTTTTTGTTTTAATTGATTTCACCATTTTATATGAGCTACAACTACAAGTTTAAGTTCAAGGTTGATCCAATATTTTGAACCAGTATGCAAATATTATCCTTTGGTGTTTTGGTTCACGACCCTCCATCTTTGATTATCATTGCTTGTAGTTTTGGGAAATGGTTTTTGGATTTTAGAATCTTGTAAGTTCAGAATCTCATGTGTTCAAGTTCTCGTACAATGATTTGGAATTACTTTGTTGTTACATTTTTCTATTAGGTCTATCTCTAGCTAACCTAATGTATAGTTGATGTTGTACTAGATTGATTTTGTATTGTGGATGTATGCACGAGCTATATTAGGTCCATTCCAAAATTTTGTAGCACACTACATGCTTGAATTGTTGTTGGAAATATTTTGTACATGCTTGAAGCCGACAATTATCTTTTTTGGTGAATAAGAGTTGCATCTAATTAGGCCAACCTAATTGATTCTTGTGGATGAGTTATATATATATATTGAATGGTTTTAAGATTGAAATTAATATAATTAATGTGAATGACAATCAAGGAAAATATATGTCTACTGGTGTGTGAGTTTACTGAGCATCAAAGCAGCTGGATTAGCACTTGTTAGGTGTAACTTCATCAATTCATACTCTGGATATAAGTCATTTTTTTATTGTATCTTTTGTAGGAAATGAGCCTCCCATTTTTGGAAAATGAGTCCTAGTAGTGAGCCACCCTTTGTAATATCTTATAACCGGTTATACTATATTGTGAGCTAATCCTCATAATGGTTTTTCCCACTTTAGACTTTCTGTGTAAAAATCTTGGTGTTCATGTGTTGTGCTCTTTTATGTTATGTTAATGCTCTTACTCATTCTTACTGGTATATGCTTTGGATTAATTTTATGGTGTTTGTTCAATAAGTTTAATAAGATATTGATTCACCCCCCTCTCAGTATCTTGGGTATTCAACAATCCTATCTCACAATTTTCCTTTATAAGAAAGGCATCACATGTACATTGCATATTCAATCTTGTAATCTTGCATCCATAATCATAACAAGTATTATTTCCATTTTCTCTCCCATGGAAGATATTTTGGTCTAGAAACTATTCTTGTGGGTTTTGGGAGTCATCATTAACTCCTATACTCTTGAAAATTCAAGTGAGAAAAATAACATTTTTATGTTGACTACATTGAGAATTATATAAACACTATACAATGTGAGAATACTAGATATGGATATGTTTCACAATGGGAAATAAAACAATTAGTATTAATGCCTCATTATGAAGATAATGAAATTGTAGATGTCTATGATCTTCTATATTCAAATAATTACAAACGCATATCCAATTTAATTGTTATAGGTAAATTTTAAATGTAAATTTAAATATAAATTTAGTAGAATCTATTTATATTCTACCTAAGTTGAGAGATTATAAATATTTGAATGATTTTTTGAAACTCTAATGTACACATATTAATTTTGATACATAAGATGAGAGTTTTATATTGCTTCAAAAAAATAATACACCATTTCTTTGTTATGTGCCTATCTGCACCCCTATTTTCATCTAAACTT
Source organism: Sequoiadendron giganteum (assembly GCA_007115665.2). Taxonomy (NCBI): domain Eukaryota; kingdom Viridiplantae; phylum Streptophyta; class Pinopsida; order Cupressales; family Cupressaceae; genus Sequoiadendron; species Sequoiadendron giganteum. The sequence goes on along the minus strand of CM021100.1, from coordinate 64,458,354 downwards.
TAAATTTTCTTTATGAAATGACTAAGAAAAGCCTTGGTCCATACCCATTGCTTTTTTTGCAAAAAAAATTGTTTTGTCTAAACCAAATTACATCTTTTTCAAATTCATTCACCTTTCCTCATAGGTCTCCAAGTGTTATTTGATTCCTTATTATTCATTGATTACTTTAGCCACTTTCAAAATTGCTACCATTACTGAGATAATGTGTTATATCTTTCTGTGATGGTTTGAATGAAGTGAATGAAATGTCCAATCCAAGTCAAATTATGAATCGATTCAATCAATAATAGTTTCTTTAAAAACCTAAATCCTTGTTTGCGCTTACTCTATGCCTCATCAAAGTAGCTCCAAAAATTTTGAGCAAAAATGGGCGCCACAAAAATTCTTCACCTTGAATGAACACATGATGTATGTCTCTCAACCTTGGAATTCCAAATCCTGACCTTGCACATCACCAAAACAAAAATTCCAAAAAGGTGTAGATTACTATCTACTAAGATGCACATCACCAAAATGAAAATTATCACAAGAAATGATAGATAATGACTATATAGTTGGTTGAAAGTGTGATACATGTTTATACTTTTACCCACATAGTTGTGATTTATTAAGTGTAAGGTGCTAATTTTTAATCTAAGTTAAGTAGAAGATGATCAATAAAATTAAATGGATCAAATGATTGAAAATAATTAGAAAGGATAGTGAAATAATCAACACGTAGATAAGTACTATAAGAGGAATGGATAACATGAATATTGTGAGAGATATAAAACATATTCAACATACTCAATTTATTATCTAATCCTACTCTACAATTAGACCATGTAAATAAATTTTCAACATATCTAATTTTTTTCCATATAGATGGTCAACCATACACAAATAATTACATCAATAAATCCAAGTCTTAAATTCATATGCATTGAGTTGATAATGAGTATACCGATTATGATCAAAAAGATGTTTAGTCATATCAAAAATATTCCTTAAGTATAATTTACAATAGGAAAAAATTTAGCCATCCAATCCCAAGTATTGGCCTATTCTTTAGTACTATTAGGAGCATAAATGGGTCAAAACCCAATAGTTTTTCTATTGAAGAAAGTAAGAGCCCAAACATAAATAAGTAAGGGATATTATCCTTATGTTGGGTGAAAATTATGTAATCCTCTTTTCAATAGATCACACAACGTTGATTTCAACCACAATTGTGTGAGATGTAATCTCTCCTCTCATAAAGAGGAGGTGCCCTTCTTACTACTTATGGAAGCTAAGTTAAAAAAATAAATCACAAAATGTACACTACAATTACGAGATGGGGTAAGTGTATCAGATTCATACTTCTCTCTTTTTTCAGAGAAGATGTTTTACAATGCTTCACAGTTGATAGTTCCGATTCAAAATAAATTTAAACTAAAAACAAAGTGGTAATGTCAAAGAAAAGTGTAGAGATACTAGGTATCATAATAATAAACAATAAAATGAGAAATAAAAGTTCACGAAGGCACAAAGTCATTTTGTAACTTTTCGCTTATGGATCCTTGAGATATGTAACGTTTGTTGTATTAGAAACACAAAGTCTTCTTAGATATGAAAATTCCATGAGAAACATGAACAATTACAAGCAAAAATTCTACACAAATTTATCCAAAGCCCTTAGATCGCACACACTAATCACCACCATTTTGATCAAACCATAAGAGAATTGATTCCAACACAAAGTCTAGTATGCAACTTCCTTCTTTATTGATTAGATTTAGATTCACAAAGTTGAAGACAAAGTTTCATACATTTGTTTCAAAAAGAGCAGCACTTCGTTGCTAGAGATCAAAGATCAAGATTCCAATAGAAATCCCTCCTATTTATAAAAGAGAGGGAAGAGTAAATATAGGAAATTAACTGACAAAAAATAGGAAATTAGGTGAGATAATTTAGGAAAACCTAACTTTGACTTAGTAAAAAAAATTGTCCATCTTTCGTGGAAAACATCTCAGATTTTACATGTAATTACATTTTCTCAAAAGACATTTAAGATGTCGCAAATTATTTACAAAATGTGTGAAAGCATAAAAATATTCAGCACTGGAGAAAAGAAACCTTCATGGTTCCTTTCTTTGGGCGTGGAATTATTTGTACTTCTTCTTTGTCTCCATGATGAATGCCTCATCTTAACCAGCAGTATAATCCACAATGGTGTGAACTCTAGTAATTGATCTTCTAGTTGATGAGTGAATCTTTTTGCATCTATCAAGATGTGTCTTTAGATTATCCAAAGAAAGCTAAAAATCACAAATTATGTGCATGGAGGTCTTTGAAAATTTGACATCCTTCACTTCCTCTATGATGGCCTCCTTGTAGATCCTCTAAATTTCACTGGTCAAGAGGAAAATATGATCTTCATCAAGAAGCTTATTTGACAACTCCTTAATTTCTTCTTCTAAGATAGCACAATTTCCTTCAACATCTTCTTGTAGTTGGTGGAGATCTTCAATAAGAGACTAGATCACCTAAATTTAGTGCTTGAAGGATTCTCTTACTTCCACATATTTATCCTTTTCAGGAATCACCCCAACTTTCACCAACTTACTCGACTTTACCTCTTTCATTTGTGACCAAAATGAGAGGTGTTTTTCCTTTTTTTCTTTCTCTTGGGAAAGTATGTTTTCTTCCTTATCAAGCTCTAGCTTTAGTGTGGCTATCTAGGTAGACTTCTCATTTGCAACAATTATAATATGGGAACCATGTTGTATCATTTCATCAATTAAATCATATAATACTTTACCTTTGGACGCAAAATTCTCTACTTTTAGTACTGTTGGTTCCTCAATGTTGATCATAGTCATAGATTGTGTACTTCCTGAAGAGCCTTCTAATTTTCTCAAAATAGCTTCATAGCATTCAGCCTTATCTTTGTACACATTTCGGACCTGCTCCATCTTGTCAAGCCTTCTTACCAATGCATCTAAGACTACCTAAGAATCTTCCTTGGAACATTCATTTTTTACTTTTCCAATTTGGATTCTTGTTACTGTGTAGTCCTCCATCACAACATCACCTTCATCATGTGGGGGTAGGCCAATCTCTACAAAATTTTAACTAGAATTATGAATATGAAGCCTTGAATGTACTTTGGCCTTTTTCTTCCCCTTGGCTTTTGGAGGGGCTATCTCTTCAAGATTGAGCTCTTCTAGAGAGATCATTTTTTTCTTTTGCTTTGATACTTGAGATACCAACCAAAGGTGAAGGGAGGAATTATATGCTTCTTGACTAACTATCAACTCTTGTGTCACAGTTGCTCCTGTAGAAATGACTGGTATAGTGAAAATTGGGGTAGTGTATGTCATGACTCCTCCTATAGATTGTACACCAAATTGACCTTGTAGAGATTCATTCATAAACCTATTAAATTCATATTCAAAAGTGATGTCATAAGACAAAGATGATGAACTAGGAATAGATGAGGGAGAGCTTGATAAAATATCTACAACTTGAATATTCAAATTTGTGAGGGGAGTAGAAAACACTGTTGATGTTGCATGTATGGTTGATGTAAGAAGAGGTGAAGTAGGAAGAGAAGGTGGAGGAGTGTTAGGATTAGGAGGTGTGTATGGAACATTTTAAGTAATGGGTGATGATGTTTAGGGAAGGTATTCAACAATATTCTCATGTGGAGAAAGGGTTTGTTCTTCGTCATGCCTAAGTTTCTCTCTATCAACTTCTTGTTCACCCTCATCTTATTCAGTATCTTGATCTTCTGGAGAATCCTGTTCTTCAGAATCCTCTTCAGAAACTAATTCCTTGCTTTCATTTCCTTCACCTTTGGACTCTTGTTATTCAAAAACAAGTCATTTACCCTTTGAGTGAGTAGATTCGGATTTTGTGGTGTCTTATTCTTCAACTACCTCTGTATCCCTTTTTCTAATAGTGAAATTGATTTTAGGACCTTTGCAGGAAGAAGAGGGAGTAGCTGTATGCTTGCCTTTTGTGCAGAGTTCTTGTTGTTGGTTGGCTTTTGCTCCAAGTAACTCTCCTTCTGATTTTGTCCTAAAAGCTTTCATCTAGAAACCATGCTTGTGCAACCATTCTGTTGTGTCGGATAATATGGGTGCAAGCCTTTCCCTAATGGATATGCTTTCTTTTTTAGAGCATTGAATGGGAGGCAAATGTCTCTTAGAGATTTCATTTTCATCATACGCAACATTCATGATGTCACCAAGATCTTTAAAATCCTCTGGTAGGTCAGCAACACCAAGATCCTTGATCTAATATATGGTTAACCTGCAATAATCCATTTTGTGGATTTCCTCATCATCTCTACATTCTACCCATATGTCTTGAAAACAATAGACATGTCGATCACCCACCTTGAGTTTCCTCTTCAAATCATGGTAGTCAAAGTCGTGTTTATGCTTGTAAGTCCTGATAGTCATTACCTACATTTCTACATAGACTGATTTGGCCTTCTGTACACTTTTGATAGTATACCTTCCAATAGTCAGTGGAAATTTGAACCCTGGCTTATGAATTCACATTCATTCCTTGTGAGCTAAAATAAGTTGTCTGCATAGTTCCATCAAAATCCATTTATCTGAGAGATACCTGGGTAGAATGTAGGGACACTTGGTATAGCAACCTACTCTAATGTAAGTAAAGGTTTGGAATTGCAAAAAGATACAACCAAATTTTCTAACAACTTTGTAAGCTTCATCCAACATTCTTTTCTTTTTAAGAGTTGGATCAAAATTAAATAGTAGGAGTGCAAAGAAGGCATTTGTAACTCTTTTAAAATGATGGAATCTTTCTCCTAGATTCAATTGATAATAATAATCATATACAAGTACAGAGTGTTTGTTTCCCTTTGTATACAAAGTTGGGTATTGCCTCATAACTGCAACTATGTATACCAAATAAGAAGTCATGTAGAATTTCAAAGTGGTCGGTACATTGATCAATAGCTTATGAATTTTATCACTAATTTGAGTCCCCTAGTCTATATGAGCTTTCTTCCTCCTGATTATGTGGATGTATTCATACATCCATTCTTGAAAATGGCATGATTGAGGCAAGCCCTTCACCCTACTCAAAAGAGTAATCATATCCCTGACATACTCCTTGAAGTCACTTCAAGGAAGCCCTTTAGGCCATCTAGAAATTGAGTGCTTAGGATTTTTCAACCATTGAGAGTTAATCAGTGTTTTAGCTTTATTAGAATCTTTATCAAAAATATCTTGTGCTTGTAGAATTAAGATCAGTGCATATCATTTCAAGACTAAAGATGTATCACCTTCGAGGGTTGCCTAATGAGAACTTGATAGGAACTATAAGAATAGTGGGTCAATAGGTGTTAGGAGAAAATTGCAATGTTGAAAAGAATGAAGTAGGCAAGGTAATTTGGAGCAACTACATTTTGGCTATGAGGCACGAAAAAATGGAGTTCAGAGTGAGAAATGAGGCATTTCTGGGTGTTAGAAGGAAAAATAAGTTTCTAGTGGAGTGCTAAAAATCAGTGCTCCTACACCTTGTATTCCATCTTAGGTGTCAGAGCATTGAAAATCAATGTTTTGACACCTTGGGGAAAAGAGTGTTGGTGTCAGGGTGCTAAAAAACAACACTTTGACACTAGATGTGGGAAGACATAAATTTGGTGTCAAAGCGCTGATTTTCAGCACCCTGACACCAAAAGTGATGAGGTGAAAACTTTGTGTAGGAGAAGTGATTTTCACCACTCCTACACTGGGAGTTAAATGAAAAATATGGTGTTACATGGCATATATTTTCTACATCGAAGCACATGTTAGAGATGTAAATCATAACCAGAAAGGCAAGGAAAATGGTGTCTTCAACACCGAACTTGGAATGGAAGGTAAAGACCCTAAGTGCCAAGAATGTAAGAAAAGGAAAAATAAAGCTAGAAATAAAAAGGAAACATAACGTCGCACCTAGAGAATAAGGTGAAAATCCTAGCTCAAGATGCAAAGACTAATTTACTCAGCTTTCAAATCGAGTTGTCAATCTCCGAACGATGTTTCAGCACGAGGAGGATGATCGAAAATCGACACCAAGAAGAAATGAGAAGAAATAATGTTAAAATGACCTAAAATGTGTTTATAAATGATAATAAGAACTTAAGTTTGAGCCCATTGATTGTGCTATAAAACACTTAGTCAAAACGTGAAAAGGTGTAAAAGCGATGAAAATCACTGCTTATGCACCAACAAAACAAAATGAAGGAAAAGTGCACAAGCAGTGAATTTCACTGCTTTTGCACCTAAGGAGAGACCCTAGGTGTAGGAGCACTGAAAATCAATGCTCTTGTATTAAATTTAGAACATTTAAAATGAAGGGTGGTGTAGGGGTGCTGAAAATCAGCACTCCTACACCATCAAAAAAATTAATAACTCTCAACATAAGGGAATTAATGAAAACACTTGTTTCATATATTTTTGAAAGCTGATGATTGGGAAATGTTCAAATGGACCATTAGATCATAAGCATTACACGTTGAGGGTGATTGAAGAATTGCCTCATTTTGTGTGCTTGAAATAGACAGACCTATGAAACAAACAAGTTTCATAGGGGTTTTATATGTGAATCAGGCGCTGCTAGATTCTTTGATAATAGTTGGCTCCAACTATGAAATTTCCTTTATTCATTCTTAGAAATGACAAAAGGTAGAAAAACTCTAGATTCCAAGTGCCTTTATCCATCCATTAGGCTTAGATTCAGGCGACGACAATAAGAATACTTAAAACAAAAAGACACAAAGACTAAAATTAAAAATATTTACATTTGAATGCCTGCTAATTTACTGTGTAAATTATTTGAGATGTTTCCCATTGTGAGGAAGGGAAAATGGCGTTCCATCCTCATATGCCAATAGGAAACTATTTTCACAATGCAACTAATGAACCTTGAAAGGTCTTGTCCACAATGATGCAAATTTTTCATGCATACCTTTTGGTTCTTTTCGCTTGTCCCATAGGAGAACAAGATCACTAATTTGAAAATATCAAGACTTAGCCTTCTTGTCAAAAAGATTATTGACCTAGTTTTGATGTTCCACGGTGCGGTTGGCCACCTGAACTCGATTCTCTTCCAATTCAAAGAGATACATAATATGCTTATCAACAGAGTTATCGAAAGTCTCATCCTCAATGGTCCTTTCCAATTTGAGGGCTGGAAGTTCTAAGGTTATTAGAATCTCGGCATTCAACCCATATAAGAGTTTAAAGGGAGACATACCAATCACATGCTATAGAGTTATTCTATCTACCCACAAATCATCGTACAGAGCTTTGTGCCACAAACAATGATTCTTGTCTACTAGCTTGCAGATGATAGTTACCAAATTCTTGTTGCTTGATTCAGCCTAACCATTACCTTGTGGGTAATATTCAGAAGAGTGTGACAAGGTTATGTCATGTTCAAAATAGAACTCAGTGATCTCAATTGATGAGAAGGAAAAAATGTTGTCAACAATAATTTTGATCAGCATGCCAAACCTGGAAATAATGTTTTCTTTTAAGAAATTGCATACCACTTCAAAAGTAACATGCTTAGTTGTAATTTCTTCCACCCACTTGGTAAAATAATCAGTTGTAGTTAGTACATAGGTATGTGCTACACTTGATGATGGATTTACTACACCAATGAAGTCAATTCCCCACTATTGGAAGGACTTTTCAATAACAACTAGTTTTAAAGGTAGAGCCACCAGCTTTGACTTACCTACGAACTGTTGACACAGCTTGCACTTACACACCCAAGAGTACATATCTTGAAAGAGTGTGGGCCAATAGTAATTCACTCTCAAAATCTTGTGAGCAGTCACTAGCTCTGAAAAATTTCCTCCACAAGCCAAGTCATGATATGAATTTAATAGTTTTTTCTATTGCTCTTCATCAACACATCACAAAAAGGTCCCATCCAATGCACACTTATACAAACCATTCTCCCATAAGATGAAGTTTTCTAATTTTATCTTGATGGTCCTTATCTCCTTTGGAGTTAGATGATCAGGAAATTCCCCATAAGTGAGAAAATGGGAAATGTTAGAATACCACTCATTAGTTATATTGATGAACAACACCATTGGAAGTTCACTTGGATCTAACTCTTCAGTCTCGAAAACTTCTTCCTCGGGATTATTTTTAGCGATGAGCTGACACAATCCTCACTCACTTATCAACTTGGTAGTTTTAATTCCCATGTCATATTCTTGAATCTTGGCAATCCAATTGCCTCTTTTTGTTCCAAACTCCTGTTGTGTTAAGATGGACTTAACAGTTGAATCTTGGACTAGAACTTTAACATGACTATTAAGAATATAAAACCAGAAATTTTTAACAACTTTTACCACAATGAAAGAATGTTTTTCCATCTGGGAGTATTTCAGCTCATAATTCTTTAGAGTGCATCTCATGAATGTAATCGGAGATTCAAAACCCTCATTATTTTCTTGCACCAGAATCGTCGACAATGTATGATCATAAGCATAACTAAACATGATGAATTATTTAGTGTAGTTAGGGTAGACTAACATTGGTGCATGAGCAATGGCCTCCTTGATATCATCGAACACAACTTTCCCTTCTATCATCCAATGAAAATTGGTATTACCTTTCATCATATTAACAATATGACGAGTCTTCTCTGCAAAGTTTGGAAGGAACCTTCGCAAAAAGTTTACCTTGCCAAAGAAGGAGTGGACAACCTTCTTTCTTTATGGAAGGGTAAGTGATTTGATACTATTGACTATTTTTGATTCAATATTTATTCCCTCTATGGACACTATGTGACCAAGAAGTTTGCCTTCTGTAACTCCAAAAATTGACTTTTTAGGGTTCAGGGAAATACCATGATGTCGACATCTCTCTAAGATTTTCCTTAGGTGGTAATAGTGTTCATGATGCTTTTTAGAGAACACCGTAAGATCATCAAGATATGCCACAATAAACTTACCCCTCACGTCATGAAAATATAAGTCCATAGCTTGTTGGAACGCGACGCTTGCATTTATCAGGCCAAAAGGCATTCTATGATACATAAAGGTACCTGATGGCATTGTGAAAGTTGTCTTGTGTTGATCACTTCAATTTACTTCAATCTAGTTGTAACCAAAGAAACCATCTAGCATGGAGAGCATCTCAGATCCAGTTAGGTTTTGTAGAACTTGGTCCATCACTAGAAGGGGATAATTATCCTTAAGTTATAGCTGGTTCAGATTTCTAAAATCCAAGCAAATATGGATGTCACCATTTTTCTTATGAACAGGAACAATATTTTCTATCCATGTTGAGTGATGGATAGTAATTTTATTCAGGCATTCAAAAAATGTGAACTTCTACGAGGATTGTTCTAGAAATTTTAAAGTTGTACTGCCTTTGCTTTTGTTTATAAGGGAATGATCCAACCTGAAGGGGAATGTCGTGTTGTGCCTCCTTGGGCTTGAAGGATTTCAAATCTTCATATGAATATGGTAAGACATCCATATATTCTTGCAATAACTTAGCAAACTACTTCCTTTCTTCGACCGTGCAAAATTTCCCAATGTTTATCATTTTAGAATCTACTTCAATTCCCAAGTTGATCTATTCAACCTCATTAGATGAATCAGAGTCTGAGAGTTGCTTCTTGACATATCGATCATGGTTATGAAAAAATTTCTCTAGAGATACCAACCCTTTTGAAATTTTATTCCCTTTGAATTGCAAAAATTCTTCACCTGTAACTAGATCTATATTAGACATAGATTCTCAAGGTGGGGAATCACTTCCTTCAAAGTACAATTCATCAAAATTTTCTGCCTTCTCTAAGAAGGCAACAATTTGATGATTGTTGTTGAAAATCTACTACCTCTCTAAATTATCACAAAAACTCGAGCATAAAACCAAGTCGATGGTATAGGTGGAACCTTGAAAGTATTTATGTGGTATCAAGAGTGTGGTTGAGACTGCTAAGGAATCAACCCTATCATTATGTTCCCTTGGAACTACAGATATATCAAAGGCCTCAAATTCTTCAATGCAATCCCAAACAAGATTGTGATAATACCTAAGCCTATCATTTTTTGTGTGATACAAGTTCCTTACTTGAAAAAATATTAACTCAACATCACCTTGTGCATGAATATTTTTTTATACCCTTCTTGCATGCAACTTACATTCATAACAACAATGCTTCATATTCAATAGTATTATTAGTGCTGTCAAACTGTAATTTGAAAGAGAAAGGGAAAAAATTGCTTTTGGGGGAATAAAAACCATTCCCTCCTCAAAACTAGTGGAAGAAAAACTACCATTAAACTCTAGTAACCAAACGTTGTTTGGATCACCAAGGCTAATAGTGTCAAAATATATAGCCTCATCATCTGATGAAGCTTCTGGATCTGATGTTTGTTGATGGTGTTTTCTGCACAACAACAACTCAAACAAAATATGATATCCTATCTCTCTTGAAAGGTAAATCTCTATGAGAAAAGAGATAACCCCAAGGTCTCTAATGTCAAGTATTGACAATGCAACAAAAAAACTCAGAGATAATGTCAAAATGTTGGTAATCACAAAGGGACCTTACTACAAGCAAATGCTAGACTTTGAATTTATCATATCTAAATAATAAATTGATACTTGAATCTTTAATTGAACCCAAATAATAAGAAATAGCAAAAGATGAAGGTTTCAAATATAATTATAAAACTACTTCTAACCCTAAGATTGATAAGGCCAAAAGATAAAATGCTTAAAATCGACTGATCCCTCATAAACTACTTTTTGTTTAATCTAGATGAATCTGCAATTTCACAAAAATAGTGCAATCTTCTGAGGTATTTTAAAGGTTTTCAAATCACAAACATTCATTCAAGCAATATTTACCAAATCCTTATGATTGAACTAAGCACAATTTTAAATCCAGACTAACTTTGCAAAGCAACTAACAATCAACTAACTGCAAAAAGTATGGACTAGAGATCACTGCAAACATTCCAAACATGAAACCCTAAGCATCACCAAACTATTTAGCTATGAGCTTATAAGAAATTTTAAAGATAGAAAAACAAGAACCATTATAGATGAAGCTCCACAAGATAGATACCAAATCACAATATCCTTTCTTATATTAAGTCATCCAAAATGGCAAAAATTCCAGTTTTCTGTTACAACACTTGCTTGAAATTAAACCCTAATTTTCTCAAAATATGTAATATTTATTCTACTTCTCTATGAATATCATGTATCACCCATATATATCCCTCAAATAAGGCAACATGCCTATTTTATAGAGAGCCCCTAAGATAGGTCGGCCCAAAAATAAGAATTTACAACAAAAAATGACCTACAAGAGGTTGGCCTCAAAAGATATTCGAATATAAGATGAAATGTGCAATTAGCACCAATTTCATCCAAGTCAGCCTAGGTATCAAAGGGTCGTCCCAATGCATGTGAGTAATGGGAAGCACAAATCGCAAGGTAGCCCTACATAACTACTTCCCATCCTTGCCCTTAGCTCGATATTCTTCATCATGCACGACCAACAATACTCTGTCCAACTCAGCAACAGTTGGCACAAAAAAAACCCTTACTCTTCTTTCAAGAGACTTAATATCATCCCTTGCCTGCCTCACTGTACCATCCATATCAGCCCTATTAGTTAAGTATTTTTCAATGACTGCAATATAGGTTGCAATATCATCTAGCTGATGTTCAATGATCAATCCCTCACCAATTGGAGAATAAATATATCTCCACCATTTCCTAAGTTGCTCCAGATTAAGATGCTTTGGAGCAAACTTCTTCATTCCTGTCATAATTTCAAAGAATGAGATACACTTATCATGAATACCAGTCAAAGTGTCCTCAATCTGCCTTCCTTGTTTGTGAATCTTTTTCAAGGCCTTCTACCTCATCTACAAGATTTCTAACCATTCCCAAGGTTTAGAAACCCTTGAGAAAGGAAGAATCCCACTCTTTACCATCTTATCTTCAGAAAACTCCATGATAATTCTAGTTTTCTGTAGTAGAAGATTAGTATCCTCTTTGTCTTGAGCCAGCATAGTCTTCAACCAGTCCACTAATCTCATGGCATCCCCTCCAGTTGACAAGATATCTTTAATGGCAACATCTCCTTTAGTTTGAACCCCTTGAAACCAAGAAACTATGGAAATTATGGTGCCTTTCATCTTCTCAAGCTCGGATATTGTTTCCTAACGCAAGAAATCTGCAGAAGAGGAGGAAGAGAAAATGGATTGCAAGGGTTTCATCAACTCCTGCAAGTACTTCTTCAATTTCTCATTTTCTTTCTCCAACTCATGCCTAGTTTGTACAACCTTCTTCAATCTGCCTATAATTATAGCACTGGAGCCTTCATACTCCTCAATGTCCTATTCCATAGATGCATGCCCTAATTGAATGGTCTGCACATGATAATCCTTGGCAGTCACATTATCTCTATCTTTATCTGGAGCAGGGGTAGTAATGTGATCCACTCTATTTCCTGACCCATCTCTCTCAATTTGGGACACAACCCTAGCCTTCTTCTTAGCCTTTCCCTTTTCAACATTGGCCATTAAGTCATCCCAATTAGGAGGAGCATCTTCTACTATTACCTATTTACTTTTCAATTATTTATTCAACCAACTTGGAACGGTAGACTCAGTTGACACTGTATCTTGCTTATCTTGCTCCTGCTAGTCATTATGGGCATCCTTCTCAACGCTTGGCACATTAGGGACATCCATGATTGGATTCTCCTTCTCTTGCAACTTCTCCTCTACAAAAACCTACAACGGTGAAGGGATCCTAGCTGGCATCTCCTCCTGTTGAGGAGATTTACTCAATTTCTCTTTCGTAGGTGAATCTGCATAGACCACCAAAGGGGACTGGATCACCTTTTTAATTTTTGCCTCTACACTATAGAGGTCTCCTTCCTAAAATTCTTATTCACCCAAGTCCTTAGGATCTATATCCTTCCTTGGTTCCTCCTGTACGCCACTAGTATCTTGAGGAATGGAGATACCTTCTTGTTCAACAATGGGAGCAGTCATAGGGACATCCTCTTTCATAGCAGGATTTGGGGATGGAGTCCTTGACCTCCTCATGTATACTTGTGTTCTTCCCCCTAAGCTCTCTACTTATACCACTTGTGGTTCAACCTCCTTATCAGTTTTAAATGCCTCCTTCTGTTTCTGTGATAGCTTCACAAGCCTTCTTCTCTTTGTCAATGGAGGGGTAACATCTACCTCTTCCCTCTCTTGTTTGTCCTTCTCAGATTCTCTCCTCGAGACATGCCTTCTCTTCTTTGGAATAGGTTTCCTCTATCTACCTACCTCTACCACCTTCTCATTTTGAACATCCCTAACTTGAATCTTGAAAGGGGAATCCACCTTTTTCTTAACTTTAGAATCATGTTCGTGTGATTCCTCAGAAGCAGAATGAGACTCCAAGTCCCCCATCAGATCATAAGTACATTGAACACCCTCACTCTCCAATTATAGCATCTTGTGTTTCAACCACATTTTAGTGTACTTGATCACCAGAGTCATGATTTGATCCAATTTTGTTTTCTCTTCTTCTAACCAGTCTATCTCTCCAACTGGCTTGTCTTTCACGGACTCGAAGATATGACCTTGAATTAAATTTCCATCATCTTACACCTGGTTAGGGATGGCCTTCACATTGTATAACCTTACCAAATCCACTGGTAACCTATAGAGTTTCTTCTTTCTGACCTCAAATTCATAAGCAAGGTTAACCCAATAATCCTTAATATTGACCTTATGACTAAACTCCCTACTGGCTTTATTTTGTACCTCACTAGTGATGTCAAACCTTGATCTCTTGGAATGGAAAGAGAGACAAAAAGTACTCATATCCTCCTCAAAAGCATGAGCAGACTGGATAGAAGGGTAGACCTCACTCATTCCTATCTTCAAGGGAAAATCATTCCCAAAACCTATTTTATGCTTATCTCCCTTCACAACTATGTCAAAGTCACAAATATGCCTAGTGACCTCCAACAATATAATATGATCAGTAGGGTACCTCGGGAGTCTATAAGGAGTGATGAGGGAAAAATGTGTCATCCTTTTTCCTCTCACTTGTGTCAAACCTTGTCATCTTTCCTAGTGTCTCATGTCGTTCCTGTCACTTTTTGTTAATGAACAGACGATATTTTATGAAATAGAAGAAAAGGTTAAAACTAGTGAAAATACCGATTTCGCTGACTGTTGTTAACTGTCTTTTTTATTTTGGTGATAGGAGGTGTTTAATGGTTGAAAATGCACATGAAGAATATCAGTGGAAGGATAACTGAATTTCTGAAGTTATAATATCATTTTTGTTTTTACTCGTCAAATATTAGTCATTATGTTTTAGGTTGTTACGCTGTTCTTGGAAAAATTTCAAAAGACATTAAAACTATGTTTGATTATCTTCTAAAGGTTGTTGGCTGAAAGCCACTAACAACCAAAAAATTTTATTGATTGCATCTGAAAGACTGCTAGACATTTAGGTAAGCCTCAATATGTATATATATGTGTGTACGCTGAAACTATATATCAATATACATAATTAAAAGCAGAATCGTGGTGATTTTCTATATACTCTGTATATGATTGTTTGGATGAATGGAAGTGATAGTAGCATAATTCTGTGAATGTGAGTTTTTATCATCCAACGACTGGGGAAGGCAAGGCCCACTTCCTCGGTTGATTGGTGATTATTGCATTAGATTGTGTGTGTGGTAATGTATGCTTTGAATTTATAAGTTGTTTAATTATTTCATTACTGTATTGTTGTCTAAATCTTCTGTTGTGTGATACATTTCCATGAAGGCATTAATCGGTATTAAGTTGTTAAATACTTACCCATACAATCTATATTCATTCAATAGTTGTTTGCTGGTATATGCAAATCATTAAACATAAGAGCAATTGAATAAGTCAATGGGATTGTATCAGATTTTTATTAAGTAGTATTGGAGGTTTGTTTTCAGTAGTTCAATTTCAACTCTGTGAAACATTATTCTCAGATAGACTTCTATTTTGTTACTTTACTACTCTTATGTTAAGTGCCAATAATTTATTTCTGTGCAAAACTATTTCTTCACAGGTTCCTATCATACTTGTGATAGGAAATCTATTAATCCGAATTTTTCCCATAAGTAAATTCTATTGGGTTGCATCCATCAGCCCTTGGTTTGTTAATTGCAGCTCTTCGACATATTTCCACAACACAGTTCAAAAGCCTACATTCTCAGATTGACACTTTAGGATGAACTGAGGAAGCTATTTCCAAAAAGTACATCAAAATCCAATTTAAAGAGTAATTCAAAAACCACAGTTTTATCCAATCATTTTGGCACCATTGCCAGGGAACGGTGTTAAAGACCTGCATTTCTAGTAAACCAAGTTAGGATCATTGCGCTAAGGAGAAAATCCACGTGATAGTTGACCTCGTTTGGATAATTACCTTTGGTTTTCTTTATCATAGCTCATTTAGGTGCATGAATTGTAATAGGGACAATAGAGGAAGATTTATTAGAAAAGAAAAGGGAAGTAGTTCGCAACCCGAAAAATCCAAAAATAAATTAGCACCATCTATTGAGAGCCCACAACATGAAGAATTGCAAGATAAGTCCAAGACACCCATTGAGACAAGTACCTTGACTCAAGGGAAACCAAAAAGCAAGTTGCCATCACTAGAATTGCCTTAACCTGATCTTGAGAAATGTTCTATTGAGACCACCATTATTTAGACACCCGCAAATACCCAGCCAAGCTCTTTCGATATATTGCACAAAAAAGTTGAACAAATTTTCCAAAAATCGTATGAGGATCAAGTTGGTCCATTTTTCGAAGAAAGCCACAAGCCATTTAAAAATTATTTTACTCCATGGGCATTTGAAGTCATGGATCCCAACAATAATAACAACAATAATAATGACAACAACAACAACAATCACAACAATCAAAATAGGGTATTGGCCAACAATAACCCAGTCACTTTTGAGTTCCCAATCACAGATCCTGGAAGAGATGCCCCTATAAAAAATATTCCTCATTGTGCTTTGCCCATTTTTCATGGTCTTTCAATAGAAGATCCTGACATTTTTTTGTTTGAATTTGATGTGTTCTGTCACACTATGACTACCAAAATGATGCGCAAAAACTCAAACTGTTTCCAGCTACATTAAAGGATGCCACCCTACGATGGTTTATGAACCTTCAGAATATTAGAACATGGACGGTCTTGAAGGAGCTATTATTGAACAAGTACCAGGAATACTGCAAGACAAAGGAGGTTTGGGATGAGATATTTGGCATGAACCAAAAGGAAGATGAGTCTATAGAAGACTACCTTGAATGTTTTATGTTTAGTCTTCAACGGTCTCGTCAGGAGGGACTAAATGATGATACCATTAAAATGTTATTTCTTAGAGGGATAAGAGATGATGTTATGGAAGCATTAAATTTAATAGGAAAAGGGAACATTTCTAAAATAGAATTTGATGAAATTTGTGATATTTGCAGGAACTATTCGAGGTCGCAACATTCGGGAAGGAGCTATCCAAGTAAGCCTTATGCCATAGCCTGTGCAACAGGTATCACAAAAAGGGAAATAGGAAATTTACTTGAAGACCTTAAAACAGATTTGTTGAGTCATATGGGAAAACAAATAGACACTCTTTACACCCGTAGGAAACAAGAAAAGCCGAAAAAGCCCTAGTTGTGTTTTGTCCAACGTGTCGTAAAAGACACGGTAGTGAGGATTTCCCATACAATAGGACAAACATCTCATCTTTAGAAGAACTTAGTAAGAACTCTACCTTGAGGCCTCTTCCTGTAGGAGTAACCGAAATGGAATATTTTGAAGAACCTGTCTATTATATGGCCCCTAGGCGACCCTTTCCACCCCGAGCAATGCATCCCAACATGATGAATGATTATCTTGCCTCAGGACTAAGCCAGCCCAATTCTTATCAAATAGGATGGTATGGGGAATGGCAACAACCCCCATACCCTCAATGGATGCCTCAACACCAATATAATTCACAGCCATGGCAACATGCATGGAGGCCACAAACACCACAACCATTCCCCTCACAATCACAATTTCCACCTCCTCCTATGATTAACCCATACCAACAGCAACAATTTCTAGCTTTGCCATCATCAGCCACCCCACCTATTAATCCAACCCAACCACCAAGACCTACATCAATGCCATCTTAGTCCAACCCCAACCCCAACAATAAGGCCACCCAACCAGTATATAATAATGAGACAACAAGTTACTCCACCTATCCTATAAATACATTAGAAGTAGATGGAGTTCAGTTAAGGTCAGGGAAGGCCCTTCAAGGGCCCACCATTACCGAAATCAATGAGGAGTTAGAAACCAAACCAGCCAAAGACCCCCCTTTTCCCGAACGATTTCAATCTGCACCAATAGAAAGGGAGGATTCTCAACCTGAGTTCAATTTTGTTAATGAGTTGTGCAATGTTAACATTAAGATTCCTTTGTTGCAGGCCATCAAAGACATTCCTGTCTATACAAAAAAAATTCATGATCTATGTACCCAGAAGCAATGGAAGAAGCAAGACCCAAAAACGGTTCAAGTCATTAGACAGTTGGCAGACCTTATGCTTGGAAACATTACCATTCCAAAGTATGCCGATCTAGGGAGTCTAGTCATTAAGGTAACCATTGGTAAAGTAAATATTCCTAATACCCTTGTCGATTTGGGTGCTGCAATTAATGTAATGACAAATGAAACAAAATAAAAATTGTCATTAGAAGGACTTAGGCCTATGCCTACAGTTCTTCAAATGGCAGATCAATCTTTGGTCAAACCCGAAGGTATGATTGAAGATGTAATCCTTTCTATTGATTCATGGGAATACCCAACTGACTTTGTGATCTTGCAGCCAAAAATTAAGCTGGGGGGATACCCCTTGATTTTTGGATGCACTTGGTTAGCAGCCACAGATGCATTTATCAATTATCAATCAGGGAACATGGTTATTTCCAATGGCGAGCACAAGAAATAGCTGACTCTATACCCGCCAGCACAACCTTTGTTGGAGACAGAGGACCTCGTTTGGATTGATAGCGACTTGGATGAATCATTACCAATCCTAACAATTGATAAATCCTTAGATATGGAAGAGCGTACTAAGGATAATGTTCTTATTAGTTTCCTTTAGAAAAAGTATACATTTAATGAAATATTTGAAAGCATGGTCCTCCATTCAGGTATAAATACTCAATGTACTTTTGGGGATTTTCCACTGGTGGGGAGTTCACGCTCTATTAAACACTTTATCACACTGCATCTATTATTACCCCATAATTTCTTATATGGCTCATTCTTATCTTCTACAAAATCAAGTGATATACCATCCACCTCACAAGTCTTAGCCATTGGGTCACCAACACAATCTATCGCTATGGAAATTCTACCTACTCGCACACTTATCATTAATCCACAACTCACCTCTGAACAGATCCACAATCTTATTGTCATGCTTATAATGAATAAAGAAGCCTTCACCTGGGAATACCAAGACATGCATGGCATTCATCCTGATACCTGTACCCATCATATCTATATTAAGGAAGGTAGTCATCCAATTAGGCAACCACAATGTCAGCTTAACCCCGCTTTGCGCAACATAGTTAAAGAGGAGTTACAGAAACTATTGAACGTCGGTTTTATATATCCTATTATTGATAGTCAATGGGTTTCTCCTTTAGTTATGGTTCCTAAGAAAATGGTAAATGGAGAATTTGTGTTGATTATAGAGCATTAAATAAATCTACTAAGAAAGATCATTTTCCATTGCCATTTATTGATCAAGTATTGGACACTCTTGCAGGTAAAAAGTTCTTCTCCTTTCTGGACGGGTTCAACAGTTATAACCAAATTCGCATAACACTAGAAGATCAGGACAAGACCACTTTCACCTGCCCTTGGGGTACCTTTGCTTATCACGTCTTGCCATTTGGTTTATGTAATGCCCCTGCCACTTTTCAAAGGGCAGTTTTGAGCATTTTCGCAGATCTTGTCAACGATTGTGTTGAGGTATACATGGATGGTTTTACTATCCATGGTAATACTTATGAAGAGGCTAAAACAAACTTAGAAAAGGTACTTAGGCATTGTATAGACACCAACTTGTCATTGAGTCATGAAAAATGCCACATACTTATGACCGAAGGGATAGTGCTTGGCCATTACATTTCCTCCAAAGGTATTCAAGTAGATCCTAAAAAGGTCCAAATTATCCAAGACTTGCCTATGCCCTCTAGTCAAAAAGATGTTCAAATCTTTCTCGGCCATGCAGGATATTATCGAAGATTTATCCAAAATTTCAATAAAATTGCATCTCCCTTGTTTGCCTTGCTAGCCAAAGATGTTACTTTCTCTTGGACACATGAGTGTCAGGAAGCATTTGAATCCATCAAAACAAAACTAGTCACCACACCCATCCTTAGAGGACCAAATTGGGAGCTACCATTCCATATCCACACAGATGCCTCTAACTATTCCATGGGAGTTGTGCTTGGACAAAAAGAGGATAACATGTTCTACTCCATCTACTGTATGAGTAAGAACTTCACAGGCACTGAAGTAAATTACACGGTAATTGAAAAAGAGTTTTTAGTTGTTGTGTATGCCATTAATAAATTTCATCATTACATTACTATCTATAAAGTATTTGTCCACATAGATCATTCGGCAATTTGGTTTTTAATGAATAAACCCATGGTAACTGGTAGAGTTATTAGATGGTTGCTTTTACTCCAAGAATTTGATATAACTATACTTGATAAGCCTGGTCAAGAAAATGTGGTTGCAGACTTTCTATCCCGATTGCAATTGCTAGACAATGAACCTACTCCAGTTGATGATGCCTTTCCAGATGAGCACCTCTTTGCTATATCCACAAGGAGTCCCTGGTTCACCAATATTGCAAACTACCTTGTTACATGCAAGTTTCCACCACATTTCTCTTCAAGGGAACGAGGGAAGTTGGTTGGCCTCAGTGGATAGTATGCATGGATAAATGGATTGCTCCTTCACACTAGCATTGACAATATCATGCAGCGTTGTGTATCCGAAGATGATGTCTTCGATATACTTCATGCATGTCATACAAAACCATGCGGAGGACACTTTGTTGCTCAATGGACTGCCCAGAATATTCTCACTATAGGTTACTACTGACCTACACTCCATAAGGACTCTAAACACTATGTTCATCATTGTGACAAGTTTCAGTGCATGGGCTAACCCACATGCTCGGATGAGATGCCTTTACATCCACAGTTGTCCATAGAGCCATTCGAGAAGTGGGGCCTTGATTTTGTTGGCCCAATCAACCCACCATCATAGAACAAGGAATACATCCTTGTATGTACCGATTATGTCACCAAGTGGGTGGAAGTGATAGCCCTAAAGCATGCTAAAGATACAAAAGTAGCCGATTTATTGTACTCCAAGATTTTCACAAGATTTGGTGTGTCGTGCAAGATAACCACCAATCAAGGACCATAATTTACATCAGAACTCATTTCTGCCCTGGTTCGCGAATACGAAATCCACCACCACAAGTCCACACCTTATCACCCTCAAGCCAATGGGAAAGTAGAAGTCACCAATAGAGAGATTGAGAATATTCGTAATAAGACAGCTACTCTTCACAAACATGATTGGGCTACATGACTTCCTGAGGCCATGTGGGCATATCGAACAACGTGGAAGACCACCATTGGTCTGACCCCTTATGAGCTTATCTATGGTAAGAAGGTAGTCCTTCCCATTGATTTTGAGATTAAAACTCTTCGTACCGCACTACAAATGGGTATGGATCTTTCTGATGCACAAAAGGCACACATTGACCAACTACACTCTTTAGATGAATTGCGCTAGGAAGCACTCTTCCACATTGAGACCATCCAGAAACAACATGCTCTATGGCATGACCACCACATCTGCCAATGGTCATTTCAACTTGGCGATTGGGCACTCCTATACAACTCTCGCTTCCAAGACTTCAAAGGATAGTTGCACACACGCTGGTTGGGGCCCTAATAGATTCAGACTATATATGCTAATGGTGTTGTTCATCTCTGCATAGTTGACTTAGAAAGATGATCTCTTCTCATCAATGGTCACCGCCTTAAACTTTACAAGAAGCCTCTCTCCAAAGAAGCTTTCTTTTTAAAGGTGGTAGAGGAACTTACTATTTTTCCTTTAGGCCTCCTTCGAGATTGATCATTTCTATTTCAAAAAAAAATAAAAAAAAATTAAACAAAACAAAAACTTAGTGGTGAAAACCGATTTCTCGACATCACTAAGCGGTGGTAGATTGAAAACTGGACAACCGGCAGTCTATCATCGAAAAAAAAAAAAAACTTAGTGGTGAAAACCAATTTCTCGGTGCCATTAGGTGGTGGCAGATTGAAAACTGGACAACCGGTAGTCTATCGTCGAAAAAGAAAAGAAAAAGAAAGAAACAAGGCAAACAACACATGACCAAGCAAGATCTTCAATGTTGGCACCCCGCCTATTCTTCCTACCACCCAACAATTGGCCTTGCCTTGTTCCTATCACCTGGTTGTTAGGAGCTCCTTTTTGTTTCTGCTAGTTGGTGTTGTCCTTTCCGCTTGGTCGGATTCTACGACCCTTCACATCTATCGGTGCCCTCCCTATCACAATGGTTGCTCATGGCTTTCAGCCAACAACCATTACTTCAATTGATTTTGTGTTCCTGTCTCTCTCATGCCAGGAGTTGATGTGGTTACCTCCTAGCTGACTGTCCAGTCTCTTCTTTGCTAGGAGCCCTTTGCCTGTTTGAAGACCATCGCCTTGTTAGTCACCATACTCCACCTTGATGTTGTTCTCATCCATTCTTTTCCACGCGACGTTCTCCAGTTGGTTGCTTCTATTCGGCTTCAACATGCCTATACTTCCCGCACTACACTCTTCCACTCTATCATTGCTACGGGTTGGCATTGGCATCAGTACTGGCCTCAAAACATGTGCCACCATGTCACCACTCCTATCCATCAACGATCATCGATATCAGTATTACACGTTTCTTTCCTTTTCTTTTTATTTTATTTAATACCGCTTGTTCATTACTAATGGTGACATCACCCGTGGCTGGGTAACTTGCTAAATTGGGGGGGAAGTGTCACATCTACTGTCGTGTCTCATACTTTTTACAAAATCCCAGTCCCATTGTATCTACATTTGTTGAAATCCGGTATGATCCATCATAAATAGCACACTTCCTCTTAATACCACCATAATCATTACAATTCGCTGCAAATAATAAACTAGAAACCTCCATTTTTTTAAACCACTTATCATAAACCTATTCTTATCGTCTTCACAAACTACCAATTAAAAGTTGTCCTATTCCTAGTAATAGTTGTCTTTGCAAAACCGTTTTCACTCTTTACTGGGTTTGAACTATGAACTGTTTGGATTTCACCTCCTGGTAAAAATATGGCAGGAGAACGCAGACACCACTATGAGCAAACAACTATGGGTGATTTAAGGGCTCCTATGATGTCTGAGGCCTACAAGATATTCAAGCAAGTAGGATGGGATGCGTATTTCAAGAGATTGTGGGGTTTTGATGAGAAACTAGCTCATGAGTTCACGACAACATGCAACAATACGCGGGCACGAGTATGTGGGCTAGCAATTCCTATCTCAGTCGAAAGTATAGCAGATGTCATGGGATTGCCATTAATAGGAGAAAATTATTTTCCTGACAATTCTGGGCGCGAGAAAGACCTCAAATCCCTCTGTAAGAAGTTCCTAGCGCATGGAGAATCGGTTAAAATGGTATCAGGTCAGGGCACAAAGTTATCTTCACTCCCCGCTCCCTGGAACAATGTGGTGAAATTTGTTATCCAGTATTTAACTTGTGAAGGAAGGTATGTATATGTTTAGGCAAAACAATTTCGATTGATGATACATTTGAGATCGGGTGCACTCGTAAACATTCCTTTCTTTCTATATTCTTCCTTAATGCAAATGTGTAAAGTAGTTCAAAAGGGTAGTGAGAATTCATTGGCACATCATGGGTTGATTAAATTGTTAATCATAAGAGAATTGAAGAGACTTTCACCTCCTAGGGACTGGGACTCCTTCATTGTAGATGAAACCCCTGAGAATTCCATTGAAGATACCCTCCCTACTTCAAAACACTCTGCCAAAGAAGATTACCAAAGTATAGAAAAATCCACTGACACCCTAGAGGAGGAAGAGTCAGGTCAGGGAAGCTTAGAAGATGATAAACGCACCAAAGATCCTGAGCCTAGAAATCTTCTTGATAGTACTAAGAAAGGAAAGGCGCAAACATTAGGGTCCAGTGGAAAAAAGGCTAAGGGTTCCAGTGCTAAACAACCTAACCCTAAGGTTATTGAAGTCTCTACCCCTAGCCTTGGGATTGAAAAGAAACAGCGTAGTAGGACTAATTCAACTGTTGTTTTAAAATGAAAACAATTGTCAACTGATTCCATAGACAAACTAGCCAACCTGGCTAATGTAGCTAGTGGTTTAGGTTTGCAAACACCTAAGGATGTTGGAGATTTGACAATAGTGGCATCAGTCTCTCCAAAATTAAAAGAAAAAAAGTTGCTGCAAGGGAGTTGAGAAGAAGTAAGAGAAAGAAGTAGCAAACGGCAAACCTTGAGGATCCCTCACAATACCTCCAGGAGCCTGAACAAAATCCCAAGATGCCACATCAGAATTCTCCTATTTTAGGTGAAGAACTTGAGGAAAACTCTGAGGTATTGCCCCAACATTCCCCTGTCTCGAAAAAGATGCCATGCAGTCAAGAAGATCTTCCTGATGAAAATGTTGTTCAGAGTGAGTCTACTCTGGCTAAAAGTTATAATAATCTTGACAATCCTGGTGATTACATGCCACATGACACTACCCAAGAAGAAGAGCATCAAGTAAAAGAAAGAGTAGGGTCTAAAGTGGATATGCAGAATCAGAAATAGGGGAATATTGAAACCCTTCACCAGGAACAACAAGCCGACCAAGAGCCAGTGGCAGAGGAGGAGTATGAGGAAGAAAAACCCTTGCCCACTAATGATGAAATTTGCAGCCTATAGAACTTGGTGACTATGCTGACTGAGGAGAATGAAAATCTACAAAATAAAGTTCAAGTGGCAGATTCACTCAACTCATCGCAAGCAATTAAAATCACTTAGTTGAAACTAACACTTGAGCAGGCACAAGCCTCCAAGACATCAATGATAACCATTCAAGAGCATGAAAAAGAGTTGCAGGAACTTCATCAATTGTGTGTCAAAGAAGTCGCCAATACCCTGTAGAAACTTGTCCCTTCTCTCTCTGGTTTGTATTCTACACTCTCTTTGCATGAGGACATGCAAGGTCTTCAGCAGGGGGGAAATGATGAGGGAAAAATGTGTCATCCTTTTACCTCTCATTTGTGTCAAACCTTGTCATCTTTCCTAGTGTCTCCTGTTGTTCCTGTCACTTTTTGTTAATGAACAGACAGTATTTTATGAAATAGAAGAAAATGTTAAAACTAGTGAAAATACCAATTTCGCTGACTGTTGTTAACTGTCTTTTTGATTCTAGTGACAGGAGGTGTTTTATGGTTGACAGCACGCATGAAGGATATCGGTGGAAGGATAACTGAATTGCTGAAGTTATATGATCATTTTTGTTTTTACTCATCAAAGATTAGTCATTATGTTTTAGGTTGTTACGATGTTCTTGGAAAACTTTCAAAAGACTTTAAAACTATGTTTGATTATCTTCTAAAGGTTGTTGGCTGAAAGCCACTAGCAACCAAAACATTTTATTGATTGCATCTTAAAGACTGTTAGACATTTAGGTAAGCCTCAATATGTATATATATGCATGTACGCTGAAACTATATATCAATATACATAATTAAAAGCAGAACCGTGGTGATTTTCTATATACCATGTCTATAATTGTTTGGATGAATGGAAGTGATAGTAGGATAATTCTCTGGACTTGAGTTTTTATCATCCAACGATCGGTGAAGGCAAGGCCCACTTCCTCAGTTGATTGGTGATTATTACATTAGATCGTGTGTGTGGTAATGTATGATTTGAATTTATAAGTTGTTTAATTATTTCATTACTGTATTGCTATCTAAATCTTTTGTTGTGTGATTCATTTCCACGAAGGCATTAATCGGTATTAATTTGTTAAATACTTACCCATACAATCTGTATTCATTCAATAGTTGTTTGCTGGTATATGCAAATCATTAAACATAAGAGTAGTTGAATAAGTCAATGGGATTTTTTCGGATTTTTATTAAGTAGTATTGGAGTTTTCTTTTCAGTAGTTCAATTTCAAATCTATGAAACATTATTCTTAGATAGAATTCTATTTTGTTACTTTACTACTCTTCTGTTAAGTGCCAGTAATCTGTTTCTGTGCAAAACTATTTCTTCACAAGTTCATGTCACACTTGTGACAGGAAGTCTATTAATCCAAATTTTTCCCATAAGTAAATTCTATTAGGTTGCATCCATCAGCCCTTGGTTTTTTAATTGAAGCTCTTCGACATATTTCCACAACATAGTTCAAAAGCCTACGTTCCTAGATTGACACTTTAAGATGAACTAAGGAAGATATTTCCAAAAAGTATATCAGAATCCACTTTAAAGAGTAATTTAGAAACCACGGTTTTATCCAATCAAGGAGCCCTTTGACAACCCTCAATCCTAATGTAAGAGAAAGTGGGGAGCTGGATAAACCATGCCCCATATCTCTTTATCAATTCTTTAGCTTTGTCAAAAATTCTCACATGCTCTACACCTTGGAGCAACCTGCTGATATACATTGTGAAAGCATCATTTTCTCTTCTATAACTTCCTCCAGTAAGGTGCAACTGTGGATATACCTCATATATTGCATCTTGTCCAAAAGTACCTCCAGTTCTCAACCCCTTATATTGGTGAAATCTTGCCAATGCATACACTAAGTAGGAAGTCATGGTGAAAGTCTTGGTTTGCAATACATTGCACAACTACATGTGGATCATTGCACTTATGGCACCTACCCAGTGATAATCAATTCCTTACTCCATCCAATCAATAACATTAAATATCCAGTTCTCAAACACCCCTGCACTCTTCAATCCTACCAGTCTACTGAGAAGAGTAATGACATTGTAATACTCCCTTTTGAACTGAGTCTGAATAGTTGCGTTGGCAATTTGAAGAAATGAGACTTGGGATTCTCCAACCAAGAGTTGATTACCTATTGGGACTTGACAACATTTTTCTCATAGTATTTCCTTGTTGTGTCTATATCAAAACCCACCACATGTGACTTGTCAGGCATATCAAAAGTCCTAGCAATGGACACGAGACTAAAACCCACCACAATCCTTCCGTGGGGACCAATTATCCTTTGTGTCCCTCTGTAATAATTTCAGGCACACTCAAGCACCAATTCATAGGACTGCACCATGGAGGGAAAACTTGCTACATGTGCCAATCCAGATTCCACAGTTCTTCTGGCCAACAAAGGAAGGTTTTGTGTTGCCAATTCAACTTTGAATTCCTCATAATCCCACATACCCACATTGGTATTAGTGATTCGCAACCAAATAGAAGTCAGCTTGCTTTCAATAATCTTGCTTTTTATATCCAACTTTTCCTTCTCTGCATCAGAGACAACAAAAGTCTCTACACTTGGATATGTTGCCTTCCCTTTGCCTCGACTAGCAACATCTTGTCCTAATCCTACCTGCAAACAAATAAAAATGACTAAAATTAGGTCCAAGAGAAGTGACAAATAAAAAGAGATCCATATCACCAAAGTCCGGGATTTAGCCCACCTCGCAGATTCCAGACTAGAGAGGAATTCCGAGGAAATTCGGAGCAGGCGGAATTCAGCGAGACAAACATATAAACCCCCAAAATATCATCTGAATAAAGGAATAACCTTAAAGATAGTTAGCATAAGTTCATTTAAATATACTACCAATAAGAAAAATTCTCAAATAATCATCATATTCATCATTTCCCAAAACTTCGGAAGAATCCAACCAAGGCGGATTTTAGCGAAAATAGTAATAGTTATAATTGATCCAAGAAAAGGATGAGATACGAAAAAATCCAGGAAAATCCGGAGGAAGCGAACTTTAACGAGGCAAACAAAATTCCAGTTTAAGTGGTAAAAGAGAAGGAACGGGAAAAGCTAGGGAAATCCGAGGGAAGCGGAATTCTGCAAAGACACCAAAAACCCGAACTCATCCACATTCTCTCGCTTTTACCAAAACAAATCAAATGACCATGGACCTAGGGTTTGCACCTTGATAATAACCTAACTACGGACCTCAACGGATCAAAATATGAATTGAAAACCCTCCTCTTAGCAATTTGAGAGGGATTGGTTGTGCCCTAGGTCAAGAACCCTAAAGTCTCTGCCATGGGAGCTTGGAAAGAAAACCAAACACGACTTGACTATGAATGAGATAGGAGTTTAGGAAAAATGAAAAAATCCCTAAGAACAACGATAAAAGACTAGCCCAATGCACATGTTCAGTGATCGATCAGATAGACTGGCAAAACAATGGAAACCCCAAAACTCCCCGCCATGGCGCATGTTTGCACAGGCAAATGATGAAGTAATGAATGAAATGAAATCATACAAAGAAGATTAATT
Source organism: Sequoiadendron giganteum (assembly GCA_007115665.2). Lineage (NCBI taxonomy): Eukaryota > Viridiplantae > Streptophyta > Pinopsida > Cupressales > Cupressaceae > Sequoiadendron > Sequoiadendron giganteum. The sequence continues at coordinate 64,430,640 of CM021100.1, read as the reverse complement.
GAAGACCAACAGAGGAAAGAAGCATATTCGCATACCATGAGAGAAAAAGATTCAGAACCGGTGATGCCAACAAGCAACCTACAAACACGAGCAAGACATGAGCAATGCACACGGAATTCAAATGCAACACTCGAAATAGCTTTGAAATGCCTAATCAATCAACACACCTCAAGATCCAACACTAAAAATCAAATGACAAGTAAATAAAAAAACTCAAATGGCCAATTACTCCCCAAGATTCAATATATCAATGCCTCAAAAGGGTCTCACAATCGTGATTAATGTGATCGACAAGGTAGCCAAGACCATAGCCCGAAAATCTGACAGGGCAAAGGACTTCAGAGAAATCCGAACACGGTGGATTTCCCTGGATTTTAGTCAAAATACAACTACCTCCAGATTCTGAAAGAAAACCGAGAAAATCCAGCCAGGGCAGATTTTCCCGAAAACGGTGAAAAGTCCGAAATGCACTCAGATCTTAAGACTTTCAATAAAATTCACAAATGTGCCACTCCAAGTGGAAAGATGAAAATTAAAGCACTGGTTTAAGCAATAAAAATTCCAAAATAGAAAGGCCAAGACACCCAAAAAATAGAAAAATGAGGGTCCCTACTTCAGTGGGGCATGTGTGCAAAAACTGCACAGCAAATGGCAGCTCCACTAGAGAAATGCTCCAGAGCATTTCAAAAAAAAACTAGAATCAAGAACCCAAAATATTTGGTTTCAATCCTCTCATCAGGGAACCTATGAACAAAGTTTTAGAAACCACGAGAAAGAAGACCTTTTCCTATACCAGGGCCCAAGTGTGTGTATTGTGCATTTATTCCCTATTCCTTAGGTACAATGGGAACCTAGGCAAATCTAACCAGGCTACATAAAAGTTCTAAATCTAAAAGCAACCTGGATAGAGCCTCGCTGCCAGTTAGGCATCCATAGCCCCAGTGAGGATATCATTGTGACCCTCCCAAGTATAGCTCTACTGCGATTCAGGCGTTTATAGCCCCGGTAGAGATACTGGGATACCCCTGACAAGGTGAATATTATTTAGATTTTCAACGTTTTCCTTTTCTCTTTCCTTTTATTTTTACTTTATAGAACTTTTCTCTTTCACCTTCGTAAGTAATGAAACTCACACGTAGGGATGAGGAACACAGTGGCACTGAAGCATAATATAAGATTTTTTCATTGGGCAAAATTACCCAAGAACCCTATGCAACTCCATAATTTTCAATTTTAGTGTGAATAATGTGACCCGAATATATTCCAAAGTGTATCGAAAATAATTGATTCTAATTCCAAGTACAAGGGACATCAAATAGAAGACTTCCACCACTTGACTCTGAAAAATTGATTAGATTTTATAAAATAAATTCCAGAACAATCCCAAGAAAATAGCCCATTATACAGATGCAACAATTCCAAGAAAGCAAGGAACCCAAGAGCGAAAACCAAAGTGGAAAGCAAAACAAACCAAAGAAATTCTAAACTACCCAAAGCAAAAAGAAAACCTACTCTAAGCTATGTATAGGATGAACTGCAAATAGTTCAAGGTTGGAAATAATGCTTCAGATACTGCCCATTGACAGGCAGTGGGATATCCTCACCAATGAGGGTTTTCAAGTGAAAAGCATTATCTCTCAATTTTTTTGAAATATGGTAAGAACCAAGCTAGAGTTTATCAAATTTACCATGTTTTCCCTTACAGTCATGAGCTTTATCCCAATAGAGAACTAAGTCAAAATTTCTAAAGGCCTTCACCTTAGCTCTCCTATCAAACCATCTTTTCAGCACACCCTGATGTTTAGCAATTTTTTCTAGGGCTTCATCTCTTTTCTCTTCTAAGTGCAACAACTCAGCCAAACAGGCTTCATGCTTATCTTCCTCATTGTAGTATGCATTGATAAACTATAGGGTAGGGATTTTCAATTGGATAGGAAACACAGGTTCCAAACCATACACCAAGTGACAGGGAGAGGTTCCTATAGATGCCTTCTATCTAGTATGGTCAACCCAGAGAGCAAAGTGAAGCTGGGTGTGCTAATCCTTAGTATTTTGCTCTAACAACTTACAGATGACTGTCAGTAGGTTCTTATTGGAAGACTCGGCTAGGCCATTGCCCTAAGGGTAATAATTGGATGAAAATTTAATAAAAATCCCATTATCAAATGCCCAATTAGAAAATTTTAGTGAGGCAAATGCAGGACCATTATCACAAACCAGAAATAGTGGACAACCAAAATGATTAATAATCTCAGACTCAAGAAAATTAATTACCACATCTGAAGTACATTGTTTACAAGCGAGAGCCTTTGTCCATCTAGTAAAATAATCAGTTATGGTAAGAGTATACCTGTGGCCCACAAAAGATGGAGGATTGATTGGACCTATGAAGTCCATACCCCATTGGGCAAACGGTTTTACCTCTATGACTGGCTGAAGTGGAAGAGTTGCACGTTTTTCCTTACTTGTTGTAGTTTAACATATGTGGCAAGTTTGCACATGTTGGTGTGCATCTTTGAACAAAGTAGGCCAGTAATATCTTACCCTCAAGATTTGGTTCGTAGTAGATGATGCAGAACCATGGCATGTGCCATATTTCTCATGAAATTCAGTCATTACTCTGAAAACTTCATCTTTTCCCAAACATCTTAAGTATATGCCCTCATGATTTATTTTATACAAGGTATCTCCTTTCATCATAAAAATTTCACTCTTCAGGCACAAATCCCACCTCTGAATTGTATTAAGGTGATTAGGACATTGTTGATTCAACAAATAGAAAATGATTTCATCATACCAATCTCTTGGAGATAGTTCTTGAAGATAATAGTGTTGAGTTGTGAGATCAGGACCTGTCTCAGCCATTGTCTTTGTAAGTCTTTGTCCTCTCACTAATTTCATGGGTTGGATTTCCATATCATATTCCTACAACATAGTCACCCATCTGGCTCTTCGTTCACCTAACTCATTTTGCATCAACAACTTTACTGCAGGATTAGGTACTATGGCAAAAAATTTATTCCTCAAAATATAATGCTTGAACTTCTTTACTGCTCTGACCAAAGCATAGGCTTTCTTTTCTACATTATGATATCTTAATTTTGTATCCTTTAAAGGAGTACTCATGAAGGCTATAGGATTCTCATCACCTTGATCAAACTTTTGGGTTAACATTGCAGCACAAGAGTGATCAGAAGCGAATGAATATATGTAAAAAGGTTTAGCATAATTGGGACTCACCAATATCGGAGCCTCAACAATAGCTTTCTTGATCTCTGCAAATGCTTCCTTAGCTTCTACATTCCACTCTATTTTTTCTTATTGTTTCAACATAGCATTCAATGGCTTAACTATCTCTACAAATCCAGTAATAAATTTTCTAACAAAGTTAATTTTACCAAAAAATGACTCCATCTCTTTCTTATTTGCAAGAGGTTGAATCTTCAAGATAGCCTGTATTCGCTCTGGATCAATAGCAATACCCTGTTCTGAGATAATATGTCCCAACAACTTTCCTTTAGTGACTCCAAAAATACACTTCCTTGGATTAAATGAAATACCACTCTCTGCATCTTTGAAACACTTTGCATAAATCTGTTATATGATCTCCTTGTTTCTTGGAAAAAATTGTCAAATCATCCATGTAAATTGTGAACCCCAATCCTATTCTTGCATAGACATGACAAAAAAACACATTAGTTATTTGATATGCAAGATAAAAATAAAGATTCCCCATGAAATCCATTTACCAAATTTAGATAGAAAATAAATGAAGAAAAAATGCAAAAACCAAGTAAAATCTATCTAAACTAAGCAAACTCTTGATCCCAAGGGGGAATTGGTGCCAATGAGATGTTGCAATTGGCCCTTTCCCAACTCCTTTGTAAGATTTGATGATTTGATGAGTGATTGACCCACTTTGTTGATGAAGAACAAGATGTGTTCTTGAGAAAACCTGCAATAACCTATCTAATATCTTGCTTTGAGGATGAAGTTGAGTAGAGTAAGTTTACTCAAGATGTGGATGATTGAATAAGAGGAATATTCTCTCATTTATAGATTTCCAAAATGGAAGAGAGAGTGAAAATAGGCAATGTGGACTAAAAGATAATCCAATGGCATTGTGCCACTTGTCCACATGTGATTGGTTGAGGAATGAGCACATTTTGGTCAATGTGCATGATAAATGCCATGAGATTCAAATTTGAATTTTGAATGTGACATGTTGGGGGGAGAGGAGAATGGAGATAATGTCACTTGGCTATATGCACAAGGACATGTAAGAGGAATTGAATGCCTTGTTGGAAGTACCCTTCCCACTCAAATTTGAATTCAAATTTGAGGGAATATTCCTTCTTTATTCCATGTGAGGGAAAATAGAGAATTTAATAAATCAAAGTAATTGATTTATTGTGCAAGTTGCATTCTCTAGAGGGTTTTAGTGATAGGGATCAACTTAATCAAAGATTTGATTAATTTAATGAGGAATTAGGAGATGTGACATTTTAGACTTAAATTTATGAATTGATTTAAATCAAATTGAGAGGAAGGGATTAATTAAATAAATGATTTGATTTATTTAATCAAGAAGGAATATGTTAGATTAAATTAAATAATGTTTTCATTTATTCAATTTAATAAGAAGACTTTAGAGATTTAATTTAAATAAAATGAATTATTTAAATGAAGAGAGAAAGATAATTAATTAAATTAAATTGATTAATTTAATCAGTGGAGGACAAAGGCTTAATTAAATAAATAATGATTTATTAAATTAAGAGACAAAATATGATGAAATGATGGGAGTATGATTATGGAGGAAATGATGTTAGTGACCGAGATCAGGTGTGCCAAAATGAACTTGTACATTTTCCATGTCTACAGGTGTATACATAATCAATTCAAAATAGTTTTATGATAAACACAATGATCTTATTTAGAAAGCTCAAATCCCAAACTCAACACATATGTATCAAATTTTTGGTACCACATCCTAAGACTCTATTTTAGGCCATACAAATATTTCTTCAATTTGCAAACCAACTTACTTTTACCTTTCACCACATAGTGCTCTGGTTGTGTCATATAAATATCCTCCTCCAAGTCACCATGAAGGAATTCAATTTTCACATCCATTTGCTCAACCTCTAAATCATAAGCAGCAACAATAGAAAACAAAAATATAATGGATGTCATTTTCGCAAGAAGAGAAAATATCTCACCATAATCAACACCCTCAACTTGAGAGTAACCTTTTGCAATTAACCTTTCTTTGTATTTCTCAATACTTCCATTCAAACCAGCCTTTTTCTTGAACACCCATTTGCAACCAATAGGTTTTTATCCTTCAGGAAATGGTACAAGATCCCATATATCATTATTTTTCAAAGCTGTCATTCTTCATCCATAGCAGTCTTCTAGGATTTTGCATCATTCATACCTAATCTATCTTCTACCAATTTAGGTTCATCCATGTTAATATTCAAAGAAAAAATACATCTCCAATCATCAAGTGTATACCTTTTAGGTAGTTGTCTATGCCTTGTAAACCTACGAACAAGTTGAGTTGGAGGTTCTTCCTCCTCTTCTAAAGATTCAAAGCTAGATGAGCTCTCCTCAACTTCTTGTCTATCCATGGACCTCGATTCAATTTTCTCAAGTGTAGAAGGAAATTGAATCACATATTCTTGTGTACTTTTCCTAGTTGTAATGTAATATAACATGGCTTAGTTTCTCTAAAAATAACACTTCTAATATGTATTACCTACTATGCAACATGATCCCAAAGCTTGTATGATTTCACACCATAACTATATCCGATGAAAATAGATTTCACAACCTTGTTCTCCAAATTTTCACTTCTTTGGAACATGTGCATATTAGTCACAACCAAAATATCTAATATGTCTTAATGAAGGCTTGTGACCTAACCATGCCTCAATAGGTTTCTAATCAAAAAGAGATGATGTAGGAGAACTGTTAATTAGGTAACAAGCAATGGCAATAGATTCAAGCCAAAACCTTTGTTCTAGACCAACACCACTCAACATACTCATAGCCTTCTCCATTAGTGTCTTGTTCATTCTTTCTATAACTCCATTATGTTGTGGAGAATATGGAGCCTGTTAATCAAGTGACAAGAAATGACAATAGCTTTAGGCCAAAACCTTTGTTCTCGATCAACACCACTCAACATAATCCTAGCCTTCTCCATTAGTGTCTTGTTCGTTCTTTCTGCAAATCCATTATGTTGTGGAGAATATAAGTTTTTCTTCTATCTATAAATACCACAATCTTTACAAAATCTATCAAAATCAAAAAAAAATCACCACCATTATCAATCCTCAAACATTTTATTTTCTTTCCAGTTTGCAACTCAACCATTGCTTCAAATTATTTAAATCAACTAAAAACTTTAGATTTACTCTTTAGAAAATATACCATATCCTACTATAATCATCAATAAATGAAACATAATATGTGGATTTTCCAATTGAAGGAACATCTACAAGACCAAACACATTAGAATGAATAAGATCCAATACACCACAAGATTTATGAGAACTCAAGTAAAACTTAATGCAATTTTATTTTCCATAAATGAAATGCTCACAAAAATCAAATTCAAGATTACAATTAGATAGACCTTCAATGAGGTTTTTATTTTTCAAGGTCCTTAGACCTTTTTCTCCAATGTGGCCAAGTCTTTGGTGCCATAACATAGTTTTCTCTACATGTAACTATGATTCAAAAGAAAGAGCACCCTTGGGTATCCAAAATCCATGACCATCTATTGAAGGTGAAACCCTCACTTCTTCCACAAACTTGTTTTTCACAAAGTACTATTACACTCAACAGTGCATGCATCAAGCTTATACAATGTGCCATATCTAACACCTTGAGAAATCACCATAGCACCTCTAACCATCTTGCATCCTACATCAGGAAATACTACTTGCACACCTGCATCTATTAATTTTCTCACAGATAACAAATTTCATGCTAAACCAAGGATGTGCAACACACCATTAATCCTTTTTATTCTACCATTAGGGAACATGATTCTAAATTTACCACAACCAATAATGTTTAAATAAGAATCATCACCCAAGTACACCTTACCTCCATCAAATTCTTCATATTTTGAAAACCAATCTCTATTAAAGTTCATATGGAAAGATGCACCTGAGTCAATTAACCATGCATCATTACCTACACAAATTGAAAAAGTTGCAATGAATGCATAACCATCTTCCTTCTCAAACTCAGAATCATAGTCAAATTTCTTCTTTTTCTTCTTCTTTTCTTCTTTGCAATCCTTACGAATATGTATAGGCTTACCGTAGTTCCAACACGTAACTTTTGACTTTTCAAGAGATTTGGATCTCCCCTTGGACTTGGATTTTACACACTTCTCATTCTTCTTGCCTTTTCCTTATATCTTCCATGAACACTTAGCTCTTCCTTGGAACTGATGGATACCTTCTTACTCATCTCTTCAAAAATAAAGAACCCACCACATCTTCAGTATTCAATATAACAAAAGTATTCTCAATATGCATAACAAGAGAATCCCATTAATTAGGAAAAGAACAAAGTAGGATCTGACATTTCTCCTCCTCATCCATTTTGACACCAACTGATTCCAACTAAGCCACCAACATATTGAATGCTTCTAGGTGATCTATAATTTTTCCACCCTCTTTCATTCTCAAGGAATATAATTTACTCCTAGAGAAAATCTTGTTCACTAACAATTTGGCTTGATACATCTCACCAAGCTTCTTCCATAGTTTCTAGGCAGAGGTATCTTTATGGACATTGATTAAAATAGATTCTACTACCAAGTAAAATTTGATTAGACCCTTGGCTTTATAGTCCATAACATCATATTGAGTAGCCTGAGTAGGATTTGTAGGCCTTACAACATTCTCATCAACAACATCACGTAGATCTCAATCTATCAACATATCCTCCATCTTCAACTTCCACATTTCAAAATTATTTCCAAAAAAATAATCCATTTTTATTCTCCCTAGTGAACTTTCCATCTTAAAATTCCTACAAAAAGATCACAAAGTGTCCTTTTCACAAGCTCCCACTTAAATTTAGACTAGTTCAAAAACCCCAACAACCCACAACTTAAACCAAAGCTGATCACACTTTGATACTAGTTGTAAGGAAGCTAAGGTAGCAAAATAACCTCCTACACTAATCTTGAGAGGAGGATAATGCAAAAAAAATTCAAATCTTTAATAGTTATAGAAACTTAAATAGAAATAAACATAAATATCATGCATACCACAACATAATGATTTACGTGAGCAAAACCCTTTTGAGAGAAAACCCCACACTCCAAAAGACACCTAATATATTATTCAAAGATCACAAAGATTACAATATACTTGTAGAGTAAGTTGTTCATACGAGTATCACCAACCAAAGATATAGAGGCAACACGATCGTTATCAGACTCCGAGAATACATCACAATACACAACCATAATATAATTCCCTCATAAAATAAGGTTGGCTTCTATGGAAAGTCAAGCTAATAAAATATCAATTGTTAGATTTAAGACCTAATGTTGAATGGTCCATGTTTAAAATAATATAATATAAATTAAATTTTCCTTTCGGGGGCATTGCCCCTAGACCCCTCATGAGGAGGAAACCCCCCTTTTGTTGACATATCAATGGTATGTTATGTATCAATAGTACTTTATGTAGTTTCAAACTTGAGACACATTATCCCAACATAATCCATATATCAATCTTATTTCCAAATCTCTTAGTACTTTGATTTCATCTTCATAATTTGATGAAGGGCACACAATCCATTGAGATGGGGGGTGAATTAGTAGATCTAAACAATTAAAATAATTTTTGAAACCTTCACAACTAATTTCTAGTTTTTAACATGAAGAGAACTGAATCATACAAGCTAGCAAGTAAAGAAATTGAAGCACCACACAAGATAACACATAACACTAGATTTTTACATGGAAACTCAAAATGGGAAAAACCATGGTGAGAAGCTCTCAAAAGTATAAATATAATAAGGAAATTTAAAATATGAAGTAAGGACCAACCTAATAGAGACACCAATCCCCAATTGATTCAGTAGGCCCCAACCTATAGGAGACACCAATCCCCGCTGGATCAGAGAAACCAATCCCTATCAAAATAATACAAAAATTAGAACACCAATCCTACCAAAATAGAAATAATGGAAGATTTGAAATATGACTCCAGCAACACACTGATACTAGCACACTCTCTTTTATTCATGCTTCTGCAATGACACAACTATACATCCCACTAAGTAATTTCATTGTAATCATTAATGGATGTACTTTGTTACACACACATGGATGCTCCATCATTACACATACAATACATCTAAACATCTAAAATATATACATGACACTAAATTGACACTCTATTATGTCGACTAGGGATCTACACCTAGACAACATAGGACAAACCTAAATTCAAATTACATGAAACATGTAATACAAGGTCCAATATTTCTACCAACAACACTTGACACCTTGCACCACCAAGGGAACCTTAAGAATATCATCTCCTCACTCCGTGGGATTAAATCCATTACCGCACACTTTTAGTCATTACCAAACTTACCTCAAACCCAAAATATCATGATGAGACTTTTGATATTTCAAAATCCTTTCACACTAATTTGCACCACCAAAAACTTAGGAAACTAATAGAACTAGTGTAGGCATACTCTCCTCCTAAACTACAGAGCTACAACACATTTCTAAAAGAAATGCCACCCATATTAAATAATCTCTCTACTGAAAAGATATCCTCCCATACCACTACAAACATTTTTGATTGCATACCTAGCATGGTATGATAAATACATGAACTATTAGAGAGTAGTCACTCTCTGATAAACATGATACAAGATATGATTGATTAGACAACCTACATATTGTCAACCAATACACTACTGGATCCTTCAGATTTTTTGCCAATACTTGTAATCCTACAATCCTCTTCATCTTTGGAAACGTTCACATCTAGAAACCTTGACACCCTTTGATAACCATTGAAAAAAATAATGACTTGCTATCATCAATTTGACATCAACGACAACCTATGCTCAACAATAACCCCCTTTGTGATTGATGGAAAACACAAAAAAATTGGGACCACCAAGACACACTAAAATAGTAGAAGCAATAAGTTTTAATGATTCATGTGCTATCCCAAATACTCCCCCTATAGCATTTCCTTAATTCATCTTTCTCCCCCTATGATGGATATATTCTTTCAAAATACAAAATAACATTTTCAGCTCCCTTTCTCCCCCTTTGACATCAATGGTAAAGGATCAACATCTAGATCCATGTTTTTGGATAGAATCCCTCTAAGTCCATTCACTACAACTTTTGAGCTTCATTCTACAAGATCACCAACCCTTCTTGTGGAAGGGAGACCAAGCTCCCCCTCACAGCGTGTTTTCCTCTTGAATCAAGAGGAAGGAGTAACAACTCTCAACTTATACTGGAGAAACTCAAATGCCTCCTTAGAAATTGGCTTCATGAATTGTCTACAACCTTCACCTTTGTATCCACATATTCCAACTTAACTTCCTTTTCAGCAACCTTCTCTCTCAAGAAATGATATTTGATTGCAATGTGTTTTTTTCTTGAGTGCATCATCAGATTCTTTGACATTTTTATTGCACTAGTGTTATCACAAAGAATAGTGATAGGATATTCAACCTTCATCTCCTTCAAACTCCGCTTCACCCAAACCATCTAAGTGCAGCATGATGTTGCAGTAATGTATTATGCTTCTACTATAGATAAAAAAATTGGTTCCTCCTTCTTACTCAACCATGACACCAAATTATCTCCAAAGAAGAATGCAATGCCACTTATGCTCTTTCGGTCATCTATAAAACCTACCCAATCTACATCTATGTATGTTGTGAGAGTGAAATTTTCACTCTTTGGATTATACCAAAGATTGAAGTATTCAATAGCCTTCAAATACCTAAATATTCTCTTTATTGTCTTCAAATGAGTCTCTTTAGGTTCTTCTTGAAATATGGAAACCATTCCAACTTCCTACATGATATCCGGTCTAGACATTGTCATATACATCAAACTACCAATCATAGACTGATACAACATTTGATCTGTCAAAGCAAACTCACCATCCTTTCTCAGCTTACATCTACTAACCATAGGTGTTGCAATAGGTTTGCAATATTTCATCCCAAAGTTACCTAACATCTCCTTTACATACTTGTGTTGTGAGATAAAAATCTCTTCATCTGATTGAATGATCTATAACCTCAAAAAAAAAAAATCCTCATAACATAAACATCTCAAACTCATTTTTCATATCCTTCTATAAAAAAATTCACATTCATCACTTCTTCCTCCAAAAATTATGTCATTAACATAGACTACAACAATCAATATTTATTCTCCTTGTGTTTTGACATACAAATTGGTGTCTACACAACCTCTTCGGAATCCTTTTTGTTGTAATTATCCATCCAATCTTGCATACCAAGCTCTAAGAGCTTGCTTGAGACCATACAAAGCCTTCTTTAAATGGAAACCATAATCTAATTTTTTGCATCAACTTTTCAGATCACACTCTATGATCCATCATTAGGATGAAAAAAAATGTACTCACAATCAAATCCATAAATCTTTTACAATTAACTATATGGATTGTGGAAACTTGTTATCTTTGAACCATAATCTAGTTTGTTAGTGCATTGAAAACATTTCGATTGTTCAATATACATTTCTTCTTCAAGTTGCCCATTCAAAAATGTTGACTTCACATCCATCTGATACACGTTGAAATTATTGTAAGTTGATAGAGCTCAAAACATCCTTATTATCTCCAATATTTCTATCGAAGAAAATGTCTCCTCAAATTTTATACCTTCAACTTGAGTTTAACCTTTATACATGAGTCTTTCTTTGTTTCTTATCACCTCACCTTCTTCATTCAACTTGTTTCTAAACACCCACTTGATTCCAATAACTTTTTTGTCCTTAGCCCTTGGGACAAGTTCCCAAGTTTCATTCTTCATGATCTTATTCAAATCTTCTTCTATATCATCTATCCATCCTTTCTCGCTGCTTGATTCCTTATATGCCTTGGGTTTTATCTTTGATAATAAAGAAAATATACCCATTCTTTTGATTTTTCTAGCCTCATCCAAGTTAGAACCCCACTGTCTTTGTCACCAACAATATGATCTTCAGAGTGATTTTTTTTAACATACTTAGCTAGAGTATTTAAAACAACTTCCTCTTCAGGTTCTTCAATATTGCTATGAACTGATTCCTCTTCCTCTTTCAACTTCCAAAATAGTAGTATTCTGAATAGTTTCATCAACCTTTACATTCACACTTTCAACCATCCTCTTCAACCTTTGGTTAGAACATCTATGATCTTTGTTTCTTACAGAGTAACCAAGAAAAATACCTTCATATGATCTAGAATCAAAGTTACATGAATTTTCCTCATCTCTCTTGATGTAGACTTGCTTCCAAAAATCTTTAGATTCCTTAGTGATTTTGGTCTTCCTTTCCATTACTCATATGGAGTCTTCTCTATCTTGCGCCTGATCTAAAATCTACTCAGAATATACATAGCTATTGTTATACCCTCACTCCAATACATATCTACCACATTTTCCTTACATAACATATTCCTTTCCATTTCCTGTACATTTGGACTCCTTCTTTCAACAACTCCATTTTGTTTCGATGTTCTAGGAGTAGAAAATTTCCTCTGAATTCCATGTTCTTCATAGAATCTCTCATAATTATTTGTTGTAAATTCTCCACCTCTATTCTATCTTAGGACTTTGATTCTTCTTTTGGTTTCATTCTCCACCATCGCCTTGAATTCTTTGAGCTTCTCAAAAGCTTTTGATTTCTCTTTTAGATATGTAATCCAAGTCATTCTAGAATAATCATCAATTAAGATCATGAAATACATGTCTCCTTGTGGAATTTTAGTCCTCATTGGTCCACACAAATCTATATGTATCAAATCCAATAGAATTGATGTAGAGTACTCCTTAGCTAGATATTTGTTCCTTGTGTTATTTTCTTCATGGCATGGCTTGCAACTAATTGACTAAGGTTTCTTGATTCTTGGCATATCCTACACCAAAAATTTTGAACTAATCTTGACAATATCATCAAAATTCATAATCCCTAACTTTCTATGCCAAATCCAACTCTCAGCCTTCTATTAAGTGAGACACCTTTGTCCATTCAACTCACTAAGATGATAAATATCAATGTTTTCCTTGCTTCCTTTTGCAATCAACTCATTGATACTTGATTTTTTGATTTCACAACCAGCGGCACTAAAGGATAACTGATATCCCTTATCACACATATGACTGACACTCAACAAATTATGTTTTAAACCTTCAACATACAAAACACAATGTGTCTTTGTCTTTCCACCATCAAGACTTAATGTACCCTTACCAAATATTTTAGCAATTTAAATATTTCCGAGGGTAACCTAACCACCTTTAAATTTTTTAAAATTTGTGAACTTACTTTTACCTCCGGTCATATGACTAGATCAACCATTATCAATCATTCATAGATTCTTCCTCTCCTTCTAAATATGTAATGGTTTTTATGTAATCAAAGACTTCTCAAACTTCTTCTCCTCTTAAACCTTCTTTTGAATACCATTCTTTCCTTTCCCAATAATGGGGAACCCACAAAATCACTTCTGTAATTCCTTGCAATATGTCCAAAATTATTGCACTTGAAACAAATAATATTGAAATTGAATAGAGGTTTAAATGCATTATTACTGAAAAATTATTCCTTCTTAATAAAATACTTCTAAAATCCACAGTCTTATGTCCATACTTATTACAACTAAAACAATAACTAGAAAAAGAATAACTTGACCTAGTGTTGAATCCTTGTGTTTTGGATCTCCTCCTTTTGTTGTGCACTTGAACAAATCCATCATTTTGAGTCATGCTTCCATTACTTGTCAATCTCCTCTCCAATTTTGAAATTTTGAAACCAATCACTTTCAGACTTTCCTTGGTAGACTTATTTGACTTTTATGTCATCTTTTTCTTTTGATCATCAAAATTGCCACTAATTTTGTCATACAAAACTTTTTGACCTTCCAGTATCTAATCTAGGGTTTTAGTACTTTTACTAAACTTCAATTGCAACTACTGGTTTGTCTTCTCAACCTGTTTTTTGGTTGCAAAAATCTTTGCCTCAATATTTTCATAATCCTTGTCTTTTGTTGACAACTTCTCTATCAACACTTCTTCAACTCTTTTTTCTTCTTCTACTTAAATCTTTAGATCAACAATCATCTTTTCTGCGACCATATATTTTTCTAATTTCTCTTTGGCTCTTACTTCTTTTGCAATTCTGATATTCAATTTCTTGATCTCCTTTCCGACCCATAACAAATTCTCCATAAGATCTTCTTCACCCTTTTATCTAGATTTCATTTTAACATCACCATCAACAATTTCAAAATCCATGGTATAGTTTTTCCATTTCCATCGTTGGATGCATCTTCATCTTCTTTTATAGAATATTCTTCTTCTTCTTCATTAGTATAAAAATTTCTATGCTTTCTATGTCCTTTTAATATTCTCTGAAAAGACTTATTTCCATTCTTTTGATCAATATTGTTAGTATTCTGATGGGGGCACTTAGCAATAAAAATTCCAGCATCTCCACAATTGAAATATTTGAAAGATAGTTTACCTTTGTACTTACTAAAGCCTCTTTGTAGCATTCTAAAAAAATTGCTTCTTTTGGATCTGAACCACAATTAGAATTTTGACCACCCTACTTCACAGATACTCTAAAAGCAACTTCTTTTCTTATAAATTCTTCGTTATCAAATATCATCCCAAAAGCAGTTAATGTTCCATGTTCAATCAAATTTAAAGTGTTCTCTTCTAAAGTTTAGCTTCTACAATAACAAAAAAATTAGGATCAAACCTTCTAGGTAAGGATTTGAGTACCTTCTTTTCAATAGTATTCTCTTCTAAAGCTTCACCAAGACCATGAATATGATTTAAAATTTCTTCAACCCCGAGCATAAATGCAGCAATTTTCTCATCTTCTTTCATCCTTAGATCTTCAAATTGAAATTTGCAAGTCTGAAACTTTGCTTCTTTTACTTTCTCATCACCTTCATAGATAGTTTCCAATATTTCCCATATTTCATTTTTTTTTTTTGTAATCTATCATCTGTGAAATCTCGGTGTTAGTCAAACCACATAAAAGAGAATTTCTAGCCTTAGCATTGATTCTACAAGCCCTCTTTCAAATATGATCACTAGGAGGGTTATTAGGAATTTCATACCCCTCTACAATAGAATTCCACAAGTCCATACCTAAAGGCATTAGATATGAATTCATCCTAACTTTCCAAATATCAAAATTAGATCCATCCAAAATTGGTACTTTATTTCCAGAAGAACTATCTTGTGCATTCTCGGATTACCTTAATTTTTTAAACTCTTTCAAATGAACTTAGCTTTGATACCAATTAAAGAGCACACAATCTACTGAGAGGGGGGGTGAATCAATAGATCCAAACAATTACAAAAATTATAAAAAACCTTCACAACTACTTTATAGTTTTTTAACATGAAGAGCACTAAACCATACAAGCTAACAATTAAAGCAATTAAAACACCACACAAGATAACAAATAACACCATATTTTAATGTGGAAACTTGGAATGGGTGTAGTATAGAGAATTGTACTCCCTTCTTTGAGAAGTTACTATTTCACACTTATCTTGGACCTATTTTAGTACCCTTGCATTCATGATCCTTTAAATCATCATAAATAGGCCCCTAAGATCCTTTATTTTGGATCCCAAGGCTTATTTCAATTGAAATCCCAGCAAAATCAACGAAGGAATTTAATTTTCTAACATCCCGACATTTTCTCACCCCAAAAGCTAGGGTGGGACTCATACGCCACCTCGGGTGTATGAGTCCCCCTAGGTGAGACCCATACACCACCTTGGGTGTATGTCCCCCTAGATGGGACCCATACGCCACCTTGGGCATATGAGTCTCGTGTGGCCCCTTTTAGGGTTTGAGCGAGAAATTAAGGTTTCTAATTCAAATTTTTGGCTAATATCGGTATTTGGGATCTAATAAATGGTAAATTAGATGAGTTTCCTATATAAACAAGGTTTCAAATCATTATTTCACCTATAGAAAGAGAAGAAATCCTAGATTTTTTAAGCAAGATTCTTCAAGACATATTTTCAAGTATTCAAGAGCAAGTAACAAGCAAGGTTGAAGTCTTAGAGCAGCATAATAGTGTTTTTGCAAGTCTTCAATCTCACTTTCAATTCAAGATCTAGAATTTCCAAGGATTGATGATGTTTTACTATGGATAATCATGATGGATTCTAGGTTGGGGAGATTCAACTAGCCATCAAACCAAGCCTAATGACTTGTTTCCTAAGTGATTCCATTCTCCATTATCATTTTATTTTCTACTTACATAAAGGTGCATGCATTGTTATAGCTGAAGAATGAAAAAATTAATATGAAGGTAAATGATAGAAATAGATGAAAATGCATAAGAAATAAAATCAAGAATGTTATACCTTCATTGCTCCTTTCTCTTCATGGATTGAGGTCACAAGAAGCACCCTTTCTTGCAGATTTTCTCCAATGATTAAAGGGATGTGGTTGCTCATAGTTTTAGCATGATGATGATATGGATATAGATGAATTTGATGGAGATTTGAGCAGCATAAGGATGGGATGAATGTGTGTTATAAAGAATGACGGCCAAGGCCTCATTATATAGAATTTTGATGAGAGGAATCAAGGGATAGGATTGATTGGCTAATGGAGGGTTGAGATTGATTGAGAAGGTGAGGTTTGGATCAAGGACAAAGATTTATTAGACTTGTGACAAGTGTCACAAAATGGAAAGGGTTGAAATGGGGAGGTGCGCTCACACATGTGTGAGCACACATTGGGAAGAGAGGCATTAAATTTGGTGTAAGAGATAGGGTGGCTTGTGTAAGAGGTTAGTGAGGATAGGTGAGATGTAGGAATTTAAAATTAGGAAACAATGGTAATGAGGATTAAGGATGAGGGTTAGATAAACTAATCAAGGATTAATTGATTAATGAAGATGGGTTGAGTTAATAAACCAAGGTTTTATTAACTTAGGTGGAGTTAAAAGTTGGAGAATGAGATAATTATGATTAAGATGAGGATAAATTTAATTAATCAAGGATTAATTAACTTAAGAAAGGTTAGGGGATTTTATAGGAATGTAGGAAAATGTTAACTTTAATTAAATAAATGAAGATTTATTTAATTAAGGGTGGGGAGATTAATTAAATAAATAAATAATATTTATTTAATTAAATATTAGGATAAGGGACATAGGATAAATTAAATTAATAACAAGTATTCATTTAAGTAAGTAATATTTTGGGTGACTAAATTTTGCCCATCTTTGAGATGATGTTGCGACTAAGAGAAGTAGCATTATTTCAAAGAAGAATAAAACATAGTGGGAAGGCAAGGGATAAGGAATAGTTGCATGATGCCCCAATCACTAAGGAGGATGAGGAAGGATGAAAAGGAGGTAGTATGCCCCCTCTAGAGGACATGAGGATTAGGATAACAAGAGTATGCTCTTGAAATGGATGGGAAGACTAAACGGTGAAGGATAAAAATATGAAGAAAAAAAAATGGATGGGAGAAGATAAGGGTGATTAAGATATGGATGGAGAGGGCAGATTTATGATCATCATGTTGTAATGATATGAGCAACCTAGATTTTATATTGTACTTGACATCATGCACCAAGGTATAAGGAACTAGGATGACAATATGCCAAGTACGTGATCAAAAAGGTCAAGTGCAAACATATGCCTTATGACACCATGATATGGGAGACCACAATGCCCTTGTGTAAATAGAGTGAAAGAGACCATGATAAATAAAAACAATGATAAGACACACAAGAAAAAATCAAGCATGCCCATAAACCAAAAGCAAACAAGGACTATGCTCCAAGCCAATCTAAAAAATTATTGGTGGATTGATTAATGGATTGGTGATGATGATGATGATGATTGGATTGGATTGGGAAGGATACATCCCCATGATGATAGTTGGATTAAAGTGGATCAATGGATTTATTAAGGATGATGCGCTAGATTGCAAGGTTGGATTGTGTGGATTCGGATTGATTGCATTGGATAGGATTGGATGGTGATGGTTGGATTGGAGGTATGTATGGATGGATAAGATATGATTGGATTGAGGATAGGATTATTAGGATACGTGAATGAATGGGATCCAATGAAAAGGGATGACCAAGTCTTAGGAAAAGGATTGAGAGGATAAATGGATTTAGTAGGTGGAAGATAGGTGATGGAAGGATAAGATGATAGTGGATAAAGGATAGGAGGATAGAGACCCAAGGGATAGTTACAAAGGAATAAGATTCCCCACACTAGAGGTAGTGAAATGATGGATGGAAGAATAGTAGCATGAGATGGAAGGGTAGTGTATAAGGGATATGAATGGAAAAAAGAAGGATGATGGGATAGTCCAAAGCATGCATGGATATTTTTCCCCTATCTTTCTATAAAGACCAAGGGTGAAAAGAGGGCATGAACTAGATAGGATGGGGAGATGGAGGATATGGATAGGATGATCAAGATTAAGTGTATGTGATATGGATCTATGGATATTTGACCCCTAGGCTCTTCATCAAGATCAAATATGGGAAGAAAAGATGGACTTGGATAAGATGAAGTATATGTGATGGATGATATGGATGGGATAATGGAGATGGGATATGTGATTCTCATGTAGATCCTTAACCTTTTCAAGACAAAATGAGGGAAGGGGAGGATGTATTTAGATAGGATGATGGATAGATGATGTGGATAATATGTGGTATGCATGGAGCTTTCCCCCAAGTGTGGAGTGCAAGGGGATAGGAGAGGAAGGACTCAAGCATATAGTTCTATAGATGGTATCCATTGATTATGTGCTATTATTCTCAAAAATTGGTAGAATGATGGTAAGCGTGATAATATGGATTGAAAGATAAAGATGGTTATGGATTTATGAAAAGGATTGGATAAGAGGGATGGAAAGATGGAAAATGGAGGTTTGATAATGGATGGTTTTATGGAAAACTTGTGGATGAGTGGATGGAAATGGTTGCAAGATCAACATTGGCACACACATTGAAGGGTGGTGGACTTGTGAAAGAGAAGTGGATTTTGAATTTTAAGGTTTAAATGGAGGAGTGGGTGTAGATTCTAGGACATAAGGACCCAAAATAGATGAAGGCGATGAAGGATTATTAGATGGGGGGGGACTTAAAATTGGATGAAGATTTTGGATTAGCAAATTTGGATGTCGATTTTGATTTTTCTTTGGGATGCATTGATTCTATGAGTATTTTTAGAATCCACATGGTTTTTTATTTTTGCTTCATGGGCCTGTGAGGCCTTTGGCATTTAAATTTTGGATTTTGGATCATATTTTTCTTGGTTTATTTCATATCTTTTTGAGGGGACATGTTGATCCTTTGGTTTTTGTGGATTTTTGGCTTTATGCATTTGAGATTTGGCATCCAAATTTATTCCAAGAGCAATCAGATTGGGAGATGGATATGAATGATGTGGATATATTATGGATGGGTTGGTGTAATTAGTATGTTGGAATGATTTCAAAGATGTGTGCCTTGGTTGATCTTGATTTGGGGTATGAGGTGATGGATAGACAAGATAATTGGATTTTGGAATAGGAATGATAGGTGGGGGAATGTAAGGACCCAATATGGATGGAGGGAATGAGGGACTTTGTTTTGGGATATAGGGACCCAAAATAGATGGAAGGAATGAAGGTTTGGCATTTGGAACATAAGTTCCCAAGATAGATTTTGAGGATGAGGAATATGGATATTGGAATTTATATGGAGGGATTTTGTATTTAAGATGGGTGGGAGGAGTACCAATATCTAGAGCTTGGTATCCAAGGTCATGATACTTTGGATTTTCTTTGATATTAAGGGGTTCCAAGATTCCTTGCTCATGGAGGCCTAACCATTTTCCTTGATAATGCATGGCTTGACAAATATTTTTCCAATGGGATACTTATTATTTTGGAAGCAAGATGTGATTCCATTTTGAGAGTGATATGATATGGGGGGAATGATGGGCTCTTGGAGTAGACCAGCATAGATGAATGTGGAGGAACACAATTGATAAGTAGGGGGTTCATGGGTAGCTTGGATAGGGGTGATCGGCTCTTGTGGGGGATTAAGATCATGAGATGGAGATGAATGGATGATTTGATCTTGACTTGGGATAGGATCATGGGATGGGGTAGATGGTGTAGTGTTCTCTTGGTTATGAGGTGGAAGATTATCATGACATGAAGTGGTAGGGTTTTTTTATCATGAGAGGGGAGAGGAGAGGATCATTAGATGGTGTGAAAGGTGTACTTTGATATTGATTTAGTGAGGGATCATTTAATGGATTGGAAGGGGTATTTTTTTCTTTAGATGGAGGGGTCTTATGTTATCATTCTTTGGATTAGGAGATGGACATGGTCCATTTGATGTGAATGGTGTGATGGGGGAGGAAGGTTGGAAATATGCTTTAACTTGGATGGATAACGTAGTAGAGGATTCATGAAACTTAGGGGATTAATATTTATCTTGATGTGGAGGTGATGGAGGTGGATGCATGGCATGGAAAGATTGCACAACTTTGTTTTTGCATGGGGAATTGAGCACCTTTGTAAATATTCCTTGGAGGAAGTTATTATGAGGGACCTGAGGTAAATTTGATTGGTAAAATTGGGGTGACATGGATTTTATTGATTTAGGAGATAAACAAGTGGAATAAGAGGTGGAGTTTTACATGGATTGGTAAATGGAGGATGAGGATGAGGAGCTTGAAAAGGATGTGGATATGGGGGTTTGGTATGGGGAGTTTTGGCTAAAGGCTTGGTCTCCCTTGTCAAAAGAATGGGATTGGATGAACGTGGGGAGGGTGTAATTTTAGCACCAATTCCAAGGAGATAGCTAAGCATGGAATCATTATCATTATTAAATTAGTGGATGAGGAGATAATTGGTGATAGGATCCTATGAGGATGATATAGGTGATGAGGGTGTGGGTGGAGTTTGAGGGGGACATTGGATGGTTCAAGGTTGATCCATAATATTCTCACTATCATCATAGGGATTAGGATATGGGTTCATGATACTAGATTGGGTTAGAATGAATGAAGGTGAATTAGGATAGATTGGGTTGGATGGCAGATAGATTAGATGATTAGACATGGTAGAGGATTGATTGGAGGAGGAAATTTTGAGATTGATTTTGGATGAGGATCCATTAGGGATGGATTGGATATATGTTAGAGGATGATTAGGACAAGATGGGTGATTAGAAGAATAAGATATGAGCATGAATATGGAGGATGGGATTATACTTGGGATCGAATTCCAAGACCTTAAGATGATTTGACTTGATTAAGGTTGATTCTCTATACTTAGGATAGGCTAATTTTCCTAAGAAAGAGTTAATTGGATTTGATTTCTACTTAAGATAGACAAATTTCTTAAGTAGGGATTGATTGGATTTGATAACTATACTTAAGATAGGCTAATGTTCTTAAGAAAGTTTAGATTAAAGATAAATTATGATGAGTATAGAATAAGTCCACTATTTTTACCTTATAATTTCCTTTTTATCTATGTCCTTGTCCCTAATCCTATCACCATTTTCTAAAGGAACCTTAATATTTAATAAAATAAGAAAAGAAGTTGGGATTAATAAATTACTTAAAATCATGATAAATCTAATCATTTTTTGTCCAAATGGCAGGAGATAGTTCGAAAGGAAGTTGAAGGTTGTTACAAATGGGAGGACCTCAAGAAATTAATGAAGTGAAATTGGCAAGATTTTGTTGAGACTTATTATTTTAGTTAAAGTTGTTTTGATTTAGTGCTAAAAGTGGCCTACGACCTTTTATCGATCTTAATACTCTTGTTTGTGAGTGGCCCAAAGGCCAAATGAACAAACAAACCTATTTGTTGTTTATAGTATGATCAAACAATATATATGTATGCATGATGGAAATATAATATAATAGATATAATTAAGAAATCAGACCTGTATAATAGAAGATGAACGGCATTTTATTTTGTATCTGTCATTATGTTAATGAGAACTAGCATGGAGTAGATTTGCATTTGTGAGTTCCATCATTCAATAACCGATGAAGGAAGGGCCCACTTCCTCAATTGTTGGTGATTTTAGTGTTAGATTTATATGCGTGGTAATGTGTTTTTTATAGTTGTTTGATTGATTTGATTTTTGTGATTAAATTATTGATTCCCATTTATGAATTGATTCATTTACTACATCTGTGTAATTCATTTTTTATTAATTCCTATTGTTTGGATCCTTACTGATTCATTCAATATCTATTCGTATATATGTTTCATCGAATTAGTTATTGCCAATGTTGAGAATAGTTTGGTACTATAGGACATAATCATAAAAATATAAACATGGAAAAGTGAGATAATCTATTTTACAATCAACATCTTTGATTATGTTTTTATAATACTCTTTATTCCACTTCATAGAGTTTTAATCTTGTTTTTTTTAATGTCAATAATCTATTTTTGTTGCAGAATTATCTCTTTACGGTTTCTTTTCACATTTGTAATAGGAAGTTTGCCAATTGTTATTTTTTTAAAATACAGGATACATTAGTTTGCATTCATCAACCCTTGGTTTATAAATTGCAGCTCTTTGACATATTTCCACAACACTGTTCAAAATCCTACGTTCCTAGATTGACTCTTTAGGATAAACTCAGGAAACCATTTCCAAGAACTTAAATAAAACCTATTTCAAAAGTGAATTAAAACCACATTTTAGTCCAATCATTTTGGCACCGTTATTGGGGAACGGTGTTAAAGACTTGCATTTTTAGTAAACTAATTTAGGAACATTGTGTTAAGGAGAAATTCCACACAATTGTTTGGGTAATTATCCTTAGTTTGCTTTTCCATAGGTCATTTAGGTGTATGAATCAAAATAGAGCTAATAAGGGAAGATTCATTAGGAAAGAGAAGGGAAGCAGTTCACAACCCAAAAAATCCAAAAATAAGTCAACACCATCCATTGAGAAGTCACAACCTGAAGAATTGCAAGATAAGTCAAAAGTATTTATTAAGGAGGGTAGCTCACCTCAGGAGGAAGTGAAATCCAAATTGCCTTTGTTAGAATTACCTGAACCTGATCCAGAGAAGTGTGTTATTGAGACGACTATTGTTCAAACACCTGCAAATACCCAACCAAGCTCTTTCGAAATATTACACAAAAAGGTTGAACAAATTCTCAAAGGGTCTTATAGGAAATAAGTTGGTCCATTTTTTGAGGAAGGTCACAAGCCCTTTAAAACTTATTTTACTTGGTAATTTCAAGTTATGGATCTCGAAAACAACAATAATGACAATCATAGCAGGGCATTGGCCAACAAAAATCCTATTACTTTTGAGTTTCCAATCATGGATCCCGGAAGAGATGCCCCCATGAAGAATATTCCTCATTCTGCTTTATCTATTTCTCATGGTCTTTTAGTAGAAGATCCTGATATATTTTTGTTTGAATTTGATGTGTTGTGTCACAGTTATGACTATCAAAATGACGCACAAAAACTCAAACTATTTCTAGCTACATTGAAGGATGCTGCTTTGTCATCGTTTATGAACCTTAAGAATATCAAAACATGGGAAGTCATGAAGGAACTATTCTTGAACAAATATCAAGAATAATGCAAAACAGAGGAGGTTTGGGATGAGATTTTTTGCATGACTCAAAAAGAGGAGTCCATAGAAGACTACCTTGATTTTTTTATGTTTAGTCTTCAACGGTCTCGCCAGGAGGAACAAAATGATGATACTGTTAAAATGTTATTTCTTAGGGGCATAAGAGATGATGTTATGGAAGCATTGAATTTAATAGGAAAAGGAAATATCTCTAAATTGGAATTTACTGATATTTGTGATATTTGCAGGAACTATTCGAAGTCACGAATTTCAGGAAGGAGTTATCCAAGTAAACCTTATACCAAAAATAATATGACAGGTATCACAAAGAGGGAAATAGTCAATTTACTTGAAGACCTTAAAACGGATTTACTAAATCATATGGGGAAACATATAGATACTCTTTACACCCGTGGAAGCAAGAAGAAGTTGAGAAGGCTTTAGCTGTGTTTTGTCCAATATGTCATAAAAAGAATGGTAGTGAGGACTACCCATACAATAGGACAAACATTTAATCCTTAGAAGAGGTTAGTAAGACCTCAACACTAAAACCTTTCCCTACAGCAATGCCCGAAATGGAATATTTTGAGGAACCTGTCTATTAAATGGCCCTTAGGTGATCTTTTCCACCACAGGCTATGCATCCTAGTGTGATGAATGATTATCTTGTTTTAGGACCTATTCAATCCAAGTCCTAGCAATCTGGATGGAATGGGGTATGGAA
The DNA here is from genome assembly GCA_007115665.2 of Sequoiadendron giganteum. Taxonomy (NCBI): domain Eukaryota; kingdom Viridiplantae; phylum Streptophyta; class Pinopsida; order Cupressales; family Cupressaceae; genus Sequoiadendron; species Sequoiadendron giganteum. Next base: position 64,406,017 of record CM021100.1, on the reverse strand, counting down.
ACAATCCCCATACCCTCAGTGGATGCCACAATATCCATATACTTCACAATCGTGGCAACATGCATGGAGGTCACAACTGCCACAACCCTCAACATATCAACAACAACCATTCCCATTTCTACCACCTTCTATGGTTAACCCATACCATCATTCACAAAAAATTCTTCCAAGGTTTCCATCTTCAATTTCTCAACCTATAAATCCAACAAATCATCCACCACACCCACCAAGACCTACATCTATGCCAACCCAACCAAATCCCAACCCAATAATAAGGCTACTCAGCCAGTGTATAACAATGAGCCAATAGGATATGACACTTATCCCATAAACACATTAGAGATAGATGGATTCCATTTGAGATCAGGGAAGGCTCTTTTGGGGTCCACTATTACAGAAATCAATGAAGAATCAGAACCAAAGCCAACTAAGTGTTATGCCTTGCATAACCACCCCATATTTTGCCTTGGTCAAAAGGGGTCCCCCTTATTGTTCTATATCCTTAGTTGTTTTTCAAACAAAGTTTGGAGTCATTTTTCTTCCAACACTTTGTTTATTTTGGTTTAGTTTGTCAAAATTGGAACCATAATTGAATCGGGTTCTGAAAGTTATTTTAAATCTTGTTTTGGTTCTCATCCCGACGGTCTTTTCTTTTGGCCTTTTTTTTTTGTCTTCAGTGGACCCGGACCCGGACCCGGAGTGTAGTGAATTGATATAGTTGAAATTGGGTTTATACACAACTCGTAAGTATTTTGATTCCAAGGGTAAGATGTATGCCTTGTTCCCTTCGGTGTTTATCCAAAATTTCAATTTGTTAGAAGACTTTTGGAGTGATCAGCAAGATGAGTATGATTTAAGAAAGAAGAACTATGAAAGGTTATCTGTCTCACTCATGTCAGAGCTTGGTGTTAAAGAGAACATTCCTGATACATTAGTGGATGATGGAATTGTATTGGATCCATCCTATGAAGCTTTGAACATTGGCACCAAGAGACTAGATCCAATTGACTGGGATGTTGAAGAAACTATTGATATTAAGTAGATTGGAAGGATAGTGTCAGATAGGAGTGTGCAGTGGTTAATGTTAAGAACCAAGACTCCTCAAGGACCAATCCTTAAAAAGCGTAAGGGATATAAAAGGATTAAAAAGAAGACACCTCCCAAAGAGCCATTGGAATTCCTTCCTCCAGACATCGAAGAAATAGAACTTGAGGCGGTGGAGGATGAAGAAGAAACACAAGAAGGGGATGTTCTAGTAGGATCTGTTGTTTCAACACCTACATTAGGTGAGTCTTCCAGACAAGTCCCACTTACAAAACAGCAGAAAGGAGAAGTTCAAGAAGGAGCTCTTCATAACATGGCTGAAGCTACCAAGGGAAAAGAGGTGGAGAAGGAAATTTTGGAGGTTAGGATAGATTCAGATGAGACTCTGTCAGAAAAAGATATGCAAGAGAATGTGCCTCTAGAGGAGGATATTGAGCAGATTTTGACACAAGAAGATCAATGGAAGCTGTTTGAAGAGGCAAAAAATGATTCTGATACAAAATCTGCAACATTAGAAAAACAAAAGGAAGTGGATGCCAAGGTACAAGCTGATGCTATACTGCACCAGCAACAATTAAAAGCCAAACAATTTGAAGCTAAGGCAGTAGCTGATGAAGTGGAGAAACAAAGAAGGAAACAAGAACATGAGCTCAAGGTTAAAGAAGAGAATGATGAGTTGGAGCTAATACAAAAGATTCATGACCTTGAGGAAGAGAAGGAAAGGAACCAGAGGGAAAGAGAAATCTTGGTTGCCAAGTTGAAGCTTGCAGAAGAAGCTCGCCAAAAAGAAGAAGCAGAAATTTTAAGAAAGGAAAAGGATGCTGAAGATTTGGTTAAGAAGCAGCAAGAAGAAGAAGCAAAGGTAGAAAAATTTAAGGCCTTAGAGGCAGAGATATTAGAAAATGAAAGAATAGAGGCTTTAGAAAAAGAGAAACTAGAAAAAGAAGCTCTAGAGAAGGAAAATTTAGAAAAAGAAAGGTTGGAGAAAGAAAAAGTGGAGAGAGATCGGTTGAGGAAAGAAGAGGAAGATAAGAAAAGGCAAGAACAAAAAGATAGCGAAGAGGCCGAAAGGCTTGTGCAGATGCATATATTGCAAGAACAACAAGAGAAATCAAGGGTTGACTCTCAACCTCAGGTAAATATGCAGCCTCCTTCTACAGTTATTACTTCCTCTTCCTCTATGATGACTGCTACTGCAATTGCTCCCACTTGGTTAAAATTGGATTTACAGAAGAGGGCAGTAACACCTTCACAACCTCTCAATTGGGAGGATATGATGAAAGGAATTGAACAAGAGAGGCCTAGATAGAACTACCCGACTCACAGACAAAGGAGAGATTGTTGTTGAATGTGCCAAGCCGATGACAGAAAAGGAGGTAGGGGATATGTAGATCACAGATTATCAGTTGAGTACTGTCAACTTGGGAAGGCCCACTAGGAATCAGCAGATGAACCTAATTGATGTGGTGGCTTCAACAACCAAATCAAGAATGATAAAGGATAAACAAAAGAAGGATGAGCTTAAGGCTCAGTTGGATCAATTACATTCATTCTTGAAAAGTGTCTCCTCTCCAAGATCACAATAGGTAATAGCCATTGAGACTCCTATTTTGTTAAGTAAAAAGGAGGTAGATGATTTGGTGCAGGTAAGAGGAAAAGCAGAGATGGTAGACCAATGGGTAGACAAGTTGAATAGAGAGGTAGGTGAAGTTTTGGTTGAAGGTTTTGAGGTTTACAAAGGCACTGAAGCATTGATAAAAGAAATGCATCTATACATTGAAGCATCGGAGAAACAAGAAGAAGAGTATAAAGAGTATAGTCAGAAATTAGAGAAGGTTAGTTCATTTCCTTTAACTACTCTTCTTGAACAATCAATACTTGAGGTGGACAATAAGGGTTTTGTGGAGAAAAATTCTCGTATACTTTGTTTTAGAGCAGATTTCTTGTGTAAACATAAGGATGAGGTTCAAGAGACTGTTAATAATTTGACTGAGCAGTTTGAGGAGTTGGAGGTAGTCATTGCTATTATTGTAGATGTAAATGTGTTAACAAAAGAAGGCATGCCTTTGGACCAAATAAAGGAGAAATGGGATGAGAGATTTAGAGGACTCATGCAAAAAGAAGATAATGAAGAAGATTTGATAATAGATCGATTAATGGATGTCAAGGAAGAAATAAAAGCTGCTAGAAGAGAGTTGATAAAGATGAAAAGTATGAGGGAGTTTGCTGCAACAAAATTGGATTGATTCAAATTTGAAGATAGCTAGATTGATGGGCCAGAATTAGATACATTACAACAAGTCTTTGCCAGCTACAATGAGTTCATTGCGGATCCAGCCTCACATGCATAAATCTTCCACATGCATGACTTTTTCTTCTTTGCATGTTGCATGCAGCACTGACAGTTTTTGGAGCGCAGGACTTATTTTTCTCTTCTATTTTCTATTCTCTCGTTTAACTGAATGTCTAACGTAAGAACTCAAAATCAAATTGATCTTAGTTTCCAAGAGAATTTTTAGTTCCTAAAAAGGTGGATGACCTAAAATAGAAGTGGATTTCGAATTTTTTGTACATCTATAAATACCCTATGGGTATCATATTGTAAAGGTCGGCTAATTGATAATAAAATTGGCTTACCTAATGCTAGGAGATAGAATTTTGTAGTGATCACTAAGATACATTGTTACTAGATGCTTTACAGTTAATAATAATTACAGGTTTTCTTGCAATATGGTGTTAGATTTAAATTGTTTTGTGTGATAAGGTTGATAAGTTATAGTCTATCTATATGCAGTGATTGTGTTGAACATAAAAGTTTCTTGAGTGATGAAATTCATTTGAAGGAATCAGATTTAAGGATTATCTTATTAGATTATCATTGAATTAAAGTTATTAAAGTTTGTTGATCTATGACCTTGGCAATGAATGGATGTATGTTTTGAAATCTTGAAGATAGTTGTGATAAGCGAATAGTGGTATTAAATTAAGCACCTTAGATGCATGCAATGGTATAGTCTATGTTGTAAATTGTGTCATGCTTTGGTTTTTTTATTTGTTAGAAAACATTCATTGTTGAAGGTATATATCTGGATGCTAGATAAATTTGATTCATACTTACTGGTTACCCCTTTGTTCTATCTTTTTCTTTTGTTTGAAACCCCTTTATTTACGAGAATGATTTTGATAAAATGAGTCATTGCTTGAATCTTTTTGTTACCATCATAGGCCCCTTGAACATTACAGTTGCATGAACTAATTGAGTGACACCAGATAGTTGAGAACCAACTACCAGGACCTTGGGAGTTAGGCCACTACATGTTGTCTTTCTTTTTCAGGAGAAATATAGTAGAAATATCTTGTTTTAATGTTGTTTGTGTCATTTTCACCATCAACAAAAGTTGGCGCTAGAAGGAGGGCCTTGAAAAGACAAGCTAGCTTGCATAGTGTCTTTCTCACTAGAAAAATATGGAAGGATTTTGAGATCCTCTACTGACCCTGAACCTTTACAAGAATTGCAAACCCCGGTTAGACCAAGACCTCATGCTCATAGAGTTTTGATACCTACATTTCCACCACCACTTACTACACCTGGATTTCCTCCAAATCCACCTACACCCCCACTAGTTCAACCTACATCATCACCTCCAATTAGGCCTATATCACCACTTGTCCAACCAATCCCACCAATGGCTTACTTTGTGAATAATCCCTCCCTGTTAGGGACTATTCTTGGGGGATTCCATGATTTACCAAAGAACCAAGAGAGGTTCTGTCTGAAATACATGCATGGAGAGTCGAGAAGTGTTGAGGAACATATACAAGCATTCAAAGATGCTTGCACACGAGCTTAGGTTGCTCATCAAGATGTGGTATGTAGATTGTTTCCTTACTGTTTAGGAGATATGGCATATAATTGGTATCTAAATTTGCCTCAAAGATCTATTCTGGGTTGGACAGATTTAGAAAATGCTTTTATTAATCAATTCAGGGTTTATGTGGATGCTTCAATATTATATCACCAGTTTGCCACCATAAGGAAGGAACGTCATGAACCGTTGCCCTTGTTTAACACTAGGTTCCAAAGGATGTATCGTAGGCTACAAGAGCCTTACTCAGTACCAAAGGGTATGGCCATACAGGCATATTTGAGAGTTTTTGATCCTTTGATTGGCATGTTCTTGCAAAGAACTTATCAACCTGCTGAGATTGACTCACTGTCTAAGATCTATCATTTGGCTATCAAATTGCAACAATAGATAAGTCTACAATCTGGAGGGTTAGGAGTAGCTCTTCCTCCAAAGAATTATCAGATGCCTAATCCACCATTATACAATATTGTCCCAGGGATTTCTTATTCCCAATATGGACCTGTATCTAAGTTGCAAGCTCCACCTACTATAACCTTCTTTGGCAATAGCATGCAAGATTCCTCACATCAACCACAACAAGTGGTAGGATCAACCCATGTCCATTCCCCAGCCATAGTCCAAAATGTGCAGAATGAACAAACTGTTCAACTCACAAGTAAGTTAGAGACTCTAAAGAAGACTCTCTCTCAAATGTCAAATGACATGGCACAGCTCAGGAAAAACCCTCCCCATAATCAAAACCAGAATTACAACAACCAGGGAGGTTATAACTATTAGGGTAATTACTCCAATCAGAACCAATATCAGAATAGGAACTTCCAGAGTCAGAACTCCTCAAACCAAAATTAACAAAATCAGAATAAAGGATTTAATCAAAGTTTCAACAACAACAAAAATAATAGGCAGTGGAATACTGGACCTAAAAATGGGGGATTTCCTCATAATTATCAAGTAGGTGAAGAAAGACCACATACTGCTAATGTTTCTGATTTGAATTTTATGAAAAATTGGTGTAGGCTACATGATACAACAGCACATTCTGAGGTCAATTACCCAGAAATGGAGAAAATTGTGAAAATTGCATAGGCTGATGCCCATCCTCCAGCAAGAAATTCCAATCAAGATAATGGGCCAATCAGCACTGCCATGACTTATGAAACCATTAAAGAAAAGTATCAATTCCCTATGCAAGGGGATAATGAGCCAGAGGAAGATGTTTATGATGCTCAAGCTTTCTACTCTAAGGGTGGCCACTTTCTAAGGAATCAAAATAAGGGGCCATTCACTACATCTGCACCCCCGAATAACATGGTCCCACCTAACCAGAATGCAAATAACAATCCACCACCACCAAAGGGACCTTCTGATTCTCAGAATAGAGGTAATCCGCCTCCTTTTCCTAAGTATCAAGTTAGGAATGATTCAAATTTTGACTTTGTTGCAGAATTACAGAGGCAGAAGACATCATTGTCTTTCTTTGACATCATGAAATGGTGCCCAACTCAACAGAAGGTGGTATTTAAAGCTTTGGAAGAGGCAAATCGCCTAAAAGGGAAAGGTAAGGTGACTCCAACAAAGGAGACAAATGCAGCTATGTATAAAGGTAAGATCACTACCCCACCTTTTCTGTTAAGTTTAAGAATCTTTGGAAAGAATTTACACAATTGTTTATTAGATTCTGGAGCATCGAGAAATGTTATGCCTTTTTTGATATGTAAAAAGTTAGTATTAAGTCCTATCCCAACCAATAAAAAGGTGATTCAATTGGATAAAAATAAAGTTAATGTGGTAGGTGAGTTGAAGAATATGCATGTGCAAGTTGGATTAGACCCAAGGATCTAGACCTATATAGATATCCAAATAGTTGATATCCTAGAAACATATGGTATGCTCCTAAGTCGAGAGCTAATGAAAAGCATAGGGGGATATCTATCCTTGGATTTCTCACACATGTGGTTACCATGGAAAGGGGTTGCCACACAGATAAGAATTGAAAGTGAACCCAGACTCAAACACATGATCACAGAGTATGATGGTCCAAATGAAGTAGCATTCTTTGAGACTGAGATAGGTGTTTACAAACAAGAGGAATTGCTTACTATCTCTATAGTTAGTCCTGATGATACATTACCCTTAGATCATAGTGACCTGATGATGCACGTCAACAACAGGTTCTAATAAGGAAATTGCAACAAGATAGGCTAGTTTTAGGATCAGAAACTGATTTGAGTAGTTTGTTGCTTCCTAATTGGTGTAGGATTCACTACCATAATCATTCAGAGTTAACATGTCAGTCATGCCTAGATATTCTAGGTCATGTAGATCAGCCACAACAAAAATACCAGGAGGAATCTGAGACACCCATCAATGAGTTCTCTTTCAAAGTTAAGGATGCTACCATTCTTACTCGGGTTAACTTTTCTCAGAAGGAAAATTCCTCATCAATAGAGCAGACTCCGGTTTTATGTTCTAAAATTCAAGAAGATATTAATGTAGCATAGTGCCTTCTCAATGCACCTACCCCATATACTTTTCCAATGCCAAAGGTGTTGTTGAAAGATGAATTAGAGGGTAATTTGACCCAAGAAGGTGTTTAGGAAGTAATTCCTGGGCAGGCTGAAAACATGGAAAAATCCTCAACTCAACTTTGTCCCAAGTTACATTCTGACAAACAGTTAAAGTCTGATCCGCCATGCATTTTAGGTAAGTCATTCTTTGTTACTTCTAAAAAGAAAGAACTTCCAGCCAAAGACCAGTTATTGACTCTGAAATTTGATGGTTCTAAATCTAAAGTAGGAATTGACGCAGGGATTGAACTAACTAAATCAAAAGGAAAAACTTATTTTGCTTCTTATGGATTGCAGTTTGGTTGCACTAACAATGTGGCTGAATATGAAGCACTTGCAAGAGGGCTTATGTTTTCTCATAAGAAGAAGGTTACTGCTCTTACAGTGATGGGAGATTCTGAGGTGATTGTGAAACAGGTACGTAGCCAATGCACATTCCATAACAAAATATTGGTTGCATATAGAAATAGGGTTTGGAATTTAATTAAATATTTTGATGCCTTTGGGATTACTCTCATTCCAAGGGAAGCAAATAAAATTGCAAATGCTCTTGTTGTTGCTGCTAGTACACTAGAGCTTATGCAAGACTCAAATCTAAAGAGGTTTTATGTGGAATTGATTTCAGTCCTAGCTATTCCTGATAATGTTAGACACTTTCAGGTATTTAATGATGATCAACACATTTTAGCCTTTTTGGAGAGTTCTGATGTATTTCAAAGACAAATAATTGATGAATTTGACAAAGATCAGGGAGATTGGGACCCAGAAAATAACAATCTAGAAGGGATATTGGATTTAAAGAGAAATAACATCCCAAAAGGGATGATAGCATTAGAAAGAATATTTGATTCAGATCCACAAGCTTATCAAAGAATGCCTACAAAGAGTGAGGGAGGTAAGTATGAATCTGTTAATTTGACTCATTCAGGCCCAGAAAGGAACGTTCTTATAGGGAAGACTTGTCCTCAAGAGATTAAGGACAAGATAATCAAAGTCTTGAAATAGAATATTGAAGCTATTGCTTGGATCTATGATGACTTGAAATTTTTTGGTACATCTGTGATCACCCATACAATTCCTCTCAAGCCAGAAGCTAAGCCATTTCACCAAAAGCAATGCCCGGTCAATGCATTAATTGAACCTTTGATTCAGAAAGAGGTGCAAAAAATTTTGGCTGCGAGAATAATCTTTCTAGTTAGACACTCTACTTGGGTGGCTAATTTAGTTCCTGTAAGGAAGAAGAATGGGGAGATCAAGTTATGTGTGGATTTTAGGAATTTAAACAAGGCCTCTAAGAAGGACAACTATCCATTACCTTCCCTTGATGAAGTATTGCAAAAGGTTAATGGATCTTAGATGATGTCTTTCTTGGATGGGTATTCAGGATACAATCAGGTCCTTGTAAGTCATGAGGATAGGATGAAAACTGCTTTCACTACAAAATGGGGCACATTTGCCTATAGAAGGATGCCTTTTGGTCTAATCAATGTTGGTGCTACTTTTCAAAGGGTGATGGATGTAGCTTTTAAAGATCTGATAGGGAAATGTATAATCATCTATGTTGATGATTTGATCATCTTCTCTAAGAATAGAGAAGATCATGTTGTTGATTTGGAAAAGGTGCTAAAGAAATGTATAAGTTATGGTGTCTCCCTTAACCCAAAGAAATGTGTATTTGGAGTATCTGAAGGAAATATTTTAGGTCACATTATATCAGAGGAGGGGATTTCCATGGATCCTGACCAAGTGGAGGCTATCTTGAAATTGACAAGGCAAGGAAGTAAGAAGGAAATGAGATCTTTCTTTGGGAGGATCAATTTTGTTAGGAAATTTATAACAGGGTTTACAGAGATTGTCAAACCCCTCAACGAAATGATGAAGAAGGATGCAAAGATTGAATGGAGTGAAGAGGCTAAGTCTGATTTCATGCAAATTAAACAATCTATATCTGAGGCACCTATTTTGACAAGCCCAAATTATCTAAAACCCTTCTACATTTATTTTTTTACTTCTGAGCATTCATGTGTAGCAGTTTTAACACAGAGGAGAGAAGAGAACGAGGAGAGACCGATTGCTTTTATGAGTTCTTCATTTAAGAATGTAGAAGTAAGATGTTCATCATTAGAAAAACAAGCCTTTGCATCGATATGAGTAGTAAAGAAGTTTAGGCATTACATAATCCGAAGTCAAGTTATGGCCATAGTCCCAGATCCAACTCTGAAGTCTCTTCTGATGCAAAGTGAGTTAGGGGAAAGAAGAGGGAAATGGATGGCAATATTACAAGAATTTGACCTAGAGATTCACCCAACGAAGCTTTTTCGAGGTCAAGGTTTGTCAAAGGCAATGGTTGAAGTGGATAGAAGTATAACTTGTCAATTGTACACTATCCAATCATTCACAAAGGATCCCTGGTATACAGATTTAGTCTTCTTCCTCCTCAATAAAAAATGCCCAGAAGGAATGAATGCTACTCAAAGGAGAGCATTAAGGATGAAGATCACCCATTATATTCTCAAAGGAGGATCAGTCTACAGGAATAATTTTCAAGGAATTTATCTACGTTGTTTGGATCAGCAGGAAGCTAAGCATGCCATAAATGAATTTCATGGCAGGCACAGAACAAGGCATAGATGAGTTGATGCTTTGGAACATAAGATTTTAAGGTCAGATTATTATTGGCCTTATGTGTTTAGAGATGCACATCAACACTGCAGGACTTGTCATATATGTTAAACCTCTACACCTAGAGAAAGAAATCATATAATGCCCCTACAACCAGTATATGAGCTAAGGCCATTTGCTCAATGGGCACTTGATTTTGTAGGTGTGATTAATCCAAATTCTTCTGCAGCACATAAATTCATCTTGACTGCAACTGACTATTGCACATGTTGGACGAAGGCACAACCTTGCAAGAATAGTGCCACGAAGGTGGTCATCAAGTGTCTAACTAAGAACATCACAACCAAGTTTGGAGTTCCATTTGCTCTGGTATGTGATAACGACCCTGCTTTTTCTTCTGCTGAGTTCATTTCATGGGCCTATGAACATAAGATTGTGTTGAAATATTCTTCCAATTATTACCCTCAGGGAAATAGAGTGGCTGAGTCCACAAATAAGAACCTATTGGAAGTTATAAGAAAGCTGTTAGAAAGTAACCCTAGGGACTAGCACACCCAGTTGAGATTTTCCTTATGGGCAGATCAAACCAGAATCAAAGTAGCCCTAGGGAATTCACCTTTTAAGTTAGTCTATGTCCAAGATCCAATCTTCCCCATTCATTTACAAATACCTATTTTGAATTTTATGCAGGAATTTTACTCCAAGGACGATAGGATTGAGGTTAGACTGTTTAATTTGTTAAATATGAAAGAACAAAGAGATGTTGCTTTGCAACAATTCTCTAAACATCAGGTTGTTGTCAAACATTGGTTTGACAAGAGAGCCAAGATAAAAGCCTTTAGAATATTAGATCTTGTGTTATTATGGGATAAGGCTAGAGAAAAGAAGGGAGATCACCAGAAGTTTGATAGACTTTGGTTAGGTCCTTATCAAGTGGCTGAAATATTAGGTGAGAATGCTTTTCATTTGAGTACCTTAACAGGAGAGTCTGTTCCATTACCCATTAATGGTCAGTTTCTCAAGCACTATTTTGGTACATAGAAGGTCTGATGTTTTTTGGAGAAGAATGTATTATACTGTATCATATGTAATTAAGTCTTTGTTTTAGTTAATTTTTCTTATTGTTGTGTTGTTCTTGTTTTCTTTGTTTTCTTTGTTTTGTTTTTTTTGTTTTTTTTTGGTTATTTTGTTGTGTTTTGTTTCATTGGGGATGTTTATTTTGTTCATCTCAAGGCTTGGGGTTGTTATTCAAAGTATACTATTGGTACTAGGAGAGAAATTGGCTTAGGTATTTTCATCATCATCATTGAAAAGGATGTTGTTCTGAAACTTATGCCTTATATTCATTCTAGTTTGGGTTTGAGAAGTTATTTAAAGATAAGAAGATACATTGTGAATATCTCATGAATTATCATCAAAGATATGTCACCAAATTAGATAAAACATCCGCATGAGTAAATGCCTATCTGTTTTAGAATGACTCTACCTTTGATTCAAGTAAAAAATTCAATTCCAAGACTATCATGAAATCCATTGTAGTTCTCAACCCACATTTTAGATTCACTGAATCTGAGTATTGAGAAAGATACATAAAAGAATTTCCACAAGTGAAGTAAAAAAAAAAGAGAATGAAAAAAAAGATAGAAAAGGCAAGCTCAATATCAAGTGGGTAATCAGGCATCTCTATCAGGGCTATGGATGCCTGGCTGACAGTAGATCAATGCTTTGTGAGAACTAGAGGCATCTCCATCAGTGCTATGGATGCTTGTCTGGCAGTGGAGCAATACCTAGGATTTGATTACACAATAGTTAAAAGACTCAACTCATGTAGCTTGAATTTTAGGCATGGTGGTTCAAAAAGTAGAGAAAGTATCTATAAAGAATGATGCACAAAATAGGCACACAATCAAATTCAGAGATAACTCATGAGCACATACATCTGAGATTCCAGCTCAAACTTATCCTAAGTATATCTGATCTTATTCGACTCAAAAATGTTATAAGCCAAGTAGTCTTTGAGTGACTGAAGTTTTCTTTAGGTATCTTGAAAATGGGTAAACCATTTTCCTAGCCGAGTCACCATTTGTTATGCCTTGCATAACCACCCCATCTTTTGCCTTGCTCAAAAGGGGTCCCCCTTGTTGTTTTGTATCCTTAGTTGTTTTTCAAACAAAGTTTGGAGTCATTTTGCTTCCAACACTTTGTTTATTTTGGTTTAGTCTATGGGAAGCAGAACCATAATTGAATCGGGTTTTGAAAGTTCTTTTAAAACTTGTTTTGGTTCTCATCTCGACAGTCTTTTCTTTTGGCCTTTTGTTTTGTCTTCAGCGGACCCGAAACCGGAATGGGAATGAAGGTGCGAAATTTCTTAAATTTTTTGAATTAGTTTTCATTTTTTATTCCGCTCTCGCCACTTTTGGGTCCTTGACTTTTGACTGAAGTCGCACTGTAGTGAAGTGTTAGTTCTCGTTTAGTTCTGACTTTGCTTTAAACTGCATTCAATGCATTAATGACAGTTGCTCGTGTAGGTATAAATCCTCATTTTTACCTTCATTAAGGGTTAAATGAATCATTATTATCATTGTTAAGAGATCAGAGAGCACGAACGAGTAGCAGCGGAGTTCGTTTGAGAAAATTGATCAAAGGAGGAGAAGATTATTGCTTGTGAATCAGTTCAGAAGGTTAGCTGGGTTCTTTTGCATTTGAGGTAGGGTTTCTTATCATTGTTCTTCGTTCATTTACTATTGCATTTTTTATATCTTCTTGTGCTTTGAATCAATTCATTTTTTAAACGAATATGTGGTTCTTCGTATGATTGTTTGAGTAGGTTCTTGTTTTATTTTGTTTGTCTTGTTTATTCTTCATTTCTTATGTTGTTGTTTCTTATTCTTGGTATTTAGGGCACGGTCGCTTTCACGTTTTAGTTGTGACTGCGTCATGCTATTTTTGATTTGCAATAATTTGGATTAAATTAGGGTTTTAAATGATGTTGGTTAAAATTAGGGATCTACAGTGAGGTAGATTAGATTCATATTTTTATAGTAAGTTAGGGTTAGATTCATCATTTTTACTTAGGGTGTTGTCACGTATTAAATTAGGTAAAATGGAAAGGTTTAAAATCTGTGCCCTAGTTTTACGTGTTTGTTAGATTAGGGTTTCATGTGTTTCTCTGATCACATTTAAATGGTTAAAGTATGATGCCCTAAAATACAATTGTTCCCTATGGTCATATGAGTAGTCTTATTAAAGCCTCTTTTCATTTAATATGACCTTAGTTTTAATCATGGAGTTGTGTGTTAAATCGATAAATTCTTTGATGACGTCATGGTCAACCTAGGCGGAGACAAGATCAGAATCGATCTTGAACTTGAGAAATCTATTTTGCAAAAGTTATCAATTCCATTTCCATCCCGTCACCGGCTCCATGTATAATGAGAAGTCTGCTTTCAAAATAACGATAACCTGGATGGAAGCGGAGACAAAATGGAAATAGAATATGAATATATAAAAATCTGAAGAAAAACCAAATCCATTTTTCATTTTGATCCCGATTCCGACTTCGAGCCTATTCATTGTTAGTGAAATATCTATATCGGTTTTGGCTCCAAGTCTGGTAGTGTTGTTTAAAAGAGACTGTTTTAGAATACGTTCCTCCCTGGTTCTTCTTTCTGTGCATATATGAAAAGGTATAGTTTTTAAAGCATGTTTTGTGATGATTTTTAAAGATCTAATTAGAGGTTTTGCTTGTAGGAGAGTGGAAGGATGTCAGGAACATCAGGGGAAGCTTCTCGAACGAACCAGCCTATAGGAACATCAAAGGCTACACCTAAACCAAAGAATTTGAAGCTAGAACAATTGCCTTATACCCTGAGGTATAATCATAGGATTCTGGTTGTGAAGGTGAGCAAGGTGGAATCAAACTGGCCAGACATCACTGATACAAACTTCGGCTAGTACAACTTTGAGGAGTTACATGCAGACACCTTTGCAGAACGAGAAAATCTAATAGGAAGGATGCAAAGGATTGTTGATTCCGGCTTGGAGCATATTACTATATTTCCTATATCAATCCAGTGCCTAGAGTTGATCTTAATAGCAGCTAGTGCCTACAATCCTGCAACTAGATAGTGTATGGATTCTCAGAATAATGTGATTATTGATCTCACTCCTCTAGCATTTCAAAATATATTTAATGTCCCAAATCCTAAGATTTTGGTGCAGTTGGATGAGGCAGAGGCCTTGGAGAAATATAGTGAGTATAAGGACTCCAATAAGTCTCATCTAAACAAAAATTGGTTGAAGACAGAAAAGAAATCTTTAAGAAAACTTGCAAACCAGCCAAAGAGGGCAAATTTCTATAAGGAGGTATCAGATCTAATCATGATGTTGTCTAGGGCCTTTGGGAAGAGAGATACATTTTGGTTCAAGGAGTGGATGTTTCCTTTCATCCAAACTATCTTAAATGGAGCTCAGCAATTTGATTGGCCGTTGATTGTGTCAAATGTTGTTCATGATCAATTGACTAGCGCCAGGTAGACTAAAAGCTTCTATATGACTTCTTACATTGTATATGCAGTAGCAAGGTTGGGTATCTTCCCAGGTTTGAATAGAGTGGGTGTAATGGGAGCCTTGGATGGACAGAAGAAAGTATGGGAGCATTATGATTAGTTGTCTCTTCAAGTTGTTGAGACTCATTTCAAAAGAGTCAATGATGCATTTAGATATGTGATCATCAATCAATTGAATGGAGATGCAGGGTACCAGTTAAGTCAAGAAGCCATGGCATTCATTGCTGAATGGGGATGTTGGTACATTCAATACCACAAATTCACATATTTCAGGTTAGCTAGTTTTGAAGGCCATCCACATTTGCTTCCAAGGTGCTGCAATAATAGAATAGTGTTGATGGAGTTTGTGTATCAAGCTCTTGGAGTTAATGCTCAGTTTGGGATCAAACATAAAACCAGATTTCATAAGTTTCCCATGAAGCTGGGTGAGTATAGTTGTCAAAACTTGGTAGGAGCAAAGTTTGTTTGTACTGAATTGATACAGTTGAAATTGGGTTTATACATAGCTCATAAGTATTTTGATTCGAGGGGTAAGATGTATGCCTTGTTGCCTTTAGTGTTTACCAAACATTTCAATTTGTTAGAAGACTTCTGGAGTGAAGGGAAAAAAGATGCAGATCTAAAGACCCAACAGTGCGGAATACATTCCCTTAATGCCAATACAATAGGGGAGAGAAGCATAAACTGATTCTAATAGCTTCAAAAACTACTTGAGTTGAATACAACCATTAAAAGAGATAATAGTCGAACAAAGCTTTCACAGATTGACATAGAAATTTACGTGGGAAAACCTTTCTAGGTCAAAATCCCACCACACAAAAACAAGACTATTGCATTACAGTACTGAAAACAAATACATACAATTTATAGTCTTCTCTGTATAGCTTACTATCACCCAGAGGGATTCAAAATCACTGTTACAATGTTTTCTCAACATACAGTTCGAACCAACTCTCTTCAAGAACTCACATCCTTTTTCTTCTTCTACTCTTCAACCCGCGACTTCAACCTATTCTGCAACTTATGAGATAAATCCTATCTCACCAACATATGTAGTCAACTCAATCAGTCCTACACAATAATGAATTCAATCCTCAAATCATGCAACAGATTGGACCTGACAGATTTCCCCTACAATGAGCAGTCGATGCATTCAATACATCACCAAAACAGTTGAGTTCGCCACCCTTGGTTGACAATGCAACTGCCACAATAACCATTTTGGTTTCTATCCAATCACCATTCAGATAGGTGCCACGTGTCCAAAACCCATTGCCTATCACAACTAATAGGATGACCAAAATAGTCGAACAGACACCGAGCACGTCTAAGACTTCCAAGTCTTTCAAACACCGTCAGAGCCAGAGCCGGAATGGGAGACAAAATAGGACTCCACCAAAATTATAGGTTTAGGAACCAATTCAGTTCCACTTCCACCCACGGAAAAAAGAAACAAGCCAGAGACAGTTCTGACCGGAGGAAGTCAACCCGAAGTCAAAACCAAGAAAGAAACACAAAAGATCGGAGTCGGCGTCAGAGTTGGAGCCTTTGCCAACTGGAAGAAAATATGAACCATGACCAAAATGAAGAGGGGTAAAACATTCCAAGGAAAAACCAAACAGTTAGAAGGACCAGATCGCAAAAGCAGGAATCATATCTGGAGTCGAAACGGAAACAAAAACGGGAACATGGCAAACGGACATTACCAAATTCCAAATTCGGTTTCGCCTCCGCCAGAACCTGCGAAGTGAAGCGAAGGCAACAGACATTAGGGAGCGGAGCTAGAGATGGAATGGGAATAGAAACCCGGAGCTAGGCAAACGGAACAATGCCAAGTTCCATCCCAGTTCTGCCTTCGGCAGAACTTGCAAACAACACAAAGTTTCACTAAGGCATGAAAACAAGGACTTCAAGCTGGAAGTTGAGACATAATTTCTCAACAAGCTCCCACTTGGTGAACA
Organism: Sequoiadendron giganteum; assembly: GCA_007115665.2. Classification (NCBI taxonomy): domain Eukaryota; kingdom Viridiplantae; phylum Streptophyta; class Pinopsida; order Cupressales; family Cupressaceae; genus Sequoiadendron; species Sequoiadendron giganteum. Next base: position 64,389,386 of record CM021100.1, on the reverse strand, counting down.
CTTCCAGCTTCCTCAAAACATCAAACCTTACTATTTATCATAGGCCCCAAGGCCCATCGATTATGTGCACCATCTAAACTTGTCTGTGCTAACTAGCTTTGTCAAGGCATCTGCAACATTCTTCAAGGTGTCAACCTTTTCCAAGCTGATCTTGCCATCTTCAACCATATCCCTCACGAAGTGATATTGCACATCTATGTGCTTGGTCCTGGCATGAAAAGTTGGAGTTTTTGCCAAACAAATGGCACTTTGACTGTCACAGCAGATTGAAATCTGCCCAACATTAAATCCAATGTCTGAACACAAATGCCTCAGCCACACTACCTCCTTGCAAGCATGGGTTGCTGCCATGTACTCTAACTCTATCGTGGATAAAGCAACTACAACTTTTCGCTTGCTCATCCAACTGATTGCACCACCATTAAGCATGAAAGTGTATCCACTAGTGGATCTTCTACTGTCAATGTCCCCTACCCAATCAGATTCAACATATCCCTGAATGCTAAGAGTCCTTTGTGATGTAACCATATTGCCATGATAACACAAAGCATAGTCTGAAGTACCCTTCAAATATCTGAACACTCTCTTTACAGCATCCCAATGTGATCTCCCTGGGTTTGCCATGAACCGACTTAGAACTCCCAATACTTGGGCAATGTCTGGTCTTGTGCAAACCATAGCATACATCAAACTGCCTACTGCACTTGCATAAGGTATACTGGTCATATCCTCCATCTTAGTAGCAGACTTTGGATAGTCTTCAGTAGATAGTTTCAATCCTTGCATGATTGGAACAACTAGCTGCTTGTAGTCATTCATGCTAAACCTCTCTAGAATGGTTTTTACATACTTACTCTAACTGAGCGAAAGCTTTCTGCTTGTTCTATCCCTGGTTATATCCATTCCAAGAATGTACCTTGCTGCTCCAAGATCTTTCATTTCAAACTTAGCAGACAACTATGTTTTAAGGTCAGAAATCATTGTCTTACTATTACCAATGAATAACATGTCATCCACATACAGAGTAATAACAAGCACACGATCATTCTCACATTTATAATAAATGCAATGATCATATTTTGATCTCACAAACCCAATTGACAATACAAATGTGTCAAATTTTTGGTACCACATTCTAGGAGATTGTTTTAGACCATAGAGAGATTTATTTAACTTGCAAACCAGATTTTGTTTACCTCTTTCAACAAAATGCTCAGGCTGGGACATGTAAATTTCTTCTTCCAGCTCACCATGGATAAATGATGTCTTCACATCCATCTGCTCAATTTCAAAGTCATACACAACTGCCAATGACAACAAAAATCTTATGGATGCTAGCTTTGCTACAGGGGAAAAGATTTCTCCATAATCAATTCCCTCAACTTGGGAAAAACCCCTTGCAACCATTCATGCCTTATACTTCTCCACACTACCATCAAGGCCTATCTTCCTTTTGAATATCCACTTACAGCCAACAGGCTTTCACCCTTTAGGCAGTGGTACCAACTTCCAGGTATCATTCTTTTTCAAGGAATCCATCTCCTCATTCATGGCTTCTAGCCAAGACTTTGAATCAGCCATGTTGATTGCTTCTTTCATAGTCCTAGGCTCATCAGTGTTGGTTATTAAAGCATAAACACAATTTGAATCTAACATAGAGAAATCATACCTTTTCGATTGCCTCTTTTCTCTTGTAGATCTCCTTAAAGGTTGAGGTTGTTCTTCATCATCAGAACTCCAAGAGCTGCTTGAGCTCTCCTCAGTCTCAGGTACAGCATGCAGCTCTTCCCTTTCTGGAGTTTGGGGAATCTCAACTACATCCATCTTCTTGTCACTCTGATTTGACTCAAGTTGTTGATCACTTACTAGAGGTTTTAGCTCACGAAATATCACACTTCTGCTATACAAAACCTTCTCAGTAACAGGGTTCCAAAGCTTGTATCCTTTCACACCAACTCCATAGCCGATGAGAATACATTTTACAACTTTGTTATCCAATTTAGATCTCTTTTCATTTGGCACATGAACATATGCCTCACATCCAAAGACCCGGACATGCCTTAGTGAGGGTTTCTTGCGTGACCATGCTTCCAAAGGTGTCTTCTCAACAAGAGCTGAACAAGGAGATCTATTTATCAAATAGCATGCAGTAGCAACAACCTCAGCCCAGAACTTCTGCTCCAGACCAGCACCACTCAGCATACTCCATGCCTTTTCCATCAACATCCTGTTCAACCTTTCAGCAACTCCATTTTGCTATGGAGTGTAGGGGGTTATCTTATGCCTTTTAATTCCATGATCAATGCAGTACCTTTCAAAATCTACGGAACAAAACTCACCTCCATTGTCCATCCTTAAACACTTTATTTTCCTTCCAGTCTGATTTTCTACCAAAAATTTGAACTCTTTAAACCAACTAAACACTTATTATTTACTTTTAAGAAAGTATACAAATGCCCTTCTCGAATAGTCATCAATAAAGGAAACACAATATCTAGACTTCGATAACGAAGGAACATTAATTGGACCAAACACATCAGAATGAACATAATCTAGTATACCAGAAGATTTGTGAGGACAAGAGGAGAAAGAAACACGATGTTTCTTTCCATAGATACAATGTTCATAGAAATCAAACTCAAGGTTACAATCATCAAGCCCTTCTATAAGGTTTTTAAACCTTTCTCACCAATGTGACCAAGTCTATGATGCCATAACATGGTCTTCTCTATAGGGAGTTTTACCTCCAAAGCATTTGCAGACAGAGAATATTCTTCATCTTTCTCTATAGGTGCAAAATTACATGACTCTACAGAGGCACTGTTACAAAGAACAGGACATGCATCTATCTTGTACAAAGTGCCAGTACAAACACCCTTAGCTAACACCATTGCACCTCTAGCCATTTTAAATCACTTACTAGAAAAAGAAACTTCTACACCAACATCATTTAACTTACTAATAGAAAGAAGATTTTGAGCCAAACCTAGGATGTGAAGAACACCACCAATTCCTTTGACTCTCCCGTCAAGAAACTGAATTCTGACTCTTCTTTTGCCAACAATCTTTGAATCACTTGCCAAGTACACTTTTCCACCATCATACTTCTCATACTTTGAGAACCAATCTCTATTGGATGTCATGTGAAAAGAGGCACCTGAATCAACTAGCCAAACATCATCTGATGCCTGAGTTGTCAAGGCTACTGCAATGAAGGAATTTGCATCACTTTGAGAAGATTCATTTTCAGAACCATTCTTCTTCTTCTTCTCTTTATAATCCTTTCGGATGTGACCAGGTTGTCCACAATTCCAGCATTTCACCTTGGACTTTTTACCAAGAGACTTTGATCTCCTTTTAGACTTGGATTTCAACTTATTGTCTTTCTTTTTGACTTTCTCCTTTGTTCTACCTCGAATAGCAAGAGCCTCTTTGGCCATCTCAGAAGATTTCCTTCACACCTCTTCAGATAGCAATGAGGCAACAACATCTTCCATCTTGAAAGCAACCGTAGTGCTTCCAATGGCCATTATAAGATGATCCCAACTGTCAACAGGAGCATGCAACGATCCTCCTCCTTAATATTTACACCTACAGATGCCAGCTGAGTAACACTCATGTTAAACAAGTTCATATGGTCTGCAACAGATGCACCTTTTTCCATCTTCAAGGAGTACAACTTCTTCCTCAGGAATAACTTGTTTACCAAAGACTTTCCCTGAAAAATATCACCAAGATTCTTCCACAATGAAGCTGCATATGTCTCCTCATGAACTTTCAGGAGTACAGAATCATCTAGACTTAGTCTTATCAATCCTCTTGCTTTTCTATCAACAAGATCCCAAGCTTCTTGGGTCATAGTTTGTGGCTTAGTTCCAGATATTGCAATCCAGAGGTCTCTATCCACAAGCAAGTCTTCTATCTTGAGTTTCCATAACTCAAAGTTGTTGCCATTGAACTTATCAATCTCTACTCTACCAGATGTACTCACCATCTCAAAATATAAATACATGTTAACAATGCAAGACTCCCACTGAAAACAGTATTAGTGCAAAAAACTCATTCAGCCTAGCAAGGATAACACAACTGGCCAAGCTCTGATACCACTTTGAAGGGAAAAAAGGTGTGGATCTAAAGACCCAATAGTGCGGAATACATTCCCTTAACGCCAATACAATAGGGGAGAGAAGCATAAACTGATTCTAATAGCTTCAAAAACTACTTTAGATGAATACATCCATTAAAAGAGATAACAGTCGAACAAAGCATTCACAGATTGATACAAAAATTTACGTGGGAAAACCTTTCTAGGTCAAAAACCCACCACACAAAAACAAGACTATTGCATTACAGTATTGAAAACAAATACATACAATTTACAGTCTTCTTTATATAGCTTACTATCACCCAGAGGGATTCAAAATAATTGTTACAATGTTTTCTCAACATACAGTTCGAACCACCTCTCTTCAAGAACTCACATCCTTTTTCTTCTTCTGCTCTTCAACCTGCGACTTCAACCTGTTCTACAACTTATGAGATAAATCCTATCTCACTAACATATGTAGTCAACTCAATCAGTACTACACAACAATGAAGTCAATCCTCAAATCACGCAACTGATCGGACCTGACAGATTTCCCTTGCAACGAACTGTTTATGCATTCAATGCATCACCAAAATGGTTGAGTTCACCACCCTTGGTTGAAAATGCAACTACCACAAAAACTATTTTAGTTTATATCCAATCACCATTCAGACAAGTGCCACATGCCCAAAACCCATTGCCTATCTCAATTGATAGGATGACCAAAATGGTCAAACAGACACCGAGCACGTCCAAGACTTCCAAGTCTTTCAAAAACTATCGGAGCCAGAGCCAGAACGGGAGACAAAACAAGACTCCACCAAAATTATAGGTTCAGGAACCAATTCAGTTCTGCTTCCGCCCACAAAAAAAAGAAACATGACAGAGATAGTTCTAACCAGAGGAAGTCAATCCAAAGTCAAAACCAAGAAAGAAACACAAAAGATCGAAGTCGACGTTAGAGTCGGAGTGAGAACAAAAACAAGACTTCACCAAAAGTCCAAGTTCAGGAAACAATCTGGTTCTGGTTCCGCCTCCGCCAACTGGAAGAAACAACGAACCATGACCAGAACGAAGAGGGGGAAAACATCCCGAGGAAAAACCAAACAGTTAGAAGGACTAGATCGCAAAAGCAGGAATCGAATTCGGAGTTGGAACAGAAACAGAAACGGGAACATGGCAAACAAACATTACCAAATTCCAAATTTGGTTTCGCCTCCGCCAGAACCTGTGAAGCGAAGCAAAGGGAGTAGATCTGGAGACGGAACAGGAATAGAAACCCAGAGCTAGGCAAACAGAACAATGCCAAGTTTCATCCTAGTTCCGCCTCCACTAGAACTTGCAAACAACATAAAGTTTCACCAAGGCATGAAAACGAGGACTTCAAGCTGGAAGTTGAGACATAATTTCTCAACATGCAATGATCGGCAAGATGAGTATGATTTAAGAAAGAAGAACTATGAAAGGTTATCTATCTCACTAATGTCAGACCTTGGTGTTAAAGAGAACATTCTTGATACATTAGTGGATGATGGAATTGTATTGGATCCATCCTATGAAGCTTTGAACATTGGCACCAAGAGTCTGGATCCAATTGAATGGGATGCTGAAGAAACTATTGATATTAAGCAGATTGGAAGGACAGTGTTGGATAGGAGTGCATAATGGTTAATGTTAAGAACCAAGACTCCTCAAGGACCATTCCTTAAAAAGGGTAAGGGATATAAAAGGATTAAAAGGAAGACACCTCCCAAAGAGCCATTGGAATACCTTCCTTCAGACATCGAAGAAATAGAACTTGAGGTGGTGGAGGATGAAGAATAAACACAAGAAGGGGATGTTCCAGTAGGAACTATTGTTTCAACACCTACATTAGGTGAGTCTTCCACACAAGTCCCACTTACAAAACAACAGAAAGGAGAAGTTCAAGAAGGAGCTCTTCATAGCATGGCTGAAGCTGCCAAGGGAAAAGAGGTGGAGAAGGAAATTTTGGAGGTTGGGACAGATTCAGATGAGAATCTGTCAAAAAAAGATATGCAAGAGAATGTGCCTCTAGAGGAGGATATTGAGCAGATTTTGACACAAGAAGATCCATGGAAGTTGTTTGAAGAGGCAAAAAATGATTCTGATGCAAAAGTTGCAGCATTAGAGAAACAAAAGGAAGTGGATGCCAAGGTAAAAGTTGATGCTATATTGCACCAACAACAATTAATCACCAAACAAGTTGAAGCTAAGGCAGCAACTGATGAAGTGGAGAAACAAAGAAGGCAACAAGAACATTAGCTCAAGGTTAAAGAAGAGAATGACAAGTTGGAGCTAATACAGAAGATTCATGACCTTGAGGAAGAGAAGGCAAGGAACCGAAGGGAAAGAGAAATCTTGGTTGCCAAGTTGAAACTTGCAAAAGAAGCTCGCCAAAAAGAAGAAGAAGCAGAAATTTTAAGAAAGGAAAAGGATATTGAAGAGCTGGTTAAGAAGCAGCAAGAAGAAGAAGCAAAGGCAGAAAAACTTAAGGCCTTAGAGGTGGAGATATTAGAAAAGGAAAGAATAGAGGCTTTAGAAAAAGAGAAACTAGAAAAAGAAGCTCTAGAGAAGGAAAATTTAGAAAAAGAAAGGTTGGAGAAAGAAAAAGTGGAGAGAGATCGGTTGAGGAAAGAAGAGGAAGATAAGAAAAGGCAAGAATAGAAAGATAGGGAAGAGGCTGAAAGGCTTGTGCAGATGCATATATTGCAAGAACAACAAGAGAAATCAAGGGTTGACTCTCAACCTCACGTAAATATGCAGCCTCCTTCTACAGTTATTGCTTCCTCTTCCTCTATGATGATTGCTGCTCCAAGTGCTCCCACTTGGTTAAATCTGGATTTACAAAAGAGGGCAGTAACACCTTCACAACCTCTCAATTGGGAGGATATGATGAAAGGAATTGAACAAGAGAGGCCTAAAAAGAAGGCCAAGATTCTACATTCTACCCGACTCACAGACAAAGGAGAGATTGTTGCTGAATGTACCATGCCGATGATAGAAAAGCAGGTAGGGGATATGCGGCTCACAGATTATCAGTTGAGTACTGTCCACTTGGGAAGGCCCACTAGGAATCAGCAGATGAACCTAATTGATGTGCTGGATTCAACAACCAAATCAAGAATGATAAAGGATAAACAAAAGAAGGATGAGCTTAAGGCTTAGTTGGATCAATTACATTCATTCTTGAAAAGTGTCTCCTCTCCGAGATCACAATAGGTAACAACCATTGAGACTCCTATTTTGTTAAGTAAAAAGGAGGTAGATGATTTGGTGCAGGTAAGAGGCAAAGCGGAGATGGTAGACCGATGGGTAGACAAGTTGAATAGAGAGGTAGGTGAAGTTTTGGTTGAAGGTTTTTGAGGTTTACAAAGGCACTGAAGCATTGATAAAAGAAATGCATCTATACATTGAAGCATCGAAGAAACAAGAAGAAGAGTATAAAGAGTATAGTCAGAAATTAGAAAAGGTTAGTGCATTGTCTTTAACTACTCTTCTTGAACAATCAATACTTGAGGAGGACAATAAGGGTTTTGTGGAGAAAACTTCTCGTATACTCCGTTTTAGAGCAGATTTCTTGTGTAAACATAAGGATGAGGTTCAAGAGACTGTTAATAATCTGACTGAGCAGTTTGAGGAGTTGGAGGCAGTCATTGCTATTATTGTAGATGTAAATGTGTTAACAAAAGAAGGCATGCCTTTGGACCAAGTAAAGGAGAAATGGGATGAGAGATTTAGAGGACTCATGCAAAAAGAAGATAATGAAGAAGATTTGATAATAGATCGATTAATGGATGTCAAGGAAGAAAAAAAGTTGTTAGAAGAGAGTTGATAAAGATGAAAAGTATGAGGGAGTTTTCTATAGCAGAATTGGATCGAATCAAATTTGAAGATAGCTAGATTGATGGGCCAGAATTAGATACATGTTGTGCCTTTTGCACACATGCCCCATTCGGAACGAGGACTCTCTTTTCCCTCTTTGCTTTTTTTTCGGTCTCTTTTTGTTTTGTCTCGTTCTGCATACCCGTTTTTGTGTCCTAAAAGGTCAGCACATTCCCCAATGCCATATTTTAAGCTTGACTAAAGTCGTCACTTTCAAAAAGTTAAAAATTGCCAAGTCTGGGGTTCAATATGGGTTTTCCTTTTCGGAATTCCCTTTCTCCATCTGTGGCAATTTTTTGGTTTCCCCATCCGGGTTTCCCCTCTCGGATTTCTTGTTGAGCTCCGTCATTCTAACGGCGGGTTCGGGATGGCTCCTCGGACCCTGAACCCCGGACCTCCCGCGGCCCCTACATTTTTTTTTTTTTAAATCACCAACCTAACCTGCCACCATATGAGGAATTAAATGTCGCATTGATGGCAGTTTTGCTATAAAAACAAATTTTTCGGCTGTCATTATCAATTGTGTGAGTGATAGCAGAGTTTAGAAAACTTTCGACAACCAAGCGTTTTCCGCCCAGCATTCCGAGCTCCGTTTTCCACCGTTTTCCATGCGACCGATTGATCATTCTTCAGAATTTTGAGGTAGGTTCACCGTCCGTGCACCCTCCCTCTTTGTTTTGTGGAATTTAACATTTTTGTGTATGCAAATTGTAAAATGGGTTTAAAATCAAGTAAATTTGTGCCTTCCGGTCAAAACCCATGTTTTAAAAATGTGAAAATCAATCTTTAAATCACCTAAAATTCGATCCGGAACTTCATCGCGTCGCAGCTGTTCTTCAGAACAGCACCAATGTCTCCCAAGCCCGAGTCTTCTCGTAGCAATCTATGGCATCTCATCTTTAAAGTCCCAACTTCCAAACCCTCCTCGGATTCTGACCTTCGAAATTCCCTTCCCGGGATTCCGTTGTGTCTTTGTCGTTCTAAATGGCCCCGCCCGAGCATCCTCACAACCCTCGAACCCTGGACCTTCGAAGTCCGTCTGAAATTGAAAATATCGCAATCTTGCCAAATTCAATCTTTCCTGGGATTTGGTCTTCAGAATTCCCTTCCCAGAATTTCGTCCTGATTTCGCCGTTCCAAACGGCCTTCCCCGAGCGGCTTTCCGGACATCGTTTCCCAGCCACAAAGTCTCATCTTTCAGTCGAAACCCTTGACAAATTTCCCTCTTCGGACTTGAACCTTCAAAATTCCCCTCCTGGGATTTTGTTGTGTCATCGCCATTCCAAATAGCCTCGTCCGAGCATCTTCCTAGTTCCCGGACCCCGGTCCGCTATTTGCCGAAACTTGAATCCAAAATTTTTTTCTTAGAGTTCATTCTGGGCTCCAAACACCGGAATTCCCCTCTCGGGATTCCATTCCACTTGCACCATTCTAACGGTGAGTTCGGGACAGCTTCCTGACCTCCGAGTCCCGGTGTTCCATTCGCCGTCTGACTATCCTGAACCCTCTAACCGCTTTTGGAAATTGCCTCTCGGATTTCCTCCCCTAGATTTCCACTTTCATTTCACCATCCCCAACAACTGAATCATAGCCACTTTCCAATGATGGCAATCCGAGACCCAGATTTCGATGCCCGAAATTTTGCGTCCTCTATGCCGTTACAGACGGCTTCCCTACAGATGATGCCCGAACTTCCAAATGAGATATCAAATGACCTCCAAATCCAAAATGGATTTCGACCTACTTGCTATTATTAGGTTTTCCTCCGCCTCCAACCTCAAATCTTTGAATCCAACTTTGGGAAATGCCTATGGGAATTCCATTCTCATTTTTCCCTTTCAAACGGCATTCTGCCAAGGGAATTCCGACCCAGGAACTCCGGATTGTTTGCACTACTTCCTAACAATGAAGTATCCAGCTTGCATGATTATTAAATATGAACTATGATTGTTAGACTAATCTTAACATGCAGGAATTTATCGGTGGCCATTTTTTTAGGTTCATCATTACTAATTCTCGTCTTTCGTGCAGGATTTATGGAATCCGGTGCAGAGACTTCCAGTGCTTCCAAGAAAGGGAAAGGAATAGACAAGCCACCAAGGGGCAAGGAAGATAGGGACCTGATGAAATACAAATTCCAGGGAGTCCCTATTCAATCTAGAATCACTACCCTTTGGAGGGATGTCTCAGATACCAACATCGGACAAGTCGATGTTGATGAATTCACACAAAGGGTCAAAATGAACCCAAAAATAGCAAACGCAAGATTAATAAAGAGCAGTGGACTTGCTAAAGCTATAGGTTTCCCGCCAGCCTTAGTGGCCCCAGAGCTGGTAATCGTGTGCATGGAAGCATACCAATTTGATACTAGAACCATAGTGGACCATGACGGAAATATCCTTGCAGATATGTCTCCGTCAGGTATAACAGAGACCTTCCACATTCCTGCCTTTGAGAGCATGGAGGTCCCCACAATGGAAGACTGTAGGGAGGTTTGGGAATAGGACCCATTGGGGTGCAAAAGGCTTATCAACCAGTACTGGTTGAAAGAAAAATAAGGTAGTGCTGGGAAGCTTCCTCAAGAGCTCTTCCGCAGCAACTTCTTCGAGGACTACCATGACCTTGTAACTCTACTTAGCTGAGTCATGGGCCTTCCCAGCACAGTTTTCTTCCAAGAATGGATGTTCTATTTCATAGAACAGATTCTTTGGGGTAAGGGCACCGCCTTCTACTGGGGCGAGATAATCAGCGAATCCTTCCACGAGTAGTTTACCACCGTGAAGAAAACCAACAAATTCTACATGACCTCCTTCTTGGTATATTCTCTCGTCAATTGGCGACATTATCAGGGGTTGACAATGATGCCTAGTGATCCATCGGGGCCGGAACTTAAGCCTTATGACAAGTACCCCTAGTTACAATTCTGAAATTTCAAAAGAGACTATTGCAGGGTGAATGACGCATTCATTGCTCACATCATCCGATCCATAAAAGGGGATTTTCATAGAAGGACATCCCACAGTGCTAGGGCCCTCCTCAAGCAATACACCTTCTGGTACATTCAGCTCCCAAAGTTCACCTACATGTGTGCTCAGGGATTCATCGAAAGACTGAACAAGCTGCCCCATTACCCAAATGACTGGATCATTCTCTTGGAGTTGACTCGACAGCTGTAGCACATTCACAGTGTCTTGAATGAAAAACATCTAGCAGGCCCTGCCTATCCCATGAACCTTGGTCACGGGATGTATAAGGTCCACACCTCCCAATGTGCAGGATATTCAGAGAAGGAGTTGGCTGAGTATAACTTTGAACAATATATGGCAAGGCCACGAATGGACCCTTATGGTCACGTTTGAAAGACACTAGGACATGAGTACGCCCACCTCGACAATGTCGAAGAATTTTGGGTCAATTGTAGGGAAGATCTTGAGGTGCGGTTGCAGCATTACATGCACATGACCGTCACCTATGTGCGAAGGGTGAACTTGTGTTCGGTCCCTGATCAGCTAGAAGAGGAAGAAGACAGTTGTGGACCCCAGATACGATATAGTTTCCAACTTGCCACTACTTGTAATTGAATAGAACGAGCCTGAGCTGAATGATGTCAGCATACTCACTAGGCCCGTCGAAATCCGAACAAGGGCATGGATTGAAAAGAAGGTGGCCTAGTTGAAACAATAAGGGTTCATACTAGCATTCACCGAACTCGCAAGTGAGCATGTGAGTGAACCAAGTGGTTCTGAGGGTGGAGCAGCTGCTGCTGCAACTGGCGAGACATCTAAGACCCCACCATCGGTAAAGACCAAGAAAAGAAAGGAGGCTAGCGAACAGCTGGCCAAGCCAAAGGTCTATGCCTGTAAGGCTTCTGAGCCTGAACCTTCCAAGAAAAGAAGGAAAACAACTGGTAGTGCAGAGATGGCTGTATTAACCAAGGATTCATCCCTTGGGATCGGAGGATCAGGATCTAGCTCACCAAGGTTGCTTCCTGCCATTATTACTACTACTACTACTTCCCCTACCTCTCATGCTTCTCTTGCAGTCTCTGCCTCCTCTCCACCTGTAGTGGACATCTCCGTTCACTTTGCTCCTACTCCTCCAATGTTGCAAGTTATTCCCATAGACTCATCATCCACCACCACCTCACCAATGACCTCTTCCTCCATGTCTCCTTCCCTTCCTTTCATTTTCATTGCCATAATGCTTGCCCTTAGCCTTCCGGGGTCTTTTGTAAAGTATATGCAAAATGTGTCATCTGAGCTTTCAGGGATGCTAACCAATTCGATAGTCCAGGTTGCGATAGCTCAGGCTATGGCCTCCGCTCCAATGGCATCCCCCTCTACTAAATCACCAAAGATGAAAGCAACCATGCAGATATCAGACGAGCATGAACGACAGCAGCTAGAAGCTGAGAAGGCACCAGAGGATGAAGAGTTTGAGTATCACGAACATCCCTTGTTCGAGCATCAAGAGATTGATGAAGTAGCCTATGATTCTTCCAGTAAGGGCAATGAGGAGCTCGATGTTGAATTGATTCGAGAGTCCAATAATCCTAAGCTCAATGCAGAGTGGGGCAAGCAGCTCAAGGAAATTGAGGATAAGGAAGCCGAGGACCAGCTTACACAGGAAGAGGATATTGATGCTCTAGAGATGGAAGGTAATAGGTCTCCAATCGAGGGACATGGCTAGACCCCAGAGCATGACAAGGAAACATTCCTCCATGAGGACAAGCAAGGAGAGAACCCAGAGGAGCATCAAGATACTCTAAACGAGAAGGAAGAGGATGCAGAAAAGAAAGATTCACCTAAGGAGCAGTTGCACACCGAGTCCGTTGCTGAGCATGAAATGATCAAACAAGGCCCTGATGAAGAAAAGGAAGAGGCAAAAACAAAGGAAAAGGCTCTTGTCATCAGAACCGTCGAACTTGAGAAGGAGGATAGCGGGACTCAAAGTGAACCGCCAGGACAAGAACCTCAAGCACCCAATTGGCTGCAAAGGCAACTCAAACAAAAGACTCCCACCTTGAAAGATCCCAAGGTGAGGTTGGAAGCCATCATGGCCAGAGCACGAGCAAGCACCAGAAAAGAGAAGAGGCTGAAGGTTAGGTCAAAAGTAACCATGGATGCCTTAGGATCAAGGGTAGTGCAAATAGCAACGCCGATGGTTGGAGAACAAGGTATAACTTACAACGTCTCCACCATCAACCTAGGAGTGGCCACAAGGGAACAAAAGGTAGAGCATCTCCAAGAGTTGGTCACCACAGTATTGCACCTAATCCAGTAGGATAAGGTCTCCAAGGAAGAACTAAAGGAGCAGGTGGCTGACCTAACAGCTTATATTCAGCAGTGGTCGTCCCCGGATGGGTAGCCTACAACATCATCGACCCCGCCTCAGTTGTTGTCCCAGGAACAAATTAACAAGCTTGAAAAGAGACAGAACTTGGACAAGACCACAAAAAATTGGTTCCAGCAAGTCTTGGACATGGGAAACACGGGCATCAACTTGGTCGTTTGGGTAGCAAATAGGTTCCTGGAAGTTCAGAAAACTCTCAAGGACACAAGGCAGATCTGTGAGAGGTTCCCAAGGAAGTACGATGCGGCCTACCCAAAGATTGAGGCCATACTCACGTTGCTAAGCGACGTCTGGGAAAAGGACCTTGCCTTCAAAGATGATGATCACCGGCTAGTTGACACCTGGAGAAGGTATTTTGATCACCAAAAGAGGAGGCTTGAGAAAATCTTGGAGAGGATAGCACTAGACATTGAATGGGCAAGAGATTCCAGAGAAGAGTGTGCCCAGTACCTCAAGCTGATGACAGGGTATGAGCTGCCTGCGATCGAGATCAATCCAAAGAATATAAAGCCCTACTTCTTGAAGATCATGGAAGATGGGATGTTCATCGAGGTTACCACTGAATTCATGTGCTTCGCTGCCTGAGCTTTTGCACAGTTGAAACTCTTTAAGGACAATGCTGCTAAGTATGAGGATGACTGGAAGAAGCTAGGCAGCGATTCCCAAGAGTGGTCTTACCAAATTTTAAAATCTGACATCATAGAGGTGGATAAGTTTCAGTCCCTGGTCCTAAGTTTCATGGAGTATGCCACGTTGAAGAAGCGAGAGGGCAATCCCGTCATCGACAATGAGTTCCTTGATGAATAGCTCCAGCAAAGGGAAAATGGCTAAAAGACAAATTTGCTATAGTGTTGTCACCAGATGACGAAATAGGGAAGAAACAAGAAATGGTTTATAAATGTAATATATTTGGGGGTAGGTGAAACCCTAATGTAAAGTGAATCTTAGCCACACAATAGAATCAAATCTTGGCCACTCATTTTGTTTTTTGAAACTATAAATAGGGCTCTCCTCTCATTTTAAGAGAGTTGAGTTGTTGTAAAGACATGCTACTGAGAATATAATAGAAAATACAATCATTTTCTGGTGTATTTCTGGTTTTCTCCACCTGTTTCATGATTCCTCTACCTTTTAGTTATAGCTTTGCTTTAAGATACTTTGTTGTTTTAATGTCTTTAGATTAGACTTGGTAGATTTAGTATGTTATCTCTAGTTTTGAAGATTACTGCTGTGTGTATGCTTTCCTTGTCCATACTTTTGGTCATTTGCTGAAGGTAGATGACTGTGCAAAGTTAGTCTGGACTCTGATTTCATTGCTGCTCATTGAATCTCATCTTTATTCACCTTTCCATAGCGAATGAATGATGAATATATGCAGTCCTTAGAAGATAGCACAGATTTCATGATACTGTGAGAATTTTGGTTAAGCGAAATTTTGTTTAAGGAAACTGTCCATAGCAGGAACCTCCATGATCACTGTTCATTGGTAGTTGCAGGTCCAGGAAACATCTTTCCTCCTCACCCTTTTCTTTTTCCCCATTTTTAAAAAAAAATCAATCTGTTAAGGTTCATTGCACATCGTAAAGCCAAATCTGATGAAACAATGGAGTCTAAGACTGCTACCTGAACCTCCAACAAAGCATAGTAATTCCAAATCCATAAAACTCTATTTATTGACTTAATTCTCCCTAGATTTGACCACGTAAGACCACCTTGTGATTCCAGCAAATCACATCAAACAATTGATATATTCCAAGCCTCGTCATGACCTAACACCCGAGAGACTTTGGGATAGTGTTCTGCAATCTGATTATGGAAGATTGTCTTTCAAGAGAGGTAATGCACCTATGTATTACCTATGTTGTGAAGTGCATAAAAACACCATCAACAATACATTACAACAAGTCTTGGCCAGCTACGATGAGTTCATTGCGGATCCAGCCTCACATTAATAAATCTCTCGCATGCATGACTTTTTCTTCTTTACATGTTGCATGCAGCACTGACAATTTTTGGAGCACATGACTTCTTTTTCTCTTCTATTTTCTATTCTCTAGTTTAACTGAATGTCTAATGTAAGAACTCAAGATCAAATTTATCTGAATTTCCAAGAGAATTTTTAGTTCCTAAAAAGGTGGATGACCTAAAATAGAAGTGGAGTTCGAGTTTTTTGTACATCTATAAATACCCTATGGGTATCATATTGTAAAGGTTGGCTAATTGAGAATAGAATTGGCTTACCTAATGCTAGGAGATAGAATTTTGTAGTGATCACTGAGATACATTGTTACTAGATGCTTTACAGTTAATAAGAATTATAGGTTCTCTTGCAATATGGTGTTAGAATTAAATTGTTTTGTGTGATAAGGCTAATAAGTTATAATCTATCTATATGCAGTGATTGTGTTGAACATAAAAGTTTCTTGAGTGATGAAATTCATTTGAAGGAATCAGATTTAAGGATTATCTTATTAGATTATCAATGAATTAAAGTTATTAAAGTTTGTTGATCTATGACCTTGGCAATGAATGGATATATGTTTTGAAATCTTGAAGATAGTGGTGATAAGCGAATAGTGGTATTAAATTAAGCACCTTAGATGCATGCAATGGTATAGTCTATGCTGTAAATTGTGTCATGATTTGGTTTTTTGATTTGTTAGAAAACATTCATTGTTGAAGGTATATGTCTGGATGCTAGATAAATTTGATTCATACTTACTGGTTACCCCTTTGTTCTATCTTTTTCTTTTGTTTGAAACCCCTTTATTTACAAGAATGATTTTGATAAAATGAGTCATTGCTTGAATCTTTTTGTTACCAGCATAGGACCCTTGAACATTACAGTTGCATGAACCGATTGAGTGACACCAGACAGTTGAGAACCAACTACCAGGACCTTGGGAGTTAGGCCACTACATGTTGTCTTTCTTTTTCAGGATAAATAGAGTAGAAATATTCTACTTTAATGTTGTTTGTGTCATTTTCACCATCAACACTAAGGAACCTCCTTTTCCTAAAATATTTCAACCTGAATCGATACAAAGGGAGGATTCTCAATCTGAGTTTGATTTTGTTAATGAATTACGCAATGTTAACATCAAAATTAATTTGTTGTAGGCTATTAAGGATATTCGTGTTTACACAAAAACAATTCGTGAACTTTGTACTCAGAAGCAGAAAAAGAAGCAAGATCCAAAGACTGTTCAATTCATTGGACAATTGGAAGATCTTATGCTTGGGAATTTAACCATTCCAAAATATTTTGATCCGAGAAGTCCGATCATTAAGGTAACAATTGGTAAAGTAACTATTCCTAATACTCTTGTGGATTTGGGTGTTGCAATTAATGTAATGACAAATGAAACAAAGGAAAAATTATCATTAGGACTTAGGATTACTCCTTAAGTTCTTCAAATGGCCAATAGATCTGATTAAACCTGAAGGAGTAATTCAGGATGTAATTATTTCTATTGATTCATGGGAATATCTGACTGACTTTGTGATTTTGCAACCAAAGATTAAGCTGGGGGGATACCCCCTAATATAGGGATGACCTTGGGTAGAAACTACAGATGCCTATATTAATTTCCGATTAGGGAACATGGTTATTTCTAGTGGCAATCACAAGAAGTAGTTGACTCTATACCCGCCAGCACAACCTTTATTGGAAACAGAGGACCCAGTTTGGATTGATAGTGACTTGGATGAGACATTACCAATTCTAACAATTGATAAAGCCCTAGATATGGAGGAACCTACTGAGGATAATGTTCTTAATAATTTTATTTTTAATAGGTATACATCTGATGAAATTTTTGAAAACATGGTCCTTCATTCAGGCATAAATACTCAATATCCTTTTGGGAAATTTCCATTGGTTGGTAGTCCACAATCTCTCCAATATTTTATCACATTGCATCAATTTCTACCCCATAATTGCTTGTACAGTTTATTTTTATTTTTTGATAGGCCACCTATTTTGCAAGCCTTATCCATTAACTCACCTATACAATCTAAAGCTATGGAAATTTTTCCTAATCATGCACTCAACATTAATCCACAATTAACCCCTAAACAAATCCAATACCTTATTACCATGCTTAGAACAAAAAAAGATGCATTTTCTTGGGAATACCAAGATATGTGTGGCATTCATCATGATACTTGTACCCACCGTATCTACATTGAAGAAGGAAGTCATCCAATTAGGCAACCACAACATCAGCTTTATCCTACTTAGTGTAAAATAGTTAAGGAGGAATTATAAAAAGTGTTAAATGTTGGGTTTATATATCCTATTTTGGATAGTCAATGGGTTTCTCCTTTATTTTTGGTTCCTAAGAAAAATGGTAAATGGAAAATTTGCGTGGATTATAGAGAATTAAATAAATCTACTAAGAAAGCTCATTTTCTATTACCATTTATTGATCAAGTGTTGGATACTCTGTAGGTAAGAAAATATTTTCTTTTTTGGATGGATTTAGCAGTTACAATCATATTCAGATTGTCGCGGAAGATCAAGAAAAAACTACTTATACTTGTCCTTGGGGGAATTTTTCTTATAGAGTCTTGCCATTTGGTTTGTGTAATGCTCCTGCTACTTTTCAACGGGTAGTGTTAAGAATTTTTTCAGATCCTGTTAATGACAGTGTGGAGGTATATATGGATAATTTTACTATCCATGGTGACACTTATGAGGAAGCCAAGGAAAATTTAGAAAAAGTACTTAGGCGTTGTATAGATACTAATTTATCGTTAAGTCATGAAAAATGCCATATTCTTATGACTGAAGGAATTGTGCTTGGCCATTACATCTCCTCTAAAGGTATACAAATGGATCCTAAAAAGATCCAAATCATCCAAGACTTTCCCACACCTTCTAGTCAGAAAGATGTTTGAATTTTTCTTGGTCATGCAAGATATTATCGAAGATTTATTCAAAAATTTAGTAAAATTGCTTCTCCTTTGTTTTCTTTGCTTGCTAAAGATGTGACTTTCTCCTGGAAACTAGAGTGTAAGGAATAATTTGAGGCCATCAAAATAAAGCTTGTCACCACACCATTTTTATGAGGTCTCAATTGGGAGTTGTCGTTTCATATTCATACTAATGCTTATGATTGCTCGATGGGATTTGTACTTGGACAAAAAGAGGATAATATCTTCTACTCTATTTACTACATCAACAAGAATTACACGGTAACTAAAAAAAAATCTTAGCTGTTGTATATGCAATTAATAAATTTCGGCATTATATTACTGGGTATAAAGTATTTGTTCACACAAATCATTCTGCAATACGATTTTTAATGAGTAAACTTGTGGTAACTGGTAGAGTCATTAGATGGTTGCTTTTACTTCAGGAGTTTGATATAACTATACTTGATAAGCCTAGTCGAGAAAATGTGGTAGCAGAATTTTTGTCCAGGTTGCAACACTCTGAAACTGAACCCTCTCCAGTAAATGATGCATTTCTAGATGAATCTCTTTTCCATATTGACAAAGATCCTGTGGTTTTTTGATATTGCAAATTATCTAGTCACATGCAAGTTTCCACCACACTTCTCTTCGCGAGAGTGGCGGAAGCTAGTTGGACTTAGTGGACAGTATGCATGGATCAATAGATTACTCTTCCACACTGGCATTGATAATATCAGTGACGTTGTGTATGTGAAGATAATTTCTTCGATATACTTCACGCATGCCATACAGAGCCATGTGGGGGACACTTTGCTGCTTGAAGAATCGCCCAAAAAATTCTTACTGCTAGATACTATTGGCCTACAATCCACAGAGATTGTAGGCACTATGTTCATCATTGTGACAAATTTCAGTGCATGGTTTGACTTGCACGATCAGATGAGATGCCTTTGCACCCTCAATTTTCTATCAATCCATTTGAGAAATGGGGCCTTGATTTTGGTGGCCCAATCAATCCACCCTCATGAAACAAGGAATATATCCTTGTCTGCACCGATTATGTCACTAAGTGGGTTGAGGTGGTAGCTCTCAAACATGTCAAAGATGCGAAGGTAGAAGATTTATTGTATTCTAATATTTTTACAAGGTTTGGTGTACCCCGGGAAATAACCACAGATCAAGGATCATAGTTCACATCCGAGCTCATCTCTGCTTTTGTTCATGAATATGAGATTCACCATCAAAAGTCTTCACCTTATCATCCTCAGGCCAATGGAAAATTTCAAGTCACCAATAGAGAAATCAAAAATATTCTTACCAAGACAGTTACACTTCATAAGCGTGATTGGGCTACACAGCTTCCCAAATGTGTGTGGGTCTATCGTACAACATGGAAAACCACCACTAGTTTGACCCCTTATGAACTTGTCTATGGTAAGAGGGAAATCCTTCCCATTGATTTTGAGGTAAAGACTCTTTGCACTGCACTTTAGTTGGGTATGCATCTTTCAAATGCATAGAAAGTACAGATTGATCAACTACATTCCTTAAATGAATTGTTCCAAGAGGCACTCTTTCACTCTGAGGCTGTTCAGAAATAACGTGCCTTATACATTCATCAATGGTCATTTCAACCTGGTGATTGGGCACTTTTATATGACTCATGATTTCAGGAATTCAAGGGGAAGTTTCACACATGATGGCTAGGACCCTACAAGATCCAGACGATATATGATAATGGTTTTTTTCATCTCTATACAGTGGACTCTAAATGAAGAACTCTCCTTGTTAATGGTCATCGCCTTAAACTTTACAAGAAGCCTTTTTCCAAAAAAAAATTTCTTTCTCACGATGGAACAGGAACTTACTATTGTTCCTTTTGGTCTCCTTTGGGATTGACCACATATATCCTATAAAATAATAATTTAAAAAAAAAAAGATCCAGCATTGAAAACTCTTTTTGGGAATTGTTGGCCAGTTAGTGTTCGAAAACTAGAATCTGGCGAGCATTATTCGTTTAATAGACTTAGTAATGAAAACAATTTTTCGGCGCTACTAGGCGGTAATCATTTGAAAACCGGGCAACCGGCGGTCTATTATCATGAAAAAAAATTAATTAATTAAAAAAAATAACACAATGCTCCTGTCCTTTTCTCTGCCAAGATTGTTCTATCCATTTCTCTACCTCTCCTATCCATTTTTACCATGGTTTTTTGTGGCTTTCAGCCAAAAACCATTTTTTTGATCGATGATGTCTTCTTCTTCTTTTTACTGTAGGAACTCTTCTTCTTGGCTCTGACTCCTTTCATTTCTTTACCAGGAGGTGATGTTCACTTCCGCATGTGTGATAGGTGTTCGTCATTTCTTTTTCACATATTGCCTTGCTGGCTATTGAATGACTGCTCTACCTAGCTATCTTGTTGCCGTCATCTTCTCTCAATCATTCTGATGTCTCCATCTACCATACCATTTTGTGTTCTTTTCATTATTACTCTTTTGGTGTCCCTTTCACGTGATCTACTCTTGGCGGTTGTCATTACTCAGTACAGTTTCTTGTTTGTCACATCGATCTTCTTTCCTGCCACATCTTCGCAGATTTTTTATCTTCTTTATTATTTTGGAGCATGTGACATACCTTTTGGTGATTGTGGTAATCGATAACGTATTATTCTCTCTTTCTTTCTTTATTATGGTTTCCTTCTATCAAATGCTACTTTTCCCCATGGACGGTTCAACCAATCAGCTAGGGGGACGGGTTGTCTATGTCATCATTTCTTCTGAGGTTTATCATCGCCATTATTTCCTCATTAAAACTCTCATTTACTATACTTGTCGTCATCTCATAGCCAAATATGCATTGCTAAATCTAACTGTTAAACACCACCTCTCTAGAAGTTGTATTCCTTCAAATTCTAGTATCGAGTTACAGTGAGTTCCTGTGAACATGGCAAGAGGTCACCATGTGCAGCATGATCCCATCACCATGCAAAATATGAAAACACATGTTGAGGCATATGCAAAGTTTCAGAAGGCTCATTGGGATAATTATTTCAAATGGTTACGAGGGTTTGATGAGAGGGTGGCATTGGAATTCACCCATAATTTTCACAACCAAAAGGCTATTGTTCATGGGATCGATATCATAGTTACAATGGACACCATTGCAGAAGTTTTTGGACTTACATTGAGTGGAGAACAGTATTTTCTAAAGAATTCAAAGAAATCCACGGATTTACGACCAACATGGAAGAAATTTTTACAGAGAGGAGAATTTATAGAAATAGTTTTCGGGCAGGGTACCAAGCTACAATCTTTACCAAGGCATTGGAGGGAAGTTTCCTGATACATAATTCAATATATTACTTGTGAAGGAATATTTCAGTATGTTTTTGCTCAACATTTCAAATTAATGTTGTATTTACGGCAAGGGTTGTTGATTAATATTCCATAATTTATGTATTGATCTTTGCAATGAATGTCAAACATTTAGAAGCGGTAAACCTCATTGTCTGTCTCACCACGGCTTAATAGAACTTTTGGTAGTCTGGGAATTAAAATTTTTGAATCCTCCTAGTGATTGGGATTCATTTGTCCATTCTTGGGATAGTGAGGATACTGGACCCTCTGAGGAAGAGGAATCTTCTACAGAGGGTTCCTTTGAAGACAAATTTTTGAATGAGGATTTTGGTTCTAATAAAACACCTAAGAAATCTAGTGACAAGAAAACTAAGGGAAGCCCTGGTGACTCTTTTGTACAAACCCCAAGACCTAGAAAAAGAATAACCAGAAGTGCTATGAAGAAAGATTCCTCCAAACCCAACAAGTCAAAACCCTCACTTTTTGGTGAGGAAAGTTGTGAGAAAAATAAACCCTTGGAGCCAACACCCATTGGTCAATTTGGTGACAGGAGAGGGAAAAAAAAATTAGATGCTTTGACTAAGTTAGATAAACTAGCTCAGGTAGCTAGTAATGTGTTGGGGTCTCAGGAAATAAAGGTTTTATTTGAAGTCTCGGGAAAGCGGGGAAAATTTCACAGAGAATTGAGTAGGGAAAAATGTCAGAGGGAAAAAGAACAAGAATCTAGACAACAAGCCGACAAATCTCCAGAAGATTCACCCAGTATCGACTTTGAAAATGAGCCAGTTGAAAGTCAACCAGAACAAATAGAAGATACTAGGGTTTTGACACCATCAGAAATAAATCAGGAACAAGAGGTTGTGAAAGAGGTAGCCCCAGGAAATGAAGAACAGGTTCCAAAGGAAACAATGGATAGTATTGAAATAACCCTCAAACACAAACTTTTGGAGAAGAAAAAGACATTTTCCATGAAGGGAATGATATACCATCTGCTCTTGATCCCTAGGAAGAAGAAAATGTGGATGAAATGATCAAGAATGTGAATTAAAATGTTCAATCTGAGAGTCCTAAAGCTGTAGAACAATTTGAGGAAGAAGATCCTACTTTAAGTATGAGAGAAAAGGAATTACATGACCTAGAAGAGGAATTGATCGAAGTACAAGTAGACAATCATACTTTACATGGTTTGCTCCAAGAATCTCATTCTACTGTCAATTCTCAAGTGAAGGAAATAGGAGAACTCGAGGTTGAACTTGATTAAAAAAATAGCTTCACAGATGTCTATCTAGGAACATGAACAAAGGGTTCAAGCAATGCAGAAATAGTGGATTGATGAATTCAAGGGCACTCTACAGAAACTCGCAACTCTACCGGGTTTGTAACCTTTGCATAGAGACATGCCAAATTTCTAGTTGGGGGGAAATGATGAGTATAGAATAAGTCCACTATTTTTAACTTATAATTTCCTTTTTATCTGTTTCCTTGTCCCTAATCCTGTCACCATTTGTTGAAGGTACCTTAATATTAAATAAAATAAGAAAAGAAGTTGGGATTAATAAATTAATGAAAATCATGATAAATCTGATCGTTTTGTGTCCAAATGGCAGGAGATAGTTTGAAAGGAAGTTGAAGGTTGTTACAAACAGGAGGACCTCGGGAAATTAATGAAGTGAAATTGGAAAGATGTTGTTGAGACTTATTATTTTAGTTAAATTTGTTTTTATTTAGTGCTAAAAGTGGCCTACAGCCTTTTATCGATCTTAATACTCTTGTTTGTGAGTGGTCGAAAGGCCGAATGAACAAATAAACCTATATGTTGTTTATAGTATGATCAAACAATTTATATGTATGCATGATGGAAACAAAATATAATAGATATAATTAAGAAATCAGACCTACGTAATAGAAGAGGATCGACATTTTATTCTATATATGTCATTTTGTTAAATGAGAACTATTGTGGAGTAGATTTGTGTTTGTGAGCTCCATCATTCAATAATCGGGGAAGGCAGGGCTCACTTCCTCAATTGTTGGTGATTTCAGCATTAGATTTATATGTGTGGTAATGTGTGTTTTATAGTTGTTTGATTGATTTGATTTATGTGATTAAATGATTGATTCCCATTTATGAATTGATTCGTTTACTGCATCTGTGTAATTCATTTTGTTTTAATTCATGTTGTTCGGATCCTTACTGATTCATTCAATATATGTTGGTATGTATGTTTCATCGAATTATTTATTTCCAATGTTGAGAATAGTTTGGTACTATAGGACATAATCATAAAAATATAAACATGGAAAAGTGAGATAATCTATTTTACAATCAGCATCTTTGATTATGTTTTTATCATACTCTTTATTCTGCTTCATAGAGTTTTGATCTTCTTCTATTTTATGTCACTAATCTGTTTTTGTTGCAGAATTATCTCTTTACGAGTTCCTATCACATTTGTGACAGGAAGTCTTCCAATTGGAATTTTGTTTAAATATAGGTTATGTTAGTTTGCATTCATCAACCCTTGGTTTATAAATTGTAGCTCTTTGGCATATTGCCACAACATGGTTCAAAAGCCTACATTCCCAGATTGACACTTTAGGATAAACTGAGGAAACCATTTCCAAGAACTTAAATCAAACCTATTTCAAAAGTGAATTAAAACGACAGTTTAGTCCAATCAAAATAAAATTAAGGTCTTGATTTTTTATTGGGAGTTTGGGTTTGAAATGGATGATAGTGGATTAAGGATTGGATCCTTAGATGAATGATTTGGATAATGATGAAAGGATATGGGGTATGAAGGAGATTAAGTCCTTAACCAAATTTTCATATTCAAGTGATGATTTTTCGATTAAGGATGGGATTTGGATGCTTGATTGAGAAGATAAATGGAAAATGGTTGATTGAATTTGGATGAGGATAGATGGATTAGATTGGGATTTGGTTGGAATGGGATTAGGTTGGAAAGGGGGATTGAATTAAAATGATTATGAGGGGTGAGGATTAAGGATGATAATGGGGGATGAGGATTAAGGATAATGATGGATGATTAAGATGGAATAACTAGGATAGATGGAAGTGATTAGGGGGATAGTTAGGATGATTGTGGATGATTATGGATGATTAAGGGGGAGTGATGAGGATGATTATAAGGATTAGGGATGATTAAGGTTAGATGATTAGGGGTGATAATGATAGTGATTATAGATGAATAATATAGGATGACTAGAATGAGATAGGATGATTTAAAGATGATGTGGATTAGATGATTGGGTATGATTAGGATAAGATGTATGATTAGAAATATTATGGAAGACAATTAGGATTAGGGTGATAATTAGTATGATTATGGTTATGGGTGATTAGGATAAGGTGATTGAAGATGATTAGGAGGAAGAGGGATGATTAGAATGGAAATGATGATTAGGATGGGATGATTAGGATATGAAGATGGATGGTTAAGATGAGATGAGTGGGATAGTTAGAATTATGAAGAGGGATTATTAGGATGGAAAAGATGGTATGATTAGGGTGTGGAGGCATGATGAGGATAGGATTAATGGGATGAGGTAAAGTTTTTTCTTTCTTGACTAGGAGATAGAATTGAAAGAACACAAACAAACAACGTGGCCAAGTGTTATGGATTTTTATAGTGTATGTTCAATCCTCAACCCCTTGGTTGATTCATTTTCCATTGGTTTTGTACAATAAGACACTTCAAGCACTTGAAAAATCCTAAATTGTTCAAGTGGTATTATATCTTAGTGTACACTCACCACCCAAGCAATCTTGGGTTAATACCCCTTGATACTTGAGTGGTTCACCGGAGTACCCTTTCTCACAAAGGCAGATAGCTAGTGATCCAGTGGCATAGAGTCATCAATGGATGCCAACAGGCTCACCTTCCTCTCTCCTTGGGAACTATCGTAGTTCTCCACAAGGATTTATATCTCAATGTAATGGAGTACGTGGTGAGTAACTTCAAGGTGTGATTCACATCCCTTGCACCATACTAAGCTAATACCGAAAGGTCTTAATCTAGGATACACAAGGTTGCTAGGGAGTCCTCTATATACCTCAAGGGTATGTGAGGCCCACATCCATAGATGAAAGGGAAAAATTTCAAACATCCAAGAGGAGAGGGTAACCCACTCTCAACCTTCACTTCTCCAAGGTATAAAGTTCTTGGAGGCTTAGCTCAATTGAAAAAATTCAACTTCCAAGAGAGGTGGCTTTCTCACCTCCCGCTTTTTACACTTTGTTCAAACACTAGAGTTGGATGCATCCCCTAGGCTGATGAAATCCCTAGGCAAGCCCCCTAAAAGGAATGATCCAAGTTTCTTTGACCCCCAAGATCACACGAAGCGTGAGGGGAGAGCATACGCATGTTGGGTTCCTTGGAATAAAAAGAAAAATAAAAAGAGTAAGTGATGCTTTTTATCCTCGAGATCACACTAGGTGTGAGAGGAGAGCATACACACCACTCACTCAAAGACACATCAAAAAAAAAAATCATTAACCTTAAGAAATGAAATTTTCCTAGATTAATCAAATAAAGAAAGCCTTGGACGAACGAATTTGCAAGAATATTTTAGTAGTTTGATGATTTTTCCTTTGAAAATCTATTTCAAGTTGTAAAAAAAGTGGTTAGATGATAATAGACACCAATTTAATATAATCTTTAAAAAAAGTGGTTAGATGATAAATGACTTATAAAAGAAATTTTTAATGCCACAAACACCTAATAAACACCAACATATGTCCCCTAAAATAGAGGTGCAACAATTTTGAACAAAGGCACCACAATTTTGCACTTAGGCGCCATTTTGCAGAAAGTGTCAAAAAATGACTCTCGGAGGTTAGAAAATGAAGTTTTGGAGCAACCTATATGGGTAAATGGATAGATAAACATATGGGGGACCTTAAAACATGAATATTTAGCTAAAATATTCCCCAAATGCAATGAAAATGAGTTCAAAATGAAGAAGAAACTAGGTGACCTAGAAAGCTTGTATGAAAACCTAGTCTCAAAAAAATTGAAAAACACCTAGTTTAAGCATGCAAATGAGGGATGAGTCTACAAAAAAAAGTTTTAAAAAAATGAAAACCTGAAAAAGAAGATATTAGAAGTTAAATAAACCCTAGATCTAGGTCAGAATGATGAAAACGATGCCAGAAAATGAAAGTGCAGTTATGGGTTACATAAGTGCCACAAATTTGAACTTGGGCACCACAAATCTACACTTAGGTGCCACTTTGCAGTATTAGCCCAAAAATAGCACTTGGAACTTCAAAACGCAAAAAAACTTGATGAAATATTAGAAAAAAGGGGTGGGAAGCCACCGGGCTTGCCAAAATGAAGATGGGAAAAATGATAGAAATAGATGAAAATACATAAGAAATAAACTCAAGAATTATATACCTTCATTGCTCCTTCCTCTTCATGGATTGAGGTCACAAGAACCACCCATTTCTTGCAGATTTGCTCCAATGATTGAAGGGATGTGGTTTCTCATGATTTTAGCATGATGATGATATGGATATAGATGAATTTGATGGATATTTGAGCAACATAAGAATGGGATGAATGTGTGTTGTGAATAATGAGGGCCAAGGCCTCATTATATAGAGTTTTGGTGAGAGTAATCAAGGGCTAGGATTGATTGGCTAATGGAGGGTTGAGATTGATTAAGAAGGTGAGGTTTGGATCAAGGATGAAGATTGATTAGCCTTGTGACAAGTGTCACAAGATGGAAAGGGTTGAAATGGGGAGGTTTTCTCACACATGTGTGATCAGACATTGGGAAGAGAGGCATTAAATTTGGTGTAAGAGATAGGTTGGATTTTGTAAGAGGTTAGTGGGGGTAGGTGAGATGTGGGAATTTAAAATTAGTTAATAATGGTAATGAGGATTAGGGATGAGGGTTAGATCATCTAAATAGGTATTCATTGATTAGTGAAGATGGGTTGAATTAATAAACCAAGGGTTTACTAACTTAGGTTGAGTTGAAAGTTGGAGAATGGGATAATGATGGTATGGATGAGGATAAAGTTAATTAATCAAGGATTAATTAGCTTAAGAAAGGTTAGGGGATTTTATAGGAATGTAGGAAAAGGTTAACTTTAATTAAATAAATGTAGATTTATTTAATTAAAGGTGGGGAGATTAATTAAATAAATAGCAAATATTTATTTAATTAAATATTAGGATAAGGGACATAGGCTAAATTAAATAAATAACAAGTATTTATTTATTTAAGTAATATTTTGGGTGACTACAATGGCTTATTAGGGTGATTAGAGATCTCCCAAAGTGATTCATCATCTTTATGTTTCATTCATGCATCTTATTCTAGTACATTAGAATAGGGTTTCATTGCACTTTAGATCTCTTAATCTTAGATGCACTTAAGATTAGGAATTTCAGTCATATTTACTTTCAATATCTATTATTTCTATAAGGGTTTGATTACCAAAGTAGGGGTTTGACCGAGGCAAACCCCCCATAAGCAAATCAATACAATATTTTGTTTCACTGGTTTTTTAGCAAGTTCATATTCAAAAATAAAGTTTGGAAAGAAGAGCAAAGATAGGAGAATAGATTCAGATCTTGAATTTTTAAAAAAGTAGAACAATACTAATACACTACTTGTGGCATATGAGTCTTGGTATAGCACTTTTTCTATATTTTTAAGGATTCAGACTTGTCACTCTAAAATTCTAGTTTCTGCCCAAAAACCCTAAACTAGGACTAAATTTCTTAGCCTAGCCTATGAGTCCTAGTGTGCTTTAAAATTTAAATTTTCAAGATTTTAGACCTTGTTTCAAGCAACTTCAATTTTTCAGGTGCCCCTCTGTCCTTTTTCGGTTCATTATTCTGATTTTCAATTTCATATCTTAGGTTGCATAATTAGGTTTGTATATCATTTGCATCTTTTACTTTCCAAGCCTTTGCTTGGTGGTGAACCCCCTTTTTTCTTTAATCAAACCCAAGGAAACCATCCTAACCGTCTAACCCATTCATTAATCAATCTATTTGGTTCATGGATCTTGGTTTCCTTTAATCAAAACATAAGTGAAATAGGAGGAGGGCCCTAACTCCTTTGATTCCATCTCCCAAAAGATGGAACCCTATTTCTAAGGTGTCATTTTGGTGAACTATCCTTTGGACACCTTATTTTCTAATTTGGAGTGCATCATAGTCCTAGATCTAGCTTACATTAACTTTGCATTAGGTCTTGCATTGGTTAATTTGCATTTACGGTTTCTAAATCTTGTATTAGTGAAAGTGTATATAGGTTGCATCTTGCATCATTGAATTTCACTTGAAATCTATAATTGCATGTATCCTAGACAACATTCAAACAAAAAAACCTAACATTCACTCAAAATTTACTAAAATTAGTGTTGAAACCCTAATCTAGTACTCATATGCCCCTCTGGGCAATTTAGTTTCATATCAGATATTAAACTACATTTTACAACATTAAAAACTTTGTTCCTATGTTTAATTTTGTTGTTACATTTTTGTTTCAATTTACTCAGCTTTCGTTTCATACATTTTGTTGGATCTAGCTTAATTTGGGTTCATTTCAATTGTGGATAGAATTAGATTACTGCACTTTTCATTTCTATCATTATTTCATAGTTCAATAATATTAGATTACATTCGGCATTCATTAGAAACCAAAACCAAAACACAAATGAACCACTTGGAGAAAGCATAGTCATTTGAGTATGTCAAATCTCTTTTTCCAAGTTAACCTAACCCTCAAACCTTTTAGTAGTGATGACTTTGATATATTAGATTAAGCCCTTGAGTAATTCATCTCATAAGGTTCATCCACTAAGGCTTGTTACAAAAAACTGAAACAAACATAAGTTAATGTAATCCAACCCCAACTCATCCTATACCAACCTTCAAACAAACCTCAAACTCAAAACAAACCCATTTTCACCCTTGAACCACCTAAGAATAATGTTTCACAACAATCAATTTATAATATCATTGCTCATACATATAACACTAGAAACAATCTACAACCAAGACAAACAACTTCAACATCCTTACCTTTGCCTCAATCCATCTTGCCTAGTGCTCCTCGGTTTCCTTCGCATAGTGGGAAGGAGTATGATCTTGCTGAAAAACTTAAGAATAAGCCCACAAAGATATCCCTATGGGACCTAATTCAAAATTCACCTAACTATCATACTATGCTTCAAATAGCCTTGCAACAAGTTGTGATTCCATCTAGTGCAAATGAAAGTGATGTAGCAGCTCTAATTCAAGGAATGAATATGGTTAACATAGAAATTAATTTTCATCAACATGAGTTACCTTCCTTGGAGATGAGAAAGAAAAATGATGCCTTCATGATAATATATATCTTCAATAGGATAGGAATACAAATAACCCTTGTTGATAATGGCTCAAATCTTAATGTGTGTAGTGTGAACCTTTTGAATATACTTGGTGTAGATACATCAAGAATTGAACCAAATTCCTTATCGATTCGAGGATTTGACAATGTAGGGAAGCAACTGCTTGGTGTGATTACTTTGCATATTACAATTGGAAAGACTAAATTACAAACTCCTATTCATGTTATGCCTCATGATCTTTCATACAATATCATTTTAGGAAGACCTTGGATTCATGAGATGCATGTGATTCCTTCAACTCTTCATTATATCATGAAGTATTTCTATACCAATAAAGCATGCCAATTTGAAATAGAACTTGAGCCTGAAAGTTTCTTACAAATTGAAAAATGAATGGCAAGTTCTCTAAACACATTAATTCCAACTTTGAACATAGAACCTATGAAAGAAGATAAACAAGAGATAGAAAAAGTATTAAAGTTGTTGGAAGATGATTGGGTTTCTTTAGACTTCACACCAACATTTATGGGAGAATACAAAATCACAACAAAAGAAACCAATGGTAATGTCAACACGGAATTCAAAAGAAAACTCACAAGAATCTAGCTCATCTACTCTAGAAGAAGACACAAGCTAGACAACAGAATTTGATGAGATATACTGTCAAAAACCACCAAACCCAAAAGAAATGGAGAAAATTTATGGAAGAGGTTATGAGCTTATGAAACAACTTGGCTATAGTGGAAAAGGATGTGGAAGGAAAGAGCAAGGCATTTGTGTTCCTATAGATCATATCACATAAGAAACAAAAAGTGGTTTGGGGTATTGTCCTTCTAAGATAACGCAAGCAACGAAAAGACCCTTGTTAAACATCAACACCGTCATGTGTAACCCTAAAACAACTCTCACCTTGAAGCATCCTTAGTTGATTGATACAAACTGTGAAGAATCATTTGAATACTTTGAAGATGATGAAGCCTTGAAAGAAATTTTAGGAGTTTATGATAAACCATTCACTCCTCCTAAAAATAAATGGGTCGCATGTGTTGTGATTAGTGCTAAGAAAGAAGATGAAGAAAAGGAAAGCAATGAGATTGATAAGGACAACAAAGAATACAATCCTGAAATTCTGAAACAAACTACACTCCCTTTAGGAGATACAATCAACATATCGATGGATATTCATAATGAGGAGAAAGTGATTAAGATAGGAAATTTCCTTAACAAAGATGAACAAGAAAACCATGTGATTTTACTTCAGGAATTTCCCTTACTTTTTTTTGGACTTATTCGAATATGCAAGGAATTGATGCTAAGATAGTGACACAGAACATACTCCTTGCAGAAAATGCTAAAACAGTTAGACAAAAGATACGAAAGATGAATCCTAAAATAGCCTTATTAGTTAATGCTAAGATTGAGAAACTCCTCTAAGCTGGTTTTATATGACCTATAGATTATTCTCCTTGGATCTCAAACTTGTTTGTTGTCGCGAAACCTAATAATCATATTAGGATGTGTATGGACTTTCATGATTTAAATAAAGCTTATTTAAAAGATGATTTTCCCCTTTCTAATATTGACATGATAGTGGACTCGACTATGATACATGCTTTGTTGTCATTCATGGATGAATTCTCTAGATATAATCAAATCTTTATCAACCCTCAAGATCAATACAAAATAGTATTTACTACAGCCTAGGGAACATTTTTTTGGGTAGTCATGCCTTTTGGATTAAAGAACGCAGGTGCAACATATCAACGAGCTATGATATTTTTATTCCATGATTATATACATAATATTTTGGAAGATTATGTTGATAATATTCTCGACAAATCTTTAACTCGACAAGATAATGTGAATATTCTTCAAAAAAAAATTAAGAAAATGTGAAAATATAACATGAGATTGAACCTAAAAAAGTGTCTTTGTTGTAGATAGTGGAAAACTGATGCAGAAGCATCCAGCGATGTAGGACAATCTTGCATCACCCAAAAAAATATATTTTATTTAGTTGTTTTGAGTTCCATGATGGCACTTAAGGCGCATGAGATAGCCAAGAGTCAAAAATAGTGAAAAATGATCACTTACTATTTTTAGTAAGTCGGCCTAAATGGGCTCGTATGGACCTAAAAATTTACCCAAAGGAGTAGAGATGAAAAAAATTATGGTCATGAAAGAATCACCCCAATACCCTAAACGGTTTGGGAGAAATTAAAGTTTTTGTCCTGAGAAATTTCTCCAATGCAGCTTCAAATTCAAATATAAAACTTTAGAGGCCTTGAAACAACTTGAAAAGTGGTCGAACCAACTTACGATAGGTTCGCGTGTTGTAGATTTCTTTGAGATCTTTCCAACGATATGCAATAATAGAAAATCAGACACTCGTATCAAAATTTATGGCCCCATGAAGTTGCCCCTCTAAAAGGTGAATTTCATTCAAATTTCTTCCTGGGCCAGAAATCAAACGGTGGGACTTTTGGTGCCAAAACAAAAGGGAAAGTTGAACTTTCTAGAATATTCTAGGGCAGTTATTGGGTAAAATAAAAAGGGTTTAGTGGGGGTTGTAGAAGGTGGCTCCATTAGTGCAGATTGTGGCTTTGAATAATAGTTTTCTTCCATATTTGATTTTTTTGTAATGAATCAAACCCATTAGGCTATAACATGTAAGTTTTGAATCTATAATTTCATTTTTCTAAAACTAATTGAAAGGGGTTATTTTTTGTCTTGCATCTTTTGTGTTGGTATCTATTGTTGTGGTTTATGTGGTTTGGGTAGTGCAGCCCTCATCAATTGGTATCAAATAAAAAATTCTTGAGCCTGTAACAGAGTGATGAACGTGAGGCAGTTGCAGTAGGACCTCTGAGTGTGGGTTGAGATCAAGATGCCTCCAAGACTTTCCCAGCATGGTAGAGGTAGAGGCTGAGGTGGTGGAGGAAGAGACCCACCTAGAGATGAAATCAAATCCCTTAGAAGACAACTAGAAACCTTGTAGCAAGAGGTTTGAGGAAGAGATGTGCAAAAAGATAGAGATGACAGTGAAGATGAAACAAAAGAAGAAATGGAAGAGGAAGACCAGGATCCAATGGATCCTGAAGAAAGGAGATTATTGCGAGTGATCTCAAGCATTGGGAAGAGACCAAAAATGGAGGTTTCAAATTTCAGTGGAAGTCTAAATCTTGAAGAATTGATCAATTGGATCAATGACATGGAGGAATTTTTTGAGTTTGAGTAGATTGAAGATCCTCACAGAGTGAGGTTTGCAAGGACAAAATTGAAAGGCCACACCAATATATGGTGGAAAGAGGTCCATTTAGAAAGAGGAAGACAAGGGAAAGATAAAATTTCTAGATGGGATAGAATGGTGTCAAAATTGAAGAAACAATTTATTCCAGTCGATTAAGAATTGGAGTTGCTCAAGAAGATGTAGAGCTTGAGGAAAGGAACAAGGATGGTGAAATAATACACAGAGGAATTTCAAAAGTTCCTAATTCAGACAGGACATTCTGAGGTGAATAAAGAGAAAGCTTCTCGTTATTTTAATGGGTTGAAGCCAAGCATACAAGAAGAATTGACACTAGTAAGAATGACCACCATTGAAGACGCTTATCAGTTTTCTCTAAAGGTTGAAGAATGGTTGAACAAGAGGTTCAAGAATAAACAATGAGGTGGAGGCCATGGAGGTCAGAATGAAGATCAAAAGAAGGTTGAAGGATCTATTAGTAGCTAGAACCAAAAAGGAGATAACACCTACTGTCCTCATGATCAAAATAATGGATACCAAAGAGGAAGAGGAAGATTTGGACGAGGACCGAGAAGAGGAGGCTTTTGTGGAACCTATTTCCAGTGTGGAGAAGGACATAGAGCCTATGAGTGTCCTCAACATCAATGAAGGACAAATAGAATACCTGAGGGTAATGCACAAGTTGCACATGTAGATGAAGATGATGAGTCTTCACATTCTGAGGATGCAGAAAGAGGAGAGGTTCTTTTTACTAGAAGAGCCTTACTAAATGAGGAGAAGGAACCAACTCAAAGGAAGAATGTGTTTTGTTGGTTCTCAAAAATGCAGTTTTTAACCATAAGAGTTCACCAGACCCTTACAACATTCTTGGACAACATACAAGGCCAATTATACAATTAAACCTTCTACTCTTTAGGTTTTGCAAGACCTGGGTAGGTGAACCTATGTGAAACATGCAGATTTAAAATGAATTTCCATCCAAATAGTCTACCCACAATGGCAAAAGGTAGTGAATAGACAAAAGTGCTACAACTAATCCCACTACATGAAAGAAAAGTTTTGAATATATTACTTGTTAGGAATTTTATCCTCTGGGATATTGTTGATCAGTGCCTTCTATCTATTGCACAATTGAGTCAAAAATAACAAGGATCCAAGGTGTTTCCCTATCCAATCTTAATTCAAATTGTTGAGCATATTTAAAATATGAAATTCTATGAGTGGCATATTATTTCACTCAATTTATGGCTTGCATAAATTATTCTTGAATATTTTCCTACCAGGTTCTTCTTCAAACAACCAACCTAAATTCCAAAATCACTATGACTTGATTTAAAGAATTTAATTATGACCTTGCAGACACATATAAATCAAACCACACAAAGTGATAACTACACCATGATAAACCAGATACATACTTGTTATTCTAATTTAAATAATTTAAGAAATTCTAATTGGAAACAACCAGATAATAAATTCACAAATTATGTCATCTCAACATACGAACTCATAATGAATTGCACTAGTTTGAAAATGTTTACTCCATTACACCAGTTTCAAGAAGGACTATTTTCAAGAAGGATTGCTTTTTACCCCAGTTCTGTTATTACATTGGAAAAAATCCCCCACTCCTCCAACCTCCTTCTAACTGATTTTTTTGCAAATATTTATATCACATTTCAACAGTCATGAACTTTCATTCTACCCACCATAACCATTTTATATTTTGATAGGAACAAAATATTTAAATAAGTTGCCTTATCGGAAATTTAAATGTTTCTGACTATAGTCAACCTTTTAAAATTTAACTTTAATATTTCCCATGGCTGTCATAGCTTGTACCGCTCTATCACGGTCATCCCGTTGACTGACCGCAGTATAGAGGTGACTATTTCATTACTGCCTTGCCGGTTATCTCGTAGACTACCGCAGTCACCATGGTCTATGTTTTAGCAGCTACGGTATCGCAGTGCCTCCTCTGTTGTTGACTGCTTGTTGTCGCCTTCACTGTTACCACGGTCTTCATTTCAAGGGCTATGGTATAGCAGTAACCACTCACTGACCGCCACCTTGCCGCTTCGCTGCTACCTCCACTTCTTATTAACCATTTACCGTAGTCATCACGGTCATTGTTTTAGCGGCTATGGTATCGCGGTAACCGCTACCCGTTCGCCACTGCCAACCCACCAACCACTCACTGTCTCCTTATTGTCTCTGTTAACCACTTTTCCATCCATCCTGGTTTGTGGTTTGACCATGTGCGGTGGTGCGATAAAAAAATTTTGCCCGCTAACTGATTGCCTTCGACCGTTACCATCATACCTTACTCACCACCCACCGCAATACCACGGTCTATGTCTAGACCATGTGTGGTGGCACGGTAAACACTTAATGCCTTCCTCCTAACCGCTACCACCATACCGCGAGCCCATTGTGGGAGGCCACGGTAAGGCGGTAAATGACATATGAAATAATTTCCAAGGGAGCGATAAGGATTTGAAATGCATGATAAAATGGATGGGGAATAAAATGAAGAATTTTATGAAAAGATAGGAAAATATGGGCTTAAATGGATAAGAAGCTTAAATGGATAAGAAGGATTAGAATTTTAATTGAAAAAATGTTGTTTCTAACATGTTTCACACCAGATGTAAGTGTGAAGGTGAAGTTTTCAATGTTATTATTGATGGGGGTAGTACTGATAACCTTGTTTTAGAAGAAATGGAAGTTGTTGTTGGAGAGAAGAAGGCATTCGAACCCATATAATATTGCTTGGTTACAGAAGGACCATGAAGCCTTGGTAAATGAGCAATGTCTAGTAAAGTTCAAGATTGGAAATTACCATGATGAGATATTGTGTGATATTATGCCTATGGATGTTTGTCATATGTTGTTAGGTAGATCATGGAAGTTTGATCAGCGAGCAGTACATGATGGACATGCCAACATCTATTCTTTGACAAAGGATGGGGTTCATCATAAGTTGAATCCACTGAAATAGGTAAAAGAAAAGGTATGCAGTAATGTAAGAATTTTTTTGGTTGATGGAAGAAATTTCCTAGCAGGTATGAGGCATGAGCATATGTGTTTTGCATTGACCCCTAGAATTGACAAAGAAGATACTATTGAGGTACCTATAGAGGTTTTAGATTTGTTGAACAAGTTTCAAGATATTATTTCTGATAGCATACCCAAAGTTTTGCCTCTCGTAATAAATATCAGTCATCAGATGGACTTGATTCCTGGAGCCAGTTTCCCAAATAAGGCAGCTCATTGTATGACTCCAATAGAAAGTGAAGATTTTAACAGACAAGTACAAGAGTTGTTGCGGAAGGGATTGATCAAAGAGAGTTTGATTCCATGTGCATTACCTACAGGACTAGCACCAAAGAAGGATGGGGAATGGATGATGTGTACAGATTCTAGAGTCATCAACAAGATCACCATCAAGTATAGATTTCCCTTATCGAGAATGGATGACATTATGGATTGTTTGAGTGGAGCTGAGTACTTCACGAAGATAGATTTGAAGAGTCGATATCACCAGATCTAGATTAGAGAAGGAGATGAATGGAAGAAAGCCTTTAAAACCAAGGAGGGCTTGTATGATTGGTTATTCATTCCTTTTGGGCTAACCAATGCATCGAGCACATTTATGCAGCTTATGAATGAGGTATTGAAATATTTTTTAGGAAAATTTGTTATTATTTATTTGGATGATATTTTTATTTTCAATAAGACATTGGAGGAGAACTTGATGAATATCCGAATATTTTTTGAGAAGCTAAGGGAAGAGAAGTTGTTGATTAATTTGAAGAAATGCAATTTTGTGAAGAGAAAGTCAGTGTATCTGGGATTTATTCTCTCAGCAAAGGGTCTTAAAATGGATCCAGAGAAGGTGATGGTTATCATTGAATGGCCTACCTCAAGGAATGCTACAGAGGTAAGATCATTTCATGGTCTAGCAATTTTTTATAGAAAGTTTATTAAGAATTTTAGTAGTATTTGTGCACCTCTAACTAAAGTGATGAGAGGGGATATAAAAGAGTTTAAGTGGACTATAGGAGCAACCAAAAGTTTTGATATGTTGAAGAAAGTTACAAAGCAACCTGTTTTGGCACTTCTAGATTTCAATAAGGTCTTTCAGGTAGATTGTGATGCTAGTGGTAATGCCATAGGATTTGTTTTGATTCAAGAAGGTAAGCATGTTGCCTATTTTAGTGAGAAGATAAATGACGCTAAGAAAAAATATTTTGTCTATGATCAGGAGTTTTATGCTATAGTTCAAGATTTGAAGAAATGGAGACACTATTTGTTGCCAAAAAAATTGTTGTATATATTGATCACCATTATATACTAATCACCAGGCTTTGTAGTATCTCAATAGTCAAGGAAAGTTAAATCAAAGGAACTTCAAATGGGTTGAGTTTTTGCGGAGTTAAACTTTTGTTTTGAAGCACAAGAGTGGAAGGTCAAACAGAGCTACAAATGCCTCAAGTAGAAGGAAAAATATATTAATAGAGATGAATATAGAGTTTGTTGGGTTCAATGAACTCAAGATTTGGTATCCTAAAGATCTAGACTTTGCAGAAGCTTGGAAGGCTTGTTTGGAACCTGTTACATTGGATAAGACAAGATGGTTGGATTTCTTAATCCAAGATGGGATGTTGTTTAGAGGGAGCCAATTGTGAATTCCAAGGAGTTCTATGAGAGAGAATATAATCAAGGAAAATCATAGTGGAGGATTGGTTGGACATTTCAGTCAAGATAAGACCATTGCTCTTGTTAGTGAGAATTATTATTGGCCACAATTGCAACAAGATGTGAAGATTTTTTTATAAAGTTCCAGAGTATGTCAGATGGTGAAAGGGACAAGTCAAAATACTATATTGTATCAGCCATTACCTATACCTGAGAGTCTATGGGAGGATATTAGCATGGATTTTGTTCTTGGCTTACCAAGGACACAGAGAAGGCATGATTCCATATTCATGGTGGTGGATAGATTTTCAAAGATGGCCCATTTCATTCCATGTCATAAGACCTGTGATTTTGTTCATATTGCAAAGTTGTTTTTCAAAGAGGTGGTGAGACTACATGGTCTACCAAAGAGTATAGTTTCAGACAAAGATACCAAATTTGTTGGTTATTTCTAGAGCACATTATGGAAGAAGTTGAAGACAGATTTAAAGTTCATTTCTACACACCATCCACAGACTGATGGACAAATAGAGGTGGTGAATAGGAGTTTGGGTAACCTTCTAAGATTCTTAGTAGGAGATAAGCCTAAGGGATGTGATTTGATTATACCATGGGAAAAATTTGCTTATAATAATTCTATCAATAGGAGCACTAGTAAATCACCATTCTAGATTGTGTATGGAAGCAGTCCAAGAACTACATTTGAACTGAGAAATATGGATAAGAGGGAGAAGATTAGTGTTGAGGCTAAATATTTTGTCAAGCACCTGAAGAATTTGCATGAAGAGGTGAAGAAACATATAAATAAGATGAACTCACAATATAAGGCTCAGGAAGATCAGAAAAGGAGGTATAAGGAGTTCCAAGTAGGAGATTAAGTCATGGTTCATTTGTGAAAGGAAAGGTTTCCAATTGTTATATACAACAAGTTAAAGATGAAGAAGTTTGGACCATGCAAGATCTTGAAGAAGCATGATTCAGGAAATGCTTATGAGGTAGAGTTTCCTAGTGGAATAAACATTTCTCTTGTGTTTAAAATTGTTGATTTGATAGAGTGTCATGAAGGTGATATAGAGGAGGGGACGATAAAAGAACAATGGAATATTCCAGCACCTACTTCAAAGAAGGAAGAGATAGAAGAAATCTTGGATAAATGTGTGGGTAGAAGTATGAGAAACAAGAAATATGCAGAGTACTTGGTGATATAGAGAGGAAGGCCTACTGAAGATTCATCATAGTTGTTTGAGGTTGAGGTTAACCATCTTGGTTTCCCTCTTACTCTTGAGAAGTGACACGGTCACTTTTCAAATTACCCTGGGTGTCTGATGCAAGAGCATCTAGTGATGTAGGGAAATCTTGTATCACCCTAAAAGAAAAAAAAATCTTTATTTTATTTATTTGTTTTGAGTTTCATGATGGCACTTAAGGGGCATGAGACAGTCAAGATTCAAAAAAAAGTGAGAAATGATCACTTACTATTTTTAGTAACTTGGCCTAAACGGGCTCGTATGGACCTGAAAATTTACCCAAAGGAGCAGAGATGAAAAAAAATTGGTGAAGAAAGAATCACCTCAATACGTTGAATGGTTTGGGAGAAATTAAAGTTTTTGTCCTGGGAAATTTCTCCAATGTAGCTTCAAATTCAAATATAAAACTTTAGAGGCCCCAAAACAGCTTGAAAAGTGGTTGAACCGAGCTACGGTATGTTCATGTGTTCTAGATCTCTTTGAGATATTTCCAACAATATGCAATAATAGAAAATCTGACACTCAGACCAAAATTTATGGCAGCCCCTCTAAAAAGTGAATTTCATTAAAAAAAATTCCTAGGCCAGAAATCAAACGGTGAGACTTTTGGCACCAAAACAAAAGGGAAAGTTGAAATTTCTAGAGCGATTATTGGGTAAAATAAAAATGGTTTAGTGGGGATTATAGAAGGTGGCTCCATTAGTGCAGATTGTGGCTCTGAATAATATTTTTCTTTCATATTTGATTTTGTTGTAATGAATCAAGCCCATGAGGTTGTAGCATGTAAATTTTGAATCTGTAATTTTATTTTTCTAAAAATAATTGAAAGTGGGTTATTTTCTATCTCGCATCTTTTGTATTGGTATCTATTGTTTGTTGGAGTGAAAATACACTGAGAGGGGGGGGTGATGAATCAATGTTTATAACTTCTTAAATAATTTAAACTGAAACTGAAAAGAGCCATACATATGTTCTCATTTTTCAATGATAGTGTCATTCATGTATGTGAATGCAATCATATAAATTGAAAATGAGTAATGTAACATTGCATTTTAAAGCAGTAAAGTACTGAAAAAAAGGAGTCACAGAGACACAAGATATGTCGAGTGGAAAACCCTCTTGGGGTAGAAAAACCACTCCTGAACCTGCTGCCTTTTTCAGGCTTTCATTTCCATAATTTATTTTGACAAAGCCTCAAAGGCTGATTTTGAGCACCGACTCAAGGAGCACCAACCCCTCTATTTAGAGACACCAATCTCAAGGAGCACCAACCCCTTTCCTCATTTTAATAGAACATACAATAGTACAGAGGATCTCTCTGTTTCACTTGATTTCTGTCAAATGCCTCTTGACGGACAATGTGTAAAACATTCAAAAGTCAAAAGTGAATTTTCAGTGTTCCACCCATTGTCAAGCCTTAAGACAGCTTGACGAAAATCTTAACACAGTTACAATACAGTTTCATCAAACTTTTTTCAAACATACATCCTTTCTTTCTTTTTCACTGTTTAATTTTCAATGTTTTCCCATACGGAACACTACAAATCTATATCCTCACAATGTCTTTCAGAACTCTCTCTAGTAATACCCCTGATTTTCATTTTTAATTTTTTTTACCATCATTGAACCCTAAACTCGCTGGTTTTTCCTTTTTTAGAAAAACATCATTACACTTTGGAAGTATTACAACTGTTACTTGAAAATTTCACATACCAGAAGGTTATTGCAAAGTTGTATTTGAGGTTACATAATAACTGTCAGGTCAGATCTGATGTTACAGTGTTCACAAAGGAGAGATTCTTTCTTTTTGTTGAGGATAGGACAGCAATGACCAAGAATAGAAGAGTGACTGAGCATGTCTTCACCAGAAGCCTGCACATGCAGTGCTTAAACAAAAATAGTGAGATCACGTCATTTAAAACTAAAATGATAACCATTTTCCTTGACTGAACCAACAATGCATCATAAGTATTTTTAGCCACATGAAGTAATGAAGAGTGCATATACCCAAGGAGATCTAACAAATAAGCTTCACAAGAAATGTTATCCATGAACCCAAATAACCATATGCAAAGATTCGATGGAATTATCATTACCCATAACCAGATAACCTAGATCCTTAAAATAACTGACATGATAGCCCTCAAAAATGAGTGTTTTTCCAGAATTTTCATGAGAAGAACAAAAATGTTTTCCATTTTTCTTGACCAAAAACGGATCTGCAAACCAATCAAAAGAAAAGTACCTAGTAAACTAATATTGCTGCCAATGAAGGATTACCAGTCCTATAGAGGAGCAAAAATGGCCTCCCAAACTCCAAAAAAAAAACGTGCATGCACATTGTGGCCAAAAGAAGACAAGTGGAGCGACTTTTGTGCAGGGCTCCTGACTGCTCCTGATCTATTGTACAATAGCAAAAATGGTAGGGACAACAAAGAAAAAAAATGAGTCCAATGATCCATGATGGCGGCCAGTAGGGTTTCAAACCCTTCGAGCAACAGTAATAATATTTTGCCCTAAACTTCCAAAATAGACGAAGCAAATTCCTTTGCAAAAAAATAAATCCCATTTGAAGTCCAAGAGGACAACCATTAAACAATCAAAATCGCATAAAACACTTTGGAATCCATGTGTAAATCAATGAAATTTGTTCCCTTATCGCACAACAGCGGCCACCCTTCGGACTACTCGCGGTATAGCAGTAGCTTCAAGCTAACTGCTAGACATTTCCACCGCGTTACCACGGTGAGCTACTTAACACCTCAAGGTACAGCGGTAGTGGTCATTCCTGTCACTGGTGGTTTCCACCACGTTACCGCAGCTACACATCTAACAGTCTGTGGTATAGCGGTAACTATTTGGCTTGTCATTGGCAGTTTCCACTACGTTATCGTGGCTACCTTCCTGACTACCCGTGGTGTAGCGGTAACAATCTTGCTTGTCGCTAGCTGCTTCAACTGTGTTACTGCGGTTACCATCCTGACTCCTTGCGGTATGGCAGTAGCAAACCTGTATGTTGCTAATGGCATTCACCGTACTACCGCGATCACTGGCATAACTGCCAGCGGTAGCGCGATAAGCT
Source organism: Sequoiadendron giganteum (assembly GCA_007115665.2). Lineage (NCBI taxonomy): Eukaryota > Viridiplantae > Streptophyta > Pinopsida > Cupressales > Cupressaceae > Sequoiadendron > Sequoiadendron giganteum. Next base: position 64,347,107 of record CM021100.1, on the reverse strand, counting down.
TTATACCGACAGTCAACGTTTAAGCCATGTTAAATAACCATGATGAGACCTGATAGAAATATAAGGTGCACTTCAAAATAAAGTGCCAACCAATAATCAATAATAAACATCAAGGTAAAATTTTCCACTTTAAAAAGACATGAAAAACTTAAGGACTTGAGATGAGTAAAATAGACTTTTGTAAATATCAAGAGCATGTAACATGAATTGTATCACCTGAGAAAATGACCAATAATCAGAATACCTCAACAACCATTTATAATCTGCACATGAGGTTAAACGATCAATGCCACCAAGATAATAAAAAATAAAACCAATGAAGAGAATGAGCCAACCAAAATATGAACCAGTTGAGAAGATAACCATCAAGCCATCAAGATGCCAGATAACCATAAGATGACATCAAGGACAAAACAACATAAGAGGGATTCAACAAAATCCCCATTTCTCCTTGATGGAAAAACTGAGCATCCAAACCAAAGATAATGAACTATAACCAGATGCTCAAAATTCTTCCCCTTTTTGACACAAGGATAAAGGGAGACCAAACAAAGATAATCCAAAACCATCTGTGACATGCCATCAAACTGCATAAAGAACCTTTGAGCAGCAAAGTATAAGCTACAGGAAGAGATAACCAACTCCCCCTATCACCAAGATAGACTAATTAAGATAACAAATATTGAGAGACCACTCCCAATCGAGACCGAAGTCTCTCAAAGACATCTTTGGCCAATGGTTTTGTAAAAATGTTAGAAACCTGTGCTTGTGTAGGAACATATTGCACAGATACCTCGTTAGCCAGCACCTTTCCACGAATAAAATTAAAATTTATAGCTATATGTTTAGTTCGAGAGTGCATAACTGGATTTTTTGAGATATTTATTGCACTAGTATTATCACACAGAATAGTAATTGGTTTTGGAATTTCAATACCCATATCTGATAATGTCTGTGACATCCAAATTACCTAAGTGCAGTAAGAAGTGGCAGCTATATATTCTGCTTCAGCAGTAGAGAGCAAAACAGATTCTTGCTTTTTGTTGTGCCAAGCCACTAAACGATCACCAAGAAAGAAAGCAACACCACTGGTGCTTTTCCTGTCATCTAGACATCTTTCCCAGTCATAATTAGTATAAGCTATTAAAGAGAAATCATTTCTTCTGGGATACCAGAGACCATAATCAATTGTTCCTTGTACATACTTAAGAATTCCTCTCACAGCATTGATGTGGGATTCTTTAGGAGTAGATTGAAAATGAGCAACCATGCAAACAGCTTGCATTATGTCAGGTCTTGAGGCTATTAAATACAATAGGATTCCTATCATTGACCTATAATCAGTTGAGTTTATAGTAGGGGAGTCATCAACTTTGCTAAGTTTACAGCCAGTAGCCATTGGGGTGCTTACTGGATGACTTTCATCCATTTTAAACCTTTTTAACATTTCTTTTGCATACCTTGCTTGAGATAGAAAGATGCCATAGTCAAGTTGTGAAATCTGGAGACCTAAGAAAAATGATAGTTCTCCCAACATTGACATTTTGAATTCAAATTCCATGATTTGTGAGAACTTTTTGCTCAAGGGAACATTGTTGCAACCAAAAATGGTGTCATCAACATAAATTTCAACAACAAGAATATCATATCCTTCAAATTTAACATACAGATTGTTGTCAACTCCTCCTCTAATGAACCCTTTTGATAGTAAATGACTGTCCAATCTAGAGTACCAAGCTCTAGGAGCTTGTTTTAGGCCATATAGAGCCTTTTTCAGCCTGTAGACATGATATGGTTTGTTTTTACATATAAAGCCTTCAGGCTGCTCTATGTAAACTTCTTCTTCTAAGTATCCATTTAAAAAGGCAATCTTTACACCATCTGATATATAGTGAAATTTTTAAAAAACATAATATGCCAAGAAAATTCTAATGGATTCAAGCCTAGCAATAGGAGCAAAAGTTTCACCGAAATCAATACCTTCTTGCTGAGCATATCCTTTGCAGACATATCTAGCCTTGTTGCGAACAACCTGACCATTTTCATCATGTTTGTTTCTAAAGATCCACTTGCCACCTATGACACTTTTGTCATCTGGTCTTGAGACTAGATCCCAAGTCTGATTTTTCTCAATTTGATCAATTTCTTCCTGCATTGCATTAAGCCAGCATTCATCAGTTAGAGCATCATCAAAAAATTTGGGCTCAAACTGGGTGATTAAACAAAATGTAGTAAGCTCAGCTATGTGATCTTTTTCATCATAGTTAACAGATTTTTTTCTTGTTTGAACTCCTATAGATCTATCTCCTATAAGCAGATCCTTAGGATTATTTCTAGCAAGAGATTTTGAACTTTGGGTTCACATTTTTTTGAGCTGATTTCAGCATCTTCAGATTGTGCTTCATAAAGTTTAGGGCTTGCTGGTTTTGGTTCAAGCTTTGCAATTTCAAAGCTCTCAGTGATTATATCAAGCTCAAATTCATCCTCTTCATCATCCTGCATAGGTTCAGTGTTAAACAACAGATTTTCATCAAATTTAACATTGACAAATTCAACAATTTTGTTCAGCCTATTGTACAAGCATTTATAGGCTCTGTTGTGTGTAGAGTATCCTAAGAAGATACCTTCATTTGTTTTAGATTGGAAACTGCCTAAGTTTTCGTCATCTCTTTTGATAAAGCACTTGCAGCCAAATATTCTAAAATACTTAATTTGGGAAGATTTTCCATACCACAGTTCATATGGAGTGAATTTGATTTCACTCTCATCTGCACTCTATTCAAAATGTGGATAGTTGTACGAAAAGCTTCTTTCCAATACATATTGGCCAGATTTGCTTGATTCAGCATGGTTCTTGCCATTTCTTTTACAATCCTATTCTTTCGCTCAACTACCCCGTTTTGTTGGGGTGTTCTAAAAGCAACATACTATCTTTTTATGCCATGTTTGTCACAGTAATCTATGAATTCTTGTGAGGTGAATTCACCACCTTTGTCAAATCTTAAACACTTCATTTTTAAGTTTGTTTCTCTTTCTACCAGTTTTCTAAAAACTTTAAAGCGTTCAAAAGCTTCTGATTTATTCTTGAGAAAAGTAACCCATACCATACGAGAGTAGTCATCAACAAACAACATGAATTATTTATCACCATTTATGGATCTAGTCCTTGTAGGACCACATAAGTCAGTATGAACAATTTGCAAAGGCTTTGTAGAAAAATGTTCCTTGGACTTAAAGCTTACCTTGGTTTGCTTTCCTTTTAGACACTCTTTACAAACAGCTTTGTCAGGTTTTCTAAGAGGGGACAGACCTCTTACATTTTGATTTTTGTTGATTCTTACCATATTGTCAAAATTAATGTGGCCTAGTCTCTTGTGCCATAGCCAACTTTCTTCAACCTGACCCATTAAGCATATACTGTGATTATTCTCATGTCTAGAGGTTTCTAGTAATTTGTAGACATTTCCTTTAGTCCTCCTTCCAGCAGCAACAGCTTTACCTGACTGGTTTTTGATTTCACATCCTTGTGAAGTGAATAGGACTTGATAGCCACTATCACAAATTTGACTAACACTTAGAAGGTTATGTTTTAATCCTTCTACATAATAAACATTTGAGATTGGAGTGTCTTCATTCAGTAACAAAGAACCTCTTCCTCTGATTTGAATTCCAGAGTTGTCTCTAAATTTTACATATCCGCCGACAGTCTTCTAGATTTGTAAATTTTTCTTTGTCACCGGTCATGTGGTTTGAACAGCCACTGTCTAGGACCCATAGGTCCTTCTTCTTAGAGTGAAAATCAGTTTGAACAAGCATAGTCTTTTCAATGTTGTTGACTGCTTTGGGTTTCCAAACTTTGATGGTTTCAGATGTTTATTCTACTGATCAACATTGCATTGCTTTGCTGAATGACCCAAAGATTTGCAAGTAAAACATCTAATCTGTCTTGCAAAACCATGATTCTACCTAAAGCCAAATCTAGGAGTTCTAGCATTTAAAAATCTACAAGAATTTACTTTGTGACCAAATTTATTGCAGAAGTAATAGTACCCATAAAAGAGAGGGTAGGATTTGTAAGCCTTTCTGTTGCTCCTAAAAGGATGAATGTGATCCTTGACAAACTCAGAATGTTTGTGTTCAGGCTTTTTTTTTCCTGCAACAGGATTGTTCTTCTCACTGTCATTTGAGCATTCACCTTTAACAAAGCCAATGCTAGTTTTTTCTTTGTTTATTTTTTGTTTGCTAAGCATGTCATTCAGTTTAAGAGTGCTTTCATAATTTTCGATATTCTTCCTGAGATCTACAATCTCATGTTCAAGTTTATGAATCTCTTGGTCTTTAAGACTTATGTCAACATGAAGGCAATCTTCAACTCTCTTGGATTCTTCAAGTTGAGTTTTTAGAGAAATTATCTCAAGATTAGTGAGTTGCTCTTGTGAGTTATCTTGAACAACATTCTGTTCTTGAGCATGCAACTGTTTCTTAAGTTTTCTCAGCTCTTTTAGAGCACACTTCAGTTCTCCTTCATAATCCACTTCACCTTCTTCAGCATCATTGTTGTTTGTTTCATCTTGCTGGATGATTTCAGCCATGAAGATATTTTCATCTTCTTCATCTAGAGAGTCATTAGATTCGGAATCTATTTCGTTTTTGCTGAACAGACTTTTCTTCTTTTTGAAGTTAAATTTGTGTTTGGGTCTATAGGCCTTCTTCTTGGCCAAACATTTCAGATTTCTCATTATCACTGTTTGTGTCACTATGGGGACACTTTGCAGCAAAGTGACCTATCTTGCCACAGTTAAAGCATTTGAAGGGAAGTTTTCCCTTATACTTTCCAGAACCCTTTTTGAGTTTCCTTACAAAATGAGATTCTTTAGAATCAAAAAATTCTAATTCAGAGAGCTCATCTCTTTCTTTCCTTTCAGCATTAAATGTTGCTTCTTTTGTAGAGGTGTTATTTTTACTGATCCTCATTTCATAGGCATTCAAAGTGCCTTGTAAACTGTCAAGGGTAAGCTGGGTAAAATGTTTTTTCTCTTCTAGAGTAGCTACCTTAGCTTCGAATTTTTTTGGAAAGGTTCTGATGACCTTGGTCACAATGTCAAACTCCTTGAATTCTTCTCCCAAACCCTTCATAGAATTTACTATTTCATCAACTCTTAGAAAATAGTCAGCAACTTTTTCATCATCCCTCATTTTCAATTCTTCAAACTGATGTTTTACCTTTTCGTTTCCTTGATAGATAGTTTCAAGTTTAGTCCAAATTTCTCTAGCAGAACTGCAGTGCATGACTTTTATGAAGACATCTTTAGTCAGAGCACATAGAAGAGCATGCTTTTCTCTTGCATTAGTTTCATATCTCTTCTTTTCATCAGAAGTAGTTGGAAAAGTAGCCGGTACAGTGTACCCAGTCAATACTATGCTCCAGACATCAAGGTCTATAGAAGTTAAATAAGTCTCCATTCTGATTTTCTAGAATACATAATTAGTTCCATCAAATAATGGAGCTCTAGTCATGGAATTGCCTTCATGAGCTTGAGACATTTTGAAAAGACTCCAAGTCCAGAATCAATCCTAGGTGGGAAAGACCTATCAGAGGACCCTAGGCTCTGATACCAATTGTTGGAGTGAAAATACACTAAGAGGGGGGGTGAATCAGTGTTTATAACTTCTTAAATAATTTAAACTAAAACTGAAAAAGAGCCATACATATGTTCTCATTTTTCAATGATAGTGTCATTCATGTATGTGAATGCAATCATATAAACTGAAAATGAGTAATGTAAAATTCCATTTTAAAGCAGTAAAATACTGGAACAAAGGAGTCACAGAGACACAAGATATGTCGAGTGGAAAACCCTCCTGGGGTAGAAAAACCACTCTTGAACCTGCTGCCTTTTTCAGGCTTTCATTTCTATAATTTATTTTGACAAAGCCTCAAAGGCTGATTTCTGAGGACCGACTCAAGGAGCACCAACCCCTCTATTTAGAGACACCAATCTCAAGGAGCACCAACCCCTTTCCTCATTTTAATAGAATATACAATAGTACAAAGGATCTCTCGATTTCACTTGATTTCTGTCAAGTGCCTCTTGATGGACAATGTGTAAAACATTCAAAAGTCAAAAGTGACTTTTCAGTGTTCCACCCATTGTCAAGCCTTAAGATAGCTTGACGAAAATCTTAACACAGTTACAATACAGTTTCATCAAACTTTTTTCAAACATACATCCTTTCTTTCTTTTTCAATGTTTTCCCATATGGAACACTACAAATCTGTATCCTCACAATGTCTTTCAGAACTCTCTCTAGTAATAACCCTGATTTTCATTTTTTATTTTTTTTTGCCATCATTGAACCCTAAAATCACTGGTTTTGCTTTTTTCAAAAAAACATCATTACACTTTGGAAGTATTACAACTGTTACTTGAAAATTTCACATACCAGAAGGTTATTGCAAGGTTGTATTTGAGGTTACATAATAATTGTCAGCTCAGATCTAATGTTATAGTGTTCACAAAGGAGAGATTCTTTCTTTCTGTTGAGGATAAGACAGCAATGACCAAGAATAGAAGAGTGACTGAGCATGTCTTCACCAGAAGCCTGCACATGTAGTGCTTAAACAAAAACAGTGAGATCGCATCATTTAAATTTGAAATGATAACCATTTTCCGTGACTGAACTAGCAATGCATCATAAGTATTTTTAGCCACATGAAGTAATGAAGAGTGCATATACCCAAGGAGATCTGACAAAAAATCTTCACAGGAAATGTTATCCATGAACCCAGATAACCATATGCAAAGATTCGATGGAATTATCATTACCCATAACCAGACAACCCAGATCCTTAAAATAACTGACATGATAGCCCTCAAAAATGAGTGTTGTTCCAGAATTTTCATGAGAAGAACAAAAAATGTTTTCCATTTTGCTTGACCAAAAATGGATCTGCAAACCAATCAAAAGAAAAGTACCTAGCAAACTAATGTTGTTGTCAATGAATGATTACCAGTCCTGTAGAGGAGCAAAAACGGCCTCCCAAACTCCCAAAAAAAAATGTGCATGCACATTGTGGTTGAAAGAAGACAAGTGGAGCAACTTTTGTGCAGGGCTCCTGACTGCTCCCAATTTGTTGTACAATAGCAAAAATGGTAGGGATAGCAAAGAAAACGGCCGAGTCCAATGATCTATGGTAGCGGCCAGTAGGGTTTCAAACCCTTCGAGAAATAGTAATAATATTTTGCCCTAAACTTCCAAAACAAATGAAGCAAATTCCTTTGCAAAAAAATGAATCCCATTTGAAGTCCAAGAGGACAACCATTAAACAATCGAAATCGCATAAAACACTTTGGAATCTATGTGTAGATCAATGGCATTTGTTCCCTTACTGCACAACTGCGGCCACCCTTCGGACTACTTGCGGTACAGCGGTAGCTTCAAGCTAACCGCTAGAAATTTCCACCACAGTGAGCTACTTAACACCTCGAGGTACAACGGTAGCAGTCATTCCTGTGGCTGGCAGTTTCCACCGCATTACCATGGCTACACATCTGACGGTCCACGGTATAGCGGTAACTGTCTGGCTTATCGCTGGGAGTTTCCACCATGTTACCGTGGCTACCTTCCTAACTGCCCATGGTGTAGCGGTAATAGTCTTTCTTTCTGGTAGCTGCTTCCACCGCATTACCACGGTTACCATCCTGACTCCTTGTGGTATGGCGGTAGCAGACCTGTATGCCGCTAACGGCATTCACCGCACTACCATGGTCACTGGCATAACTGCCAGTGGTAGCGCGGTAAGCTTTATACCGATAGTCAATGTTTAAGCCATGTTAAATAACCATGATGAGACCTGATAGAAATATAAGGTGTACTTTAAAATAAAGTTCCAACTAATATTCAATAATAAACATCAAGGTAAAATTTTCCACTTTAGAAAGACATGAAAAACTTAAGGACTTGAGATGAGTAAAATAGACTTTTGTAAATATCAAGAGCATGTAACATGAATTATATCACCTGAGAAAATGACCAATAATCATAATACCTCAACAACCATTTGTAATCTACACATGAGGTTAAATGATCAGTGCCACCAAGATAATAAAAAATAAAACCAATGAAGAGAATGAGCCAACCAAAATATGAACCAGCTGAGAAGATAACCATCAAGCCATCAAGATGCCAGATAACCATAAGATGACATCAAGGACAAAACAACATAAGAGGGATTCAACATTGTTGTGTTTTGTCTGATTTGAATGGTGTATCCCTCATCAAAAAAAATTAAGTTTTATGTTATCTCATAGAGACATTGAGGTAGACACAAAGAAAATTGATGCTATAGTTAACATGCCACCTCCTAGAAACATTTCTCAATTATGCACTTTATGAGGAAGAATTCAATCTATCTGTCATTTTGTAGCATCCTTAGCGGACTGAACATTACCCTTCATGAAACTCCTTAAGAAAGAGGTTCAGTTTAATTGGAATGAGGATTGTAAATAGGCTTTTGAGAGTTTGAAAGATTACCTTGCTACTCCACCTAATTTACAGCCCACTATGCAAGGAAAATTGTTTATCCTTTATACAACAGCATCGGCCCATGCCCTTGCAGCATTGTTGGCTCAACACGATGAAAATGGTAAAGAACATATTGTTTATTACATTATTCAAACTTTGATTGATTACGAAACATACTATAAAATAATGTTTGGCTCTCGTGTTCGCTACTAGTAAATTGAGACACAACTTATTGAATTTTGAAATACATGTGATGACGTAATTTGATCCTTTAAAATATAATCTTTAAAACAGATTTGTCAGGATGCTTAGCTAAGTGGGTTATGTTGTTAACTGAGTTTGACCTTAATTTTGTCTCATAAAAGGAAATTAAAGGAAAAGCCTTGACCGACCAATTAGCTGACACTCCCTCTCCCCTAATGTTACCTAACGATGATTCATTCCTTGATGATAATGTGTTGACGATTGAAACTAATACATAGGAGTTATATTTTGATGGCTCTAAGTGTAGAATGGGCTTCGATGTAGGGGTTATAATAGTCACTCCTGCAGGAAATCCTATTCCCTTGTCTTATCGCTTAAACTTTCGACACACAAACAAAACAACTGAGTATGAAGCATTAATTTCTATATTACATGCCAGTTTAACTCTGGGAGCTTGAGATATTAAGATATTCGGCGATTCACAATTAGTCATTAAGCAAATAAACATAATGTATCTAGAAAAGAATGAAAAATTATCAAAATATAAGGATCTCACAATGACTTTTTTAAACACCTTTGATTTATATACCATTGATAACATCCCACAAAAAGATAATTGACATGCAGATGCAATGACAAGTGTGGCTTCCCTCATATCTCCTCAAGATCCTTCAAAATATTTCACATTCATTGTCCATACAATTAGGAAACCATCAATAGATTATAAGGTCAAAGAAGCATTATCAACCACCATGGAAAGCTCTAGTGAATTGTACGCACCGATATTTAATTACTAAAAAGAGGGTTTCTTTCTTGAGATGACAACTAAGAATATTCAAGCCCACCTTCGAAAACTTGTGTCTAGATATATAATCTTTGTTGACGTGCTATATAGAAGGTCCTTTGATGGTCTTTTACTTAGATGCCTTAAACAATCTTAAATCCCCATAGCACTTATGGAAGCCCAACCAGGTGCTTGTGGAGGATATTTTGGAGGAAGATCATTAGTTCAAAATTTAATTTGCATAGGATATTACTGGAGACATATGGAACAAGATTGCTTTGAATATGTTAAGAAATGTCACAAATGTCAAGAATATAGCAATTTTATTCATGCTCCTACTTTTGAGCTTTGTGCCCAAGTTCCTATTTGTCCATTCTCAGTATGGGGTCTAGATCTTATTGGAGAAATATCACCACCTTCTCCTGTTGGACATACATTCATAATTATCGCAACAAACTATTTCACAAAATGGGTAGAATCCATCCCCCTTCATTCAACAACTATCGATGTAATATGTCATGTCATATTGGAACACATTATCCCTCACTTTGGACTCCCTTCCACATTAGTTTCAAACAATGGGACACCATTTAAGAATAATGGCGTGAAGAAATTCTTAGAAACGTTTAACATTCAATATCATTTTTCAGCACCCTACTACCTGCAATCTAATGGTCAAGCTAAATCAACTAATAAAACCCTTGAGAAAGTCTTAAGGAATACAGTAAGAAAACATAATAGGGATTGGCACACATGGTTGACATATGCATTATGGTTTTAACGTACTAGTATTAGAATATCAACTGGGAATACTCCTTATAACCTTGTCTATGGTAACGAGGCAATAATGGCCTTGGAGTTAGAAGTTCCTTCATTAAAAATCGCTCTTCAAGGACTTATTGATGACAATACGTATAAATAATAATGATTGCATCAACTTGAAATGGTTGATGAATGGCACATTAACGCTCTTGAGCATCTCCAAGCTTATTCTAGAAAACCGCAATGTAGTTACAATGATCATGTCATCCCTTGTTTATTTACTAAAGGTGATTTGGTGTTATTTGAAAATCAATGTAACATCAATGCCGCCCCGACTGAAAAAGGAAAATTCAGCCCTAATTGGTTAGGACCTTACATAATTGATGAAAGTTATGGGTTTGGAGCATACACATTAGCAAAAATTGATGGTACACCTCTTAAAGAACCTATTAATGCCACACATTTGCATCAGTATTATGACTAACCCTTTTGAATGGTATGAATGATAAATTAGTGGTGTTAGAGTTATTAAATGGCATTCCATGTTCTCTCGCATTGCTTCGTTCTTTACAAACAATCATTTGTGTGTCTTGAATACTAAAGTAATTATTTAAATTAATTCCATGTGGTTGCTTTAGGTTTCATACTATTCAAGTTAATCTTGTATGTTGTGTTAGATTAGATCCTTATATGCATTTAATGTTCTACAATTAGATCATAGGTGCATTTAATTTAGCATAACATACTTAATCATAATGTTGCATATAAAATAAAACTAAGATAGTTTTAATTAGATCACATAAATCATGTTAGATCATGGAGATATTTATTAAATAGTCTTACAAAGATTATTTTATAAATCACATTGCCATCTAACTTAAACACATAAGCATAAACAATAAAACATAAATGATCATTTATATATATATATATATATATATATATATATATATATATATATATATATATATCACAAAGTTTTAAGTACATATCAAATATAAAATTCTATTGTGGCCTATGACTCCGTCGGGACCTAGTGATCCCAACCATCGAGACACGATAGTATACGATCATGAACTAATAATAGAATCCAGTGAGTCCTATAGGCCTCAGACACGTCCAATAGCTATAGCCTCTCGTACAATAGCCTCCATGCGCTCTCACTCTATGTGGTCTCTATCTACCTGCAACTTGAAAATATCCTCACAAAGTCTCTTGACCTTCGTTGGATCTCAAGATGACTAGAGCTCCTCATAGGCAGCCTGCAACGCTGATAGATCACCCTCGGATTGATCAATGTGCCTAGTAGCACCCTCGTATGCTCCTCTCATCCTAGTGAAAGGCTTGAACAACTATGGATGGTGTTTCACGATAGGTGGGGGCATGTAGTTTGTGCTAATAGCCTCATCTATTAGTGAAGGAGGTACTATCTCTACGGTCGCTCATCGGTAAATATCATGAAACTCTCTCATAGATCCTATAAGATAAAAATCATAAAGCTAAGTAGTACACATCATGACATATATAAATCAAAAGCATGAACATGAGCATAATCATAAAAGCATAAGAATAATAATAAATAATGTGTCATCACCTAGATCTTCGGTCAGTTGTGTAAACATAGCCTCATCCTACATAGGATGAATAGAATATGTACTAGACTCTCCATGCTCATAAGTGGCGGCATGTGACGTGACTACTGACTATGATCTAGTAACACAGGTGGGAATTGAATCTCTCCACTCATGGGAAACAGGAACCTCATATGTTGTATCACTACCCTCACTCATTAGTTGGCCCTCATCCTCCTTGTTTTCCTCCTCGACGTAGTCCTCCTCTACCTCATCCTCAAATAGGTCTACAGCCCTAACCCCTACCTCCTCACCCATCTCCTCCTCCTCATCCCTCTAATCTAGAAGAGGCCCCACAAAGCCTATAGGTTGATCCAAAGGAAATACTAGAGTTGGTCGTGTTGCAGCCCACCACTCCTCATATACATCTGTAGCACCCACGTCATTGGTGTCAGATATTGGGGGACATATCGAGATCATCATAATCTAAATCATTGGATAAAAAATCATCAACTCTAAGTCATCTCGTATCTCCTAACCTTCGAACACTCCACACTTATCACATGTAAAATGGTCATGCTACTAGTGGCACCTGTACCTGTCTGAATTGCCTCATGACATGATCGTAGTAGAATGGTCTCACTACGTAATTATGCCTCCCCAATAAAAACCTACCCCTCTGCATCTGTGTCAATGGGTGGGTCTCATCTAGCCATTGTGGTATCAGCTGGTAAGGTTTCCATAGGATCTCCTCCTAATCTATACGGTCAAATCTGACTCTCTAAAATAGAAAATCTCCATACTACCATGCTCATCTCAACGGATAATTGAAGGATCATGGATATCCCAAGGCACATACAGAAGGAAATCCTATTGGCCTAGTGCATGTGATATTCTCTAAGCACCAAACTTGTAGTAGTGCATAATGCACCATGCTCTCGACCTCATGAAAAGTGAACCATCCTAAATCATATTAAAGATGTGCAAGAATGTTGTGACCCCATGCATAGATGGTCTTGTGATGCTCCATCTCATTTATAATGTATACAAGTCCCCCATCTAGGTGTGCTCCCTAACCATTTGCGACTAGTACTAGTGCTACGGTAAAAATCATAATCCATCTCAGAAGTGGTGATTGTGCATAGAGTATCCATTGTAGCTCAATATGTGGCCCTATGATCTCCTGAATCAATCCTCCAAGGCAGTACTGGATTTCTTCTTTCATCTCTCTATATGAACGTTCCTTTACAAAATTGGCAGTCTCGCCTAGAATGGGAACTTGAAGAATGTGATAAACATCCTTCAGAGTGTTAGTCATCTCACCAGTGGGTAGACAAAAAGTGTAGGTATTTGCATCCCAACTCTCTGCTAATGCCATTTAACATGGCATCATGGTATCTCATACCGGGCATGAGATACGCTCAGTATATCCTAGCCGCTTGTAAAGTCTATGTATCCTCCTCTGACAGTGTTGCAACTAGGTCTCGTAATCAACATAATAATCTACTGTCAAGACATTGTCACAACTGAGGAGGAATCTAACAAAAAAAATGTAAAATATCACCTAGAATTATTCTAAAATCTTAAATATATACATAAACAATCAAAAAGTGTGCTAAATTTTCTCTAGGGTAATTTTCTTAGGGTCCTAGACACTTTATTCCTTTTTTAGGACACTTTGTGAAAAAAAGGGATGGTTTGTGACTTTTTCTTCTAGGGTCCTAAATCTATCTAGAAATGTGTAAAACATAAAATAAATGTGTAAAAACGAAGCCAAGGTAGAGAAGAATCCACTCACAGTATGTTGTGGCTCACCCCATGCCACCTCATCATGTAGGCTCTCAAGTCTCGGAGGCACATATGGTCGTACGCTCAGAATTTTCACTCGTTCTCCACCAAAATCAAACTACGAGAAGGTAAATGACAAAATGATTACAAATTACTTCACTTTTTACTCTTATATATGTTCAAATTAGGTCATTTTCATATTAGGGTTAAAAGTTATTTTTCATTCAAACTAGCATATTGGGGGCTAGAGAGCTCTATTTTTTACATTGTTTGTTGTGTTGGATTCATGATTTTTCTCCTGTTCTCATCAAATGTCTATCACTATGTGGTATTGTACTTGGAAATACCCTATGATACGACTTATGCAATTCAATGCGGTTAGACTGCTACCTTGATTCCACCTCCATAAAGCAAGCAGAATCAAGGGGGGGCATACATCTACCCTTGAATTTGATTTCGTGAAGAAGTTAGATAAGATGATTTTTTGAATGACTAACGAATTGGTTTTACAAGATGTGGTTCCTAACATTTTGGTTTTATAGATAACTAAAATGGGGGCTTCATTCTCCCGTGTTTGTGACTTCATCCATATGAGTATCCTTTTATGAAATGAAGTTTATTGTTCGAATTCCTTTAGCTTGCATATGCACGTAGAGTCATATGGATGCTAAAGTGGGGGCTAAATGTAGTGTAGAAAATTGTACTCCCTTCTTCGAGAAGGTATAATTTCACACTTAGTTTGGACCTATTTTAGTACCCTTGCATTCATGACCCTTTAAATCATCATTAATAGGCCCCTAAGACCTTTTATTTCAGATCCAAAGGCTTATTTCAATTGAAATCTCAACAAAATCAATAAAGGCATTTAATTTTCTAACATCCTAACATTTTCTCACCCCAAAAAGCTAGGGTGGGACTCATACACCACCTTGGGCGTATGAGTCCCCCTAGGTGGGACCCATATGCCACCTTGGGCATATGAGTCCCATGTTGCCCCTTTTTAGGGTTTGAGTGATAAATTAAGGTTTATAATTCAAATTTTTGGCTAATGTTGGCATTTGGGATTTTAAAAATGGTAAATTAGATGAAGTGCCTATATAAACAAGGTTTCAAATCATTATTTCGCCTAGAGAAAGAGCTAAGCAATCCTAGAGTTTTCAAGAAAGAGTCTTCAAGAGAAAGTAGCAAGCAAGGTTGAAGTCTTGGAGCATCATAATAGTATTTTTACAGGTCTTCAAGCTCACTTTCAATTCAAGGTCTAGCATTGTCAAGGATTGATGATGCTTTCCTATGGATAATCATGATGGATTCTAGGTTGGGGAGATGCAACTAGCCATCAAACCAAGCCTAATGACTTGTTTCCTAAGTAATTCCATCCTCCATTATCATCCTATTTTCTACCTAAAGGAAGGTACATGCATTGTTGTGGCTTATTAGGGTGATTAGAGATCTCCCAAACTGAGTCATCATCTTTATAGTTCATTCATGCATCATATTCTAGCACATTAGAATAGGTTTCATTGCACTTTAGATCTCCTAATCTTAGATGCACTTAAGATTAGGACTTTCACTCACATTTAATTTCAAGATCTATTATTTCTATCAAGGTTTGATTACCAAACTAGGGATTTGATTGAGGAAAACCCCCCATAAGCAAATCAATACAATATTCTGTTTTGTAGGTTTTTTAGTAGGTTAAGATTCATAAATTTTAGTTTGGAAGGAAGAGCAGAGATAGGAGAACAAATTCAGATCTTGACTTTCCAAAAAATCAGAATGGGACTAATACACCACTTGTGGCATATGAGTCCGCGTATAGCACAGTTTTTGGATTTCGGAGGATTTAGACTTGTCACTGTGAAATTCTAGTTTCTACGCAAAAAACCCTAATCTGGGATAAAATCGCCCAACCTAGCATATGAGTCCCAGTGTGCTTTAAAATTCAGGTTTTTCCAAAATTTCAGACCCCATTTCAAGCATCTTCAATTTTCCAAGTGCCCCTCTATCCTTTCTCAGCTCATTATTTTGATTTTCAATTTCATATCTTAGGTTACATTGTTAGGTTTGTATATCATTTGCATCTTATTCTTTTCAAGCCTTTGCTTGGTGGTGAACCACCTTTGGTCTTTAATCACACCCAAGGAAACCATCCTAACTATCTAACACATTCCTCAATCAAGCCAATTGGTTGAGGAATCTTGGTTTCCTTTAATGAACATAAGTGAAATAGGAGGAGTACCCCTAACTCCTTTGGTTCCATCTCCCAAAAGATGGAACCCTATTTTCGAGGTTTCAATGGGAAAAATAATGGTGAGAAGCTCTCACAAGAATAAATATAATAAGGAAATTTACAATATGAAGTAGGCACCAACCTATCAGAGACACCAATCCCCACCGGAACAGAGACACCAATCCCCATCGAAACAATACAACAAGTAGAACACAAATCCTACCAAAATAGAAATAATGGCATATTTGAAATATAACACGAACAACACTTTGATACTGGCACACTCTTTTTTCTTCATGCTTCTACAACGACACAATTATACATCCCAATAAGTACTTTCACTTTCATCGTTAATGGATGCTCCATCGTTACACATGCAATGCATCTAAAAATTTGAAATATATACATGATAATACATTGACACTTTGTTATGTCAACCAGGGATTCGCACTAACCTAGACAACATAGGACAAACCTAAATTCAAATTACATGAAACGTGTAATATAAAGGTCCAATATTTCTGCCAACAATACTTGACACCTTGCACCACCAAGGGAACCTTAAATAGATCTTATCCTCACTACACACACTTGAAGCCATTATCGCATGCTTGTAGTTATTATCGCACTTGCCTTGAACCTGGAATAGCATGATGAAACTTTTGATATTTCAAACTCCTCACATTGTGTTGCACCATCAGAAACTCAAGAAACCGATAGAACTAGTGTATCCATACTCTCCTTCCAAACTACAGAGCTACAACGCATTTGTGAAATAAATCCACCTATATTAAATAATATCTTTGCCCAAAAGATATCCTCCAAGACCAGTACAAGCATTTCTTGACTGCATACCTAGAATGGTATGATAAATACATTAACTATCAAAGAGCAATCACTCCATGATAAACATGATACAATATATGATTGATTAGATAGTCTACACACTACCAAAACCTTTAGATTTGTTGTCAATACTTGTACTCCTACAATCTTCTTCATCTTTGGCAATCTTCACATTTGATGGCCATGAAACCCTTCGATAACCACTGACAAACACAATGACTTGTTTTCATCATTTTGACATCAATGACAACCTACGCTCAATAGTGGAACCATTGCCTTCTAATGACGATTATATCATTAATTGTAAATCACCAATGACTGTGCTCTTTGGTGATGATTGAGGCTCATTAGATTTTCACCCTTCTTTGTTAGAGAGTGTAAAATCTCACAATCTAAACCTAAGATCCCAAAAGAGTACTTTGTTGTATTTACACAATCTATTTCCAGTAAGCATCTCAAATCTACTATTTCAACTTCTTTTACTTTGATAAATTCTCAAGCACCATCATTCCATGATAATGTGCCTTCTTCTAACACATGTATTGATGGCAATTGGGGCTCTTTAGATTTTAGCCCTCATAAACTAGTTGAATCTGAGATTAACCCTCCACATCTTGACATCTTGAAACTCAACAAGGATCTACATTCTTGCAAAAGAATCAATTTTTCTAATGTCAATGTTGCTACTTCTTCAAAAAGGGATTACGCTTCTCATTTAGACAAGATTATTAATGTGGCTTCTCCTCCTCCCTCTAATTTGGAGACACATTATGAACTTGTATTCAAAATTATTACTAAACTTGGATATAATGGAAATGATTTAGGGTGCATGGAAGAAGCACTTAAGTTTCTTGTGACATTTACATTGCCCTTTTATAAAGAAGTTTTAGGTTGCCAATCTTCTCCTTTGTCTACATCTCATCCTCTATTATTTGATGTATCTATGTCTTCCTTTTGTGAGAAGCCAGACCTTTATTCACAAGAGAAAGGATTTCTTCCTTCTCCTCATCCTCTATCTAAGAAAGAGCATACTTTGTTGAGGCTTCTCAAAGCCCACTTGATTACTCTTCCTCCAACAAATATGAAATTTTATAAAGAAGATCAAAAAAATATTCTTTATTTTCATATTATCAAGTGCTTGGAAATTTCACCAATGAATGTCAAGCCTTGGGCAATAAAATACAAATTCTCGAATTTGGTGTCATTGTTAGAAATTAATCTTTACTTAGGTGAAGATTATTTATTATTTGTATTATTCAAATACTTGTAAGAATATTATGTTAGAGTAAAGGTCTTAACTTAATTATGTTGATTAAGTTACCTTTATTCCCTTCTTAAGATTTCACGTTAGTTTGCATAAAGTGACATTTAATAATTATATTAATTATTAAATGTTATCCTATTAGGTCTTCTATTAGGGTTTTTCCTATTAGGGTTTTATTAGTGTTTGCATGATCTCCTTTTTGTAAGGATTGATTCCATTGTATTTCATATCAATTCATTCTCTCATTCTCTCTGATATATACATTTTCAGTTTTCAGAGAACCCTTGCTTGTTTGTCTCCATCTCTTCTTTTGTGACAGGTTATTTGCATGCAAGTGATCTTCGGGGTTTGTGGTGTTGTATTTTCTCAACTCCTACATATTTGAAAGGAATCCTATAATTATTTTGTCTTATTTGAGTATCATGTTTGGAGGAATATTAAGGCTTGGGTGTAGCCTCCTCCTTATGAGGATACACCTTGCACACACATAGGATGAAAGGTGGAATGCATAGAAATGGGAGTTACATATACAACTCCTTTCTCACCTCTATTTATTGAGGTTCTTCTCTCCTTCTTCATAAGAATTCTATGATTAAGCTCTCTCAATCTCTCATTGTAATCTTCTTTAGGCTTTATGTCATCTTCATAATATAGGGGTGGATATTTGGTGTGCTTGCTCTTGGTTTTCATCTTGATGCTAATATTTTCCTTCAAACAATAACTCTTGTATTATTAATTTCCTTTATTTTATTTTATTATTCCTTTCACAGTAGCAGAGCGGGTGTTATTAATACTTGTTTGAGCTCCATTGTTGAAGGTTTACCATTTTTTTTTATCACTCGTCTTGGAGGCACACTCTTGAGAGAAGAGCTAGAGCTTTATTTTACTTAAAATTAAATTTTTTTGAATAATTTAATAGTTTTTTTTCTAACCTTGTTGGATTTTATTATGTAGGAAACAAAGTTTTTTAAGTTTCTGTGATTTCAATCTATAAATTTCAAATAATTTTTTTTACAAATTTGTGCAATAAATCTGCATGCATCTCAAAAAAACTTTTGGTGTACAATAAATTTCTTTTGAAACCTCAAGTAATGGTTTTTTTTTCAAATAATAATTCATTTTTTTCAAATAAAAAGTCTTTAATAAATCTACAATAACAAAAAAAATAAACAAAAAATACAAGAAAGTATTTTTTACTCATCAACCTACATAAAATCTTTGTTAGAGATTTTTTTATCAAAAAAATATTTGCATTGCATTCACCCATGTGCACCACGTTTAGGTTTTTTAAAGCATATTAAATAGCACCCATAGGGAGTTGTCATCCTTGCAAGAAAGTTCCCATCTGCTTTGTAAAAAGCTTTGTCAAAGTTAGGCAAGCTAAGTGACATTTTAGTATGATCAAATTTTCATATTTGTCTCATTTCAATATTTTCCACAGGTTGGGTGATTTAATTAATTAATTATACCTTAAGTTGTCCAGAGGAAATATTAAAAGGAAACTTAGACATAACTATTTATTAAAAAGTGGTTTAAGTTGTGCCTCCAAGAGGACACCTAGGCACAAGGGGGTCTTTGCACATAATGAATTATTATTTTTGAAAAAAAAGAGTTTGTTGAGGAAAAATGAAAATTATTATTATTATCCCTCCAAAATGTTATAAAAAGAGGTTGAGAGTTCATTGGTGAGGTCAGCCATGTTATGATATTGTATTTCCTATAGAGAGAACTTGTGTTCATCTCTATTTTTCTTGAGGATGAAAACCCCTAGTTGGATAGAGTGATTTTATCCAAGAATCACCAGTGCACTTGCAAGTGAAGTTTATAATTGATTGTTGAAGATGGTTTGGTTTGATGTGTTTTGATTGCCTAATATTTTTGGTGTTATTTGTGAAAAAATTTAATACATTTTTGAAGTAGTAGCTAAGAGGATTTGTAGTTGGTTGTACCTCTCCTAGTGCAATTTGTACACTTATATGCTAGTTGTACTTCCCTATTCAGGTCGTACCAATCAAGGTTACATAAAATAAAGGTAAATTTTTATTTGTTTTCTACAATTTCTTGTTGTTAGAAGCTGTATTTTTGCTAATCATCTAGTTTGAGGAAGGTTATAAGGAGTTCGTACCAGTTGCAAGTAGGTCATACCTATTAAGGGACGTCATGTGAGTTTTCAAATTGAATCAATGCTCTTTTTGAGGTTTCTTCAAATGGTTTGGTGGAATTTAAGGAGCCACACCATATTAGCAAGCCATACGTGAAATAAATTTTTAAGTATAAGTGACATTTATATATGGACATTTACTTCCTGATACTTTAAGTTATATTTCATGTATATAGTTTCAAGATGTTTGAGATGGGCTTTGAATCTATAAGAGTTAAAATGCAAATTCTATTTTTTGGAGATCTTATAATTTTTTCAATATTAATCAAATTTCAATAATCAACAATTTTCAGTTTGTGTTCAATTATGATTTGATAGCTTATCAACAAAACCAAGTGATATCAAATGTATTTAATATTTTAACGCCATTTGAGGTATATCATTGTTAGGTACTTGATTATTTTTTATCTATGTTATTTGGCTCATTATGAGTTTTAGTAGTTAAGATTTGTGACCAAAACTTTTTATCAGCATAAATCAACAAGATAATGTTCTCTAATAATGATTTTGTAATGCATTGATATATTATAATACCCTGGATGGTAGTACCGCCAATGGTTTTATCCTTGTTCTAAATGTATTTGTTCACTCCACTAAATAAGTGAAAATGTTGTGCATGCTCACCCTATTGAATAAGTCGAAGTATTGCAATTTGCTTGCCTCACTGAACAAGTGGAAGTTTGATATTTGCTCATCCACTGAATAAGTTAGAATTCCTATGCTTTGTAATTGCACTCCGTTGAATAATCTTGAAGTGTTTATATTCATTATAATTGTAGTTGAGGATCCGAAGTTGATCCTACGGTTCATGCAGAGCGTATTTCAGAGCCAATGAACTATAGCAGCTGATGACCCGGTTCCATTCCTCGTTCCAACACCATCAGTTGAAACTATTTATCCAATCAATGAAGATCTCGAAGCGGGGTCCCTAGTCCACAAGCTTGTTCCATAGCTAGCCTGGGTTGAACTATACTCCATTGAAGCACACGTTGTAGGACAGACGGACAAAACTATCAATAATATACTGAGCCACCCACCCCCATTGAATAAGCATTGAAGTGCTTTCTTTTTCAATTATTGCATAGCACACTCCACTGAAGAAGTGAGATTGGATAGCTTGTTGCCTAGTGTGTTTCCTTCTAAGTTGATGCATTCTAGATAGTTGTGTGGTCCCATACATTGTATGCTCTCACTTTGCCCATATTAAAAATTAGGTGATTAGAAAGTGATAAGGGCATTACATTACAAGTTAATTTCAATAGAATATTTTCAAAAAAAGATGTGTTTATTACAAGACCATTCAAACATTTGAATGTGAAAGGTTTGACAACAAATGATAAAATATTCATAGGATTGAATGATCTTTGAAACGATATTCAACAAGCATTTGTGTTAAAGTTCTCTTTGTCTAATGGTGTGGGAGTATATAATGATTTGTTTAGAGCATCTAAAGATGATTGGGTACCTAAGAATTAATGAGTTTCAAAGGCTAAAAGTGGAATTTGATACACATGATAACCTAACTTTTAGTTGGATGGCATGTTGCCATTTGGTTTCTAAGGTCCAAACTACTACCTTGAAGACTATCAAAGAAGCTATAGAAAAGTTGAGAGTAGCCAAAAAAGATGTCTTTCACAAGCTATTTATTACATTTTTACAAGGTGGTGCAAATGCAACAAAGAGAAGTTTCATGTAATTTGTAATGAAACAATTGGAAGTATCAAATAATAGTATTAGTCACGAGGATATTTTAACGAAGGTTGCTATCAAAGTTGGAGCTTTTATGCTCAAATTACCAAATTATCAAAGTTTTGTTCATCAAAAGTAGAGACTTTATGTAGCTTCAACAAAGGAAGGGAAAATTTAGAAGATATCCATGATAGAAATAAAAGATTTTGATCTTAAACTTCATTTGGATATTGAAAATGTTGCAATACCTTCTCTAATTTCACCAAGTAATTGTATTTAAAAGAAGATAATCTTTTCTGGAATAAATGTTAAATTGTCTAAATGTTATTTTAAGCGCCTAAGTATTGTAATTAAATAATTCTTTTCACAATCATTTTCATTTTAGAATATTTATTTTTATTTTATGGATAGCAATGGGGTTTTCTGTAAAGCTAAATTAGATAATATTATTATATCCATGTAAATCACAAAAGCAATCTCTTGAAGGTTATATAAAAAATGTTTAAGAGCACATTGTAATCATCTTGGAGAATTGCTCATTTATATTGCTCATTTATATTGGTCATTAGAGGCTAAGAGAAGTTAGAGAAGTATTTGCCGAAGAGGAGAACAAAGACGAGTTTCTGCTACTGAGATCTTTCTTCAAATCAAGGCATGTAATTGTACTCATTTCAGTTGAAAATCAAATAGCAATGAAGTTGTGTTAACATCTACCTTCAATCTTCTGCAACTTTACATGCTTCATAAGTGTTCACTTACCTTTTTATTGTCTTATTGTGCTATGTTCGAATCAACCTTTTGAAAATGTTATATTGATGATCTCTATTTAATCAAATTAAGCATTACTGTCAAAAATAATTATAGTTTAGTATTGCAAAATAGAAAACCTCGTATTATAGTTTAGTATTGCAAAACTACAAAACCTCTCTGGTGAGATAAGTTCTTCAAGTCTCGTATTCTAACCTTAGAGAACAAAAACGGGCAGGTCAACTTTGTTTCAAATAATTTAATATTTATGGAAAAAACCCTAAAAGGCAAATTATGCAGGTTTATTTTGTTTTAGGATTTAGAAATGAATTAAAATGAGGGAGCTTCCCCTGTGAATTTGAAGAAAAGATATACTCATCCACTGTTGTTTTGTGTTGCCACAAAAGTGACAAATCAAAACACCAACATGATCATATAATTTGTCAAGTAATAATTATGCTTATACTTTCGGACACTTCAAAAATAGCATTTGTTCACATATTGCAGTTCATGTCACATCTTGTAGCTGCAGTAAACATGCCTTTCTGTTAACACGTGAAAAGAATCACCACCCATGCTGAATATATCAATTCAACTTCAGTTTTTCATAATTACACTCGCTCATATTTTAATTGAGAAAACGTTGTGCTATATTGAAATTGAACTTTGTAGATTTAACATATTCAAAATCACTGGTAGATTGGCAGAGGCCTGCAATTGTTAACCAAGATTTCAGACTATGGCTAAATGTAGACCGTGACTCCCCGAAACGACAAACATATTCCTGTGTTTTAAAACTTCACTCAAAACATTTGCAAAAAAACACTTTCAAAATGATTGCCAATAGATTGCCAAGGCCAATTTTCTCCAAAAGCATTAGAGGATACACAAATCAGGAGATAAATGCAAAATTCTACCATCCACTTTAAGAGGTTCCATATCCAAGTACGTGTTACAAGGCTGAAGAACTTAAAAAATTATATTACTTTTAATTGAAACATCGTTATTATAAAAGGAAAAAACGTTACAAAGACTTGATCATACAACAAAATGAAATTAATCTGCTTTGTAGTTAACTGATGAAATCCAATTTCAAAAAATTGAACAAAAAAAATATTTTCTGTTTTATAAATCATGCCAACTGCTTATAGACACTCGGAAATGAAAATGAAAATTTAAGAATCATATGAAGTCTCCTCCACTTTGTTTTAAATCATGAAAAACAGAACTTGAAAAACTGAACAATAACAAATTTATATCCACTATTGTAAATCATGCCCACTTGAACATATTAAAATTTATTCTCTGCTTATGCATGCGACTAAATGAAGCGATCTCATCGACTCAATGTTATCAGTTTCATTCACATAACGAGAGAATCTTAATGGATGTGGTCCGGGTTTTTCACATATTTTATGGATATTATTATGATAGCAAGTCCAAGATTTTTCTAACGTGCCCATAAAGCTTGAAAATGTGTATTGTAAATAACTGGAAAAAAAAAAAATGTTTCACCAATTGATTGCACATAGCAATGTGCCCTTCCTGGATGGATTCTGATAAAAGTTTCTCCTTACTTTTCTCAAAGAGCATAGTCATTCAGGATTAATCTGGAATCTCCAAAAATAATTGGATAGTCCTTTATGCCTAGAAAATAGCTGGTCAGTTTTAAAATCGGTCATACATTAAATTGTACGCCCTGGAAACTAAATTCAAAACTGCCCCGGAAAACATGAATAGTTAACAAATTCCACAGAACAAAAATCAGAATGTGATACCCTCCATTAAGTTCTTTCAAATTTAAACTGCTCTCAAACTCTACAAATAAATTTATGCCGAAGACATTAAGGATGATGCATTTATTAGTTACAAGAGTAAGATGTGGTAGAAGCACAGTGTAATACTCAATACCATCTGGCTGACAGAATTAAACAAATGCAACCCCCCTAGAATCACATTGATAGAGACGACTCTTTATGCTTCATATCATATTTCAAGTTCCCGCTGATCTTGCTTATCCATTGACGATATCCTTGGTTCAAGTAGACAATTCATGATTTCTCTGAAGCCAATGATTCGCTTACAATCTAATTTACAAATTTAAATCTACATATTAGAATTCTCTAATCTTGAATTTCTGTGAATAACACCTTATATTTGAGAGAGCTCAAATATATCGTAGAAACTAAGCACAATTATTGTAAAGTTCCTTTAAAAATGCCTACCCATAATTAGGCACACTATACATTCTTCTCTCAAGCCAATAGCTTGATGCTTATTAGCACTAGGGATGCCAGTTGAAAATAATATTCACTCCAACAGATATATGATATTTGACATTCGTATATGGCAACCATGTAAGGTTGGGACTGATATGAACTGTTTTGTTCATATGTGTAAACAAGCGGCCATGGTGATTTCTGAAAAACTTTGTCCAAAGGATTCTGTAATCCTATCCTCATTAGACTTCCAGACAGGATTGTAAATTATCCTCTGAATTTTTTGGAGGATAATGTAAATTTAAATTTCCTGTGAGTGTGATCATCAGTAGTTGTGTCAAGATCGCTTTCAAATTTAGAGCAGATTGTTCACCGTTGCAGTAACAGAATTAGTCCGCCGTAAATCCTGCACTCCACATCAATATGCACAGAAAAGTATTCAAAACTGAACTAACCCGAAAAGCTGACCAGAAGAACTAGCCAAAAAAGAGATTGAAAATAAATAAATTTAAAAAGCAATGTGTGGCAATACAAACCTGAATGATGACTTCATCAGGAATGTGTGGCAATACTTCCCTTACCATGTTGGTCATTGCAGTTATGCGGGGATTTATCGTGCTGGTAGAATTTGGCATACCATTGTCTGCAGTTTGTCCTGGCATAGCATTTCTAATGCGTACACCCCCTACAGCTGTTCTTGGCCTGCCAGAGAATGTTGTCTGCACTGAACTACCATCATGGGGGGGCATAGACCACAGTCTCCATGCATTGTCATCAGATGTAGTATGTGCATAGGTTCCACTAACACCAGCAAGTTGCCTCATCATCATTTGAACCCTGCCAAATCCCACAGATCTCATTCCTGTTGAAGGACCAGCGCCATCCAACCCTGCATTTGGCCAAGGATTCCCCCAACCAGGATCAAGTCCCACACCCCTGGAAGATGGTGCAAGGACTTATTTTTAAGATCAGACAGTAAAAATGGGAATATGTGTCTATAGATAAACTCAAAATAACAACAGATCCAAAACTTTGCCTACAGATCTTCCTCAAAACAGTGTTTATTCAACCATTCTTATATCATGATGTTTCAAAATAGATAATCAGCAGCTTTAAACTAAAGTAGAATTACAAAGTTAATCAGTCACAAGAAACAAATTTATGTTTAAATTTATGATATAAATGGAACAGCATTGATATTGACATCTAATATAACTAGGAACTTCTCAATGTGCATTGAAATTGATACATAAATTTCATAAATTAGCTAGCATAGCAGCTATCAAGTTGATTTCCCTTTCCCTCTCATGTCAGACAAGAAGGAAAAATACCATAGCAATACAAGAAAAGCTGCACTAACAGACTGAAAACAATGCTTTATACATACTCAATATCCAGTTGTCATTTTTGCAGAATTCAGTGCTCTCATGGCTGAGAAAACATTTATTGCATTCAAAATTGGACAGCAGAAATGTTACATTGAGAACAATATGGTGGAAATTATTTCCATGAAGCATTAGGATCAAAGTTACAAATTATCAATGAGACTTCCATTATGTAAATTTTGCATTCAGTTCCTTCCAAGTTTCAGGGTTTCATCAGCAAATTTTGATTTTTATCTGCAAACTAGGGTTTGGAATTAGTGATCAGTTGAGCATTGGCTGTTTGGTTTCAATTTATTTCATATTAATCAGAAACTGGCATAAACTATTGCATAATTTTAAATTTGGGACATTACAGTTTGATGCATTCACTGGGCCCTAGACCTGGTCCAGTTCTGGCAGACCAAGGATGAATAGTCACCATTATAGCATGGACTACCTAGGTATCTGACTCTATTTGCACCCCATAGAGGTACCTTCATTTTTGGCATTCTTTCATAAATCTATGGATTTTATCCCTACACACAAAATTTTGCTCTACCCTACTTCATTCAAGTGAAACTGGGTGGGCTATCACTATCTATGAAATTGGGCATCCCATAATTCGTATAGCCTATTCAACTATTCTCCCTAGTCTATGAATGGGCCACCTCCTTAGGTTCTCTCCCTAGTCTATGGAATGGTGCTAGGTTATCTCCCTCCGACTCCTTGCCCTCTTGTCATTGGATGAGTGCCTCCAATGGATAGTTTCCCTTGAGCCAGGAGGCAAGGCTGTTGATATTTTCCTACCATGGATGGGACCACTTCTCCTCTTTGACCTCCTTTTAGATTTAGCTTAAAGGGTACCAGACTTTTGAACGGTCTACTTGACAAAGACGTTGATGCCTTGGCCACAGTTTGTTAAGGTATAATGGCATGTTGAACCACTATTCATAACTTATTTTCAAGGGCTTTGCATGCCCCTGTCAAAGAAAGAAACAGACTGCAATATTTAGTTGGATCACGGCACGTCTAGGCAAATAGGTAAAATATGGACAGTGATTCTAATAAGGGGATTGATCAAGATTATAAGAATAAATAAGGGCAGTGATTTCCTTAAATTAAAGATATTTAATTAAAACTAAAAAGGGGTTTAGGCCAGCAATTAAGAGCAATAGTTGTGACTTCCAAAAAGGAAGAAATAATGAAGAGGTGTGACTCCCTCAAACTTGAAGATACAAGAGGGAGAGCATTTCATTTGAGGAGATCTATAACATCATTCATTCAATCAATCAATTAAGAATAAATATTATATGACTCCTAATGTGAAAGATTGTGACTACCGACATGAAAGGTTGCTACTCCAAATATGTAAGGATGTGACTCCCTCAATAATAAGAGATATAAGGGAGATAAGGATGTGACTCCCTCAATAATAAGAGATAAAAGGGAGATCATTTCCATGTGAAGAAATCATCAATCAATTTGGAAATAAATTATTATTCTCAAAAGGCAGCAATGAAGGGTGGTGACTCCTTCAAGAAATGAATATAAAGGGAAAATCAGTTCATTGACATTCAATCAGCAATCATCACTCATCTACCCATCAAGAAATCAAGCAGTCAAAATATCAAAAAAATTAATCAATAAGTCCATCAAATCATTCAAGCATCAATCATTCAATCATCAAAACATTCAATCATCAATTCATCCAAGTAACACACTTTCAAATATTAATTCAGAAATTAAAAATTTACAATCAACTCATGAGCAATTCAACATATGAATTCAGAACTTCATATTACAAAATACAAACAACTAGTCATTCAGCCATACATAATTGCAGAAATTCACTCAAGAACCATTCATAAAGCATTCAAGTATTATTTAAGGATTGAATTGTCAATCCATCAAGAAATATAAATCAGCAATAGTCTAGCAAATACATCAAGTTATCAGTTCTGAATTCTAAGTGGTATTTGCAAATCAGATGGGGTCCGGGCTCACAGGGTGGGCTAAGGGTTGGAAGGATGGTGTCTTTTCATGCCCTTGACAAGCTGGGGACAGGGTCCTTGGTATTGCCACTGTTGAGTTAGGAACGTAGTCCTTTAATTCAACAGTTTTGCAAAGTATTTCTGGAGAATTCACTAGTCAATCAACTTTGGGTATTGTGCTATGATTTATTGACTGGAATATATATCATAAATTTGTAATTTTTAATAAAACTATTATCATATTTTGAGAGAATATTATTGTTTTAAAGAATATCCCAAAAGGGCAGCCTTTATTGAGCAGCAATTTATAAAGATCCCTTGTTCCCTCTTTGTTTTCCTTCTAATATTGTTCGAACCACCAAAGAAGAATAATTAAATGGGTAAGTTGCCTTGAGGCCATACTTCCTTTAATCTCACCTGATTTGATGAGACATGCAAATTTGGAACACCCACTTTGGTAGCTCCGATCTATAGATTGGCCATCTGGTGGATGACACACTAGTTGCAAAAACTTAATGTGTCATGCAAGCAATGATATGAAGGTCAAAGTTTTCCTATCTATAATAATCATTTTAGTGGTTGTGGAGCATGATCACAACTTTTATATATAGTTTCAAATTCTGACCAATAGCAAACAAGTTGCATCCCCAAACAAGGTTACCTACTAGGTTTATGGTATTTTACAGAATTTGCTCTGATTAGCTACCATGATTGTGTGTTCCAGTTACAAAGAGTCCAGTGATTGGTGTAAAACACAAGGAAGAGGTTATTCATAGAACCATGGTACAAAAACTTGTCGAGTACTCAGCTAACTTGCCGCGACTTGCGAGTTTTCCAGCTTGCTGCACTGAGCTGACTCGGACTCGTGAACTGAGTGAAGGGCAAGCCAGGCTGAGTACTTTGCAAGTTTTTGTTGGGACTCGATCAAGTTTTTTTCTTGTACCTGCAAATTTCTTTTGTAGACTCATCTGGTGACAGTTTATAACAAAACACACTCAATTTTCAGCATTTCCATTCATTTTTTGGTCTTATTTTTGCCCAACAAAAGATGTCTTCAACATCCGTGTGAGAAATACACACTGAGAGAAGGGATTGGATGGTCAAAAATAGTGAGGACTTAGTGTTGGAGAAAAATTGAAAATATAATGATAAAACTATGAAAGATGTTGTGCACCATGAAGGTTTATGTGGTCTTGAATGCCTTAATTTGTTCTTGGTGGTGGGAGCTCCACCCCTTGATCCTACCCTGTACCACGACAAGGAACGCGCTAGGGGCACTACCTGTCGACCCTAAACTATCACTATTCACATACCCCCAAATCCAAGCTTTTGATCCCTTTGTTCTAAAGACTCCATGGACTATGTCATTTATTGATTTGTCATATGACATGTAATATTTGGATTATAGTTGGTCTTTGTTTTAGCCAACTAGAAGTTGTCATTTGTGTGTTGAAATTAGTTGTTTCCATCTTTAATATCCGAAAATCTTGTTTGGAAGGCAAACTTGTTTAAACAGCCTAGTTCTTATATTGAATGCAAAACATAGGTAGGTAATCATTCCCTTTATGTGAACCCCCTCAATCGATCTCACAAAGTCTGTATATTTGAACATCTTGTTAATAGTTTTGGTCAAAGGTCAGTTTAGTATAGGTTTAGGGTTAGTTTAATTCTCATAGAGCTTCCCCTTTGAATTCGATCTGAAATTTTACCTCACTATGTTGTCTTGCAAACATAAAATAATTTTGTGTTCCTCAACATAAATCATTACCATCCTGTTCAACAACACCCATACAGCCACCTAGAAGCTTTAGTCATAGAAGAAAAATGTGGATTACAAATACAGATTTGTATTTTCAGTTATTTTGATGTATATCATATATGATATGATTTGCATTGAACATGTTTTTAATCTATAAATGAAGAAAAACTACTTCTATGTTCTATAAATTCAGTATGTTTTTTAAGATATACAAATTTATGTGTTTTCTAATGTTAGAAAGTTCGCTGAATTTTTGCGTAGTCTTGAATCTGAGTCAAATTTAGGCTTGCCAATTTTTTGCTGTGTCTGAGTTTTTGAACTATGAATATAAATATAGCAAGTCAAGTAAATAATTGGCACTAAAGTGCATCAGGAGTTTTGGACTTTCTGTAGAGCAACAACACCATCACCTTGACAATGTTCAACCATGTGTACATCAGAAATTATATATAACATACATTTATTGCCATCAAGATAGCCACATCTCAACCAATTGTCACAGTAACATGACCAGATTACAAAATAAAATGTCCCCTTTTGGGATATTCCTAAATTTAGACCTGCAAAACAATAAGAATCACTAAAAATTGATATTAGCAATAACAAGTATCAACTTTATGGTTATATTCAAATTAATACATAAAATATTAAAATATCATAATATTGAAAGCAATACACCATAGCTAGAACATTATAATAGTTAGATCTATAGTCCATATCATCATTAACATTTGAATTCAAAATAACTTGACATCACTAATGATAAGTCCAAGGCATATTCCGATAGCCAATCATATTAGCCTTAGGAATTCTCTAGAAATATTTTACAAACCGCAATCTCAAGGATGGTTGTCCTTGTATTGCGAGAGCATGGGTGGATCCTTGTCCATCCATCTCAGGGTGGCATACTTGAGAAGGCCTTCAAGCTTGGGAGACTCATACGCCTCCTGACCCCACGAGCACTGCATCTCGGAGCTTGCATACTTGAGAAGTACCTCAAGCCCAGGAGCACTCATCCGCCTCTTGGCCCATGCAATGGCAAGATCTCTGGTCCACACCATCCCTCAGTCCACCATGAAGGCACTCCTTCCTCCTTGATCAAGCCGAGGAGCACTCATTCAGCTCCCAACCCACAAGTGTTGCATCTCGGGGGTGGCGTGCTTGATAAGATGCATGAAGACTGCCTCCCTCAACAAGCCCAGGAGCACTCATACGCCTCCCAACACCACAAGTGTTGCATCTTGGTGGCGGTGTGCTTGATAAGATGCATGAAGATTGCCTCCCTCAACAAGCC
Organism: Sequoiadendron giganteum; assembly: GCA_007115665.2. Taxonomy (NCBI): domain Eukaryota; kingdom Viridiplantae; phylum Streptophyta; class Pinopsida; order Cupressales; family Cupressaceae; genus Sequoiadendron; species Sequoiadendron giganteum. The sequence goes on along the minus strand of CM021100.1, from coordinate 64,315,908 downwards.
CGGGAACACTCATATGCCTCCCAACACCACAAGCATTGCATCTTGAGGGTGGCGTACTAAGGGAAAGCTGGTACTTCCCATCTTGTGAACCTGAAAGGTTGATTGGCCTCCCTATTTGCAAATGCTTTTTTTAAATTCAAAATAGATTGCTAAAGGATTCTACTATATTAATTGGCAATAAAATATCATTATGCAATTATAATACATACATTTATATATAGTTATTCCTTATTTATATTCTACAACTTACTTCCCAATAATATTCTTGCTGAAAACAATATTCATTTCAATAGATATCTTATGTTTCACTTTCTTACTTTCCTTTTTCCAAATTACATTCACTTGATGCCTCTCCCCAATCATTCTTTCTTCCTTTTATATCTCCCATGGTGGGGTGAGTCACATCCTTTCAATTGGTTATTCCAATAAGAGACACACCCTTTCACCCAAGTGCTTCCCTTAACTCCCTTAATTATTGTTTATTTATTTTATTCTGAAATTGCTGCATTTAAATATTGCTCCTCTTTGTAGACTAGTGCCATCTTATTAGCTATTGACATGGACGCTACTATCTTTAATTTTAAATGGTAATTGATTATCATATTTAACAAAGGAGAGGAATACTCCTTATATAATAAATTACAAGACGATGTTTCTAAAAAGAAACAATCATGAACTAAAGCAAAAAACAGAAAGTTAGTTAACTGAATGTAAACTAACAACTAACTAACAACTAACTAACAACTAAGATGGCCATTAAATATTACAATATTACTTTAATACCCTCCCTTAATGGTCATTCTACTAACTACACCAAGTTTACCCCTAAATTTTACAAATTTGTCCAGACTAAGGGACTTGGGGAGAATGTCTATAGTCTGATCGTCAATTGGAACATACTGCAACATCGCTGATCCATCTTCAACAACCTATCAAATGAAGTGACAATGAAGCTCTACATACTTTGTGTACTCGTGGAAGACTAGATTCTTGACAAGCTTTAGCACCCCTTGGTTGTCACAAAACAAGGGTGAAGGCCCTGCTTGAGACATTTGCATGTCAGCAAGCATCCTCCAAAGCCATACTACCTTACATGATGCCTTAAATGTTCCTCAATACTCTGCTTCTATCAAGGAAAGAGGTATTGACTGCCGTTTCTTACTAGTCCATGTGACTGCACCCATACCAAGATTGAAAACATATCCAGAAGTAGACTTCATGTCATCAATAGAACCTACCCAATCTGAATCTGTAAAACCAACCAGCCTTGGATCTTTGCTTCTACTATATAGAATGCCAAATTTAGATGTCCCTTTCACCTTGTAGACCCATTTGCAGCCAATGGGATTCTTCCTTGGTAAAAGATCGAACATAACCCAAGTATTGTTCTTCAAAAGACTATGATGCTCAGAATCCATAGCCTTTTCCCATTCAGGTTTACCCTTTGCCTTTGAATAATCCTAGGGCTCATAAACACTCTAAATGTTCGCCATAAGAGCAAAATTCATTGAATTTTGTTTGCTCTTGGCTCTAGATGATCTACCTTCAACAAGCTCATCATCTCGAACAACACCAATAAGCTTCGCCCACCACTTAGGACGAGGTGATGCATCTTCTTCCAAATTAGGATGATCATCATCATGACTTGGGCTGCTTGGAAGAATATCATATGGATGTTGATCCAGGTTATCTAGAGGGAAGTCTACTGGTATATGGTCATGCCTTGGAGATTCCACAATCTTAGAATCATCAGATTCCCTCCCTTCAAGTGGAGCTAATGGAACCATAACACCCAAATCCTTAGTCTTTAGAGATTGATCCACAAGACTCTTGATGGGAGAAGAGAGATCAAAGGGCCCACCTTCCTCATCAAAAACAACATCCTTGATGAATGTCAAACTATCAGTGTCCACATCAATTAGCCGATAGGCCTTATGATTGTCACTATATCCAGTTAGCATCAATTTCTGGCTTTTGGAATCCATCTTGGCCCTCTTCGCATTTGGAATCCAAACATATGCAGTAGAACCAAAAATATTGAGATGGTTGATTCTTGGTTTCCTCCCAAACCATGCTTCCTCAGAGGTCATCTTCTTGATAGCTTGTGTGGGAGACTGATTAAGAAGGTAAACAGCATTATACACTACTTCAGCCCAATTTTTTTTGGGAACATTTATGTTATCCAACATACAATGGGCCATTTCTATAATTGTACGGTTTCTCCTCTCAACAACTCTGTTCTGCTGAGAGGTATAGAGTGTGGTAAGCTGATGCTTGATACCATGTTTAGCACAAAAGTCGTGAATTGGTTGGAACATAACTCACCCCCATTATCTGACCTAAGAGTTGTGATTTGAGATCCTGACTCTTTTTCAACTAATGCTTTAAACTTCTGAAATTCATTAAACAAATCTGATAATTGTCTTGAGAAAAAACACCCACATTTTCCTATTGAAATCATCAACAAACAAGAGGCAATACCTAGCACCAATGATTGATGCAGTATTCATTGGTCCAAAAACATCTACATGAACCAGTTGAAGAACCTTGGATGCTCTCCAAGATTTGCCATCTAAGAATGGAGTTCGATGTTACTTTCCTGCCTGGCAAGCTCCGCATACACCATGTGTCTATTGTTGAATCTCAAGTAATCCTTCAACCAAATTCTCTCAAGCCAACTGAGAGAGGTAGGCTATGTTGAGATGCCCATACTGCTTATACCAAAGAGTGTTGATGGAGGAACTCTTCGCAGCCACTGCATGCTCCTAAGACTCTCCAGTGGCAACTAGATGATACAAACCATGATCTTTGAGCCCAACTACAATAGTTTTCTTAGACTCCTTATTAACAATGCGACACTTGTGTGAATTGAAGACGATGTCCAACTTCGGACAGTGTCGCATAATCTGACCCACCGAGAGCAGATTGAGCTCCATGCCCGGAACATAGTATACATTGAGAAGTATTAGATTTCTTCCACCAAATATGATCTGAACATTGCCCTTGCCGACAACTTTATACTCTTCACCATAACCAAAGATGACGGAATTGGAGCAAGCCTTATACTCTGTGAACCAATCTTTCCTATGAGTGAAATGCCAAGAGGCTCCAAAATCAATATACCACACAGATGATTTGGCATGATCTGCTTGTCTTTTGGCCATGAATTCATAAAGGAAAAACTCCTGCTTCGAATGCTCATTGAATTTTTGGCTACTTTCCAACATGATGTTGGTCAAAGACACTATCCCTCTCGTTTTCCAAATGATAATAAAAATGAGGTAATCATCTGGCACAACTCTCAAGGCGATCAGCTAGCACAAATCCCATTATTTTGCAAAAAAGCGTCAAAAAATCAGACTCAAAAACCCACGATTTTGTCCAAAAAATCGAGAAAAAAATGAAGTGCTTCAACTTCAACCACAATTTTTTGAAAAAATTCGTCAAAATCCCACGATATTCAACAAAACAAGCACACAATTTTGACAAAAAATCATCAAAAATGCACTCGCCAGAAAACCCTTGCCGCAAGTTGCAGGACAGACAGATTTTTCAAAAAATCCGTCAAAAAATGGACAATTTTTTTTCAAAAAAAAGGAAAATGTCGAAAACTTGCAACTGCAGACCCATGAATTTTCTGAAAATTTTGTCAAAGAAAATGAAGAAAATATCTCATGGCCTGGCTGGAAATCGCAAATATAAGCAACCACGATTATTAGTAGAGATGTGCCCAGAAAACGTGTGCAACAAAGCCCTGAAATTCAAAAATAATGCCACAATTTTAACAAGTCACGCAAGAGAAATGCAGATGCATTCATGAAGAAATAATGCCCGAAAACAGGTTGTGAGTGGTAGAAAGCGTGTAAAAAACCCTCGAAATCAAAACAGACTGCGATTTTTTTCAGCATAAAAGAACTTTTGAGATTTTTAAAAGCTTAAAAAAATTGTGTTTTTCATAGTAAAAACCCTTGTAATTTTTTTCAAAAATAGATCCATGATTTTTCCTTCAAAGAAATCCATGAAAAAATGTAGAAAACCCTCGCATTTTTCTTTGCAAAAAATCTCACGAATTTCAGAAAGAAAAAAAACCCGCGATTTTCAGATAGCAAACAAACCCTTGATGCTCAGAAAAGCAATCCTTGCAATTTTTAACAATTGAGAAAACCCATGATTTTTATTAAAAAAATCAAGCAAAAACTTCTAAAAAAATTTCCAAAAATTTCTTAGGTAAAAAACCACGAATTTTATTGCACAAAAAAATCACCAAAAAATCAAATCTGCTCTAATACCATGAAATGGTAATTGATTATTATATTTAATAAAGGAGAGGAATACTCCTTATATAATAAATTACAAGACAATATTTCTAAAAAGAAACAATCATGAACTAAAGCAGAAACAGAAAGTTGCTAAAACTAACTAAACACAATCTAAGTTAACTGAAAACTAACAACTAACAAACAACTAAGATGACCATTAAATATTACAATATTACTTTAATACAATTGTCTAGATCATAAAAGGGGGCTGCCGATCTGTTACTGGTGGCAGGGGGGTATGACACAAAACTTTGGAAAAACTAGAAAAAGAAAATATTGCGAAGGAAAAACAATAAATGTAATTTCTTTACAGGTATTGATGAAAAACTAACTTCAATATTGTGCTGTGCATTAGTGGACAAAAATGAACTAATATTCTCACCAACACCTGTAAAGAAATACTTGTACAATTGGTTGAGATGTGGCTATCTTGATGGCAATAATGTATGTTCTCTAAATGCACTAAAAGAAATCATACAATTTCAATAAGAAAACTGTTTGAAATATGCTGCTAAATAAAAGTGTAGTTTTTCTCACAGATGAAAATTATTAAATAACTGAAAAATTAAAGAATTGGAATTATGAATTGGAAGGAAAGTCTAAATTTATGAATTATATCCAAATACCAAGTTCACACAAACCTGAACATGCCAATGCCAGCAGGATTCCACCGTTCAGTTGAAAATGGGCTCGCCGGTAAGGTATTTTCAGACAGAGTTTGAGACAATGCATCCGGCCCTGTGTTTACAGGCCTGACTAGTTGCTCACCTTCTACCAGTTGCTGGCCGACACTAGCATTTGGAGACGTCCTTGAGCCACCCATAAACAATGGCCTTCTACAGGTTGGACAAGAATATGTTTCTCCAATGCCTTGGTCCAACCTGAGCACATATCAGAGTTTCATCAGAAGATATTAACAATTTAGAACATATAGTGCTTGCTAAAAAGGTTAAAAGATAAAAAATTCATAACACTCTGCATCAAAGCAATTGAATAATAAATTGGCATCTACCTGACATCCTAGATAGAAAATTATATTCTTCTGTTAATCCTATGAAACCAAAAGTCAATATTAAACAAACATTATTTCTAGAAGATCACACTGTAATCATATGAAGAAAGACAAACCATATTGAACTTCAAATTTCTCCCATAGCATCTCATCCTTTGCCTTGTATACTTGTTTCTTCATTGTTGTAACTTCAAATGTATTTTCAGCAGAAAAAGTAAAAAACATATTTTATTTTATTTTTTTTAAAACTCCAATGAATCTAGAAGAAAATTTGTCAGATCTACATGTACACAAATAATTTATACAGCTCTCAAAATTCCAAATCAATTTTTCATATCATGCATGAATATGTGAAATCGAAACAGACATCTGATTTACTGGGTGCTCTAGGTTACCCTCTCTTATGTAAGTATCAATCCTATTAAGCTTTTATTGTTAGTTAGTTATATATTACTGCAAACAGAGAGAATTACAAAAACTTCCACATATATTTCCTAATACCGGGAGTGGGAAAAGAGCAAGGCCATGCAAACAGAGTATTACATGAAAGCAAAATCTGCCTAGACAGCAGGCAAAAAAATATACATCTTATCAAAACACCAGCATATACTAAGCATGGGAAACCAGTTAACAAAGAGAAACAGTCAGTGTGTAACCATAAGTGATGTAGTCATGGATCAGGAGCCTAGTGAAGAGCAGCTAATACTAGCAGCCACATCAACTAATACCTACGTTCAGCAATAACAATTGACTTATTAACACACCATCTCTATTAAATTATTAATCAATCCCAGGTTACCTACTTGCCTCACAGGCACACAGTCCAGCAAACAGAGACTTCCAATCTCTTCTTGACTTCACATACAAACATCAACAGCCCTTCAACATAACCATGTAGAGTACCTATGTCCTTCCTCAACCTCTCTTACATACCCTATGCAATCATGTTCTCACAGACTACCTTCATTCATTCATCTCTCCATTTCACATCTTCTGTCTTAGGAGGATGATCTTCAGAAAATTCTCTCTACACTCTCCTCTTTCTTTCACACACGTGTTTGTTTTTATAGAAAATTATCTGCCTAGAATAGACAGGCCAATAATAGAACCACCTAGCACATGAATCTTCTGCCAGCATTAAGAGATAGGCACAAGAATGAAATGAGGCCTGGCAGAAACTGCCACCCAGCAAAAGGACAATGCCTCCAATTAGATTTTTAACTGATGTAGTAATTGTCTGACAGCAGCAGCCAGGTCTCAGACAGTTTTAACAGTCAAAGGAAGGGCCACCAGCCAGTGGAACTGCCAGTGTAACCAGTTTTTGAGATCCTATGTTTTAGGAATATTCTCACTGCCACCAGCCAGTGTAACTGCCACTGAGAATTGATAGCAGCAAGGGTAATGCCAATCAACAGCAGCTGACTGTCAGAAAGTGCATGAATGAAAACAGTGAATTGTAACAGCAGTGCAAGCTAACAATTAACACCAAATGCTGTGCCCAGTTTGTAACTGTCAGTCACCAGCCAGAACAGCCATGTTGAGTATAATAGAATCTGTCAATAATAGGCTCTGCCATGTGATTTGAGGCACGTCCAGTAGTAAGGGAAGAATATTGCTAGTTATGTGGCCCAGCGACAGTTAGATTTGAAGAACCCAGAGTCAAGGTCAAAGTGCCAGTCAGCATTTATGACAAGCAAGGGTAATGTATCCACCTGGAAGAATGTGCAGGCTTAAAACTCTCACGACATCATCAATGTAATGCCCAGAAAAATAAGGATGATATGTCTCTTAAAATTTGTAACTGCCCAGCAAAGATTAAGTCAGCAATGAATGCCCAGAAGTTGAGCAAGACCACAACCTAAGCAGCAGAACACTCATTTGACAGCAAATTTGAGCCAGCCGAAAAAAGAAAACAGGACCTGAATCACAGAAAAGTTAGGGCAAAAACCAAAATTTGATCAACCATTTTGTTTTTGGGTGAGCAGGACTGCAGGAGGCCTGGATGCTCCTGCATCAATAGCAAATTAAGAGCAACAAAATATTGTAATAGCAAATTTTATTCATATTTATATGTTAAGTCTATTTTATGATGCTCTAGCATATTTGAATATGTGCATTTAGTTTCAACATATATGTAATGTTCATGCAAACTATTGTTAAATCTTTTGGGCATTGTTGTTTATTTGAATAATATATATGTAAATTATTAATCATCCACAGATTCTTTCAACTTGCCCTCGCGGGATCTTGGTGATCAAAAAGTGTTGAATATTTACTCACTGTATACTCTGACCTTGCCCTGCTGGAACCTTGGTGACTAGAAAGTGGTAAATATTTTATATTAAAATTTATTGAGGCCATTACACCCATGTGGCCTTCATTTCTCCATAAGAATGTTTATTTTGGATCTTATTCAAGAAAATTGTCCTTAGTTTTGTCTACATTGGTGACACATAAAAAGGCCTTGCTTTTATAATCTTAGTCACGGCCTCCTTGTAATAAGAAGAACAACCAACATGGAATGGAATGTTTATGCCATCATCTACCTCATCTCTCATCTATACATTAATGATTAAACATCTTTGCCACTAGATTGGGAGATGAACTCATCACCCTACATTCCCCCTCCTCTTCACCCCCCCTCCCCCACCTTCCCTCCCCCCATAAGATTTGATGCATTAGACAAGAAAAGAAACTTGTGATTGTCAAAAAGTGTCATTTAGAGAAGCTATAATCTAGAAAAAAAAAACATAATTAATTGTGAATCACTACAATTCCCAATTTTTCTTGGAAAAATTTAATTATTTAAAGAAAACAGGGTGAACAATGTTTGATCAGTGAATCACAGTTAAAATTGCATTTAAATCGTTTGAATCATCTTTGAGTTGCGAGGTAAAGATTCCTAACCAATTTTCACCATTTTTTGGCCAACTTTAACATAACCCAAGATTTTTTGGGGGGTTAGGGTTTTACCCACATCTTAGTCTATAGTTCAATGCAATTGTATTTATGTCTTAAGGTTTTACCCATATCTTGTTATATCTAGTTTCTTACCACTAAAGATATTTGTACAATCAGCTAATGGTTTTGAGTGCACAAAGGTCAAGATTATGGCATCTGACTGGTTTTAAACTTTGGCTTTCCTAGCAACAATCTTCCTAGCTATAGTTGTTAATGAAAATACATGTTCATTTTCGTTACGGTTAGGCAAAGTTCCAAAGACCAGACTTAAGAATTTAACAATGTTCCATGAGTATGTGTGCACCCCTCCACCCCTCCCCAAAATCCCCGTGCTTCCAAGACAAGGATGTTTCCGAGACAAGGATATTCTCGAGATGTGAGGACTTAGGGGGGACTATTGGAAGTATTGTGTTGTCACTGATGTCAAAGCAAGATTGTTATCATTGATGTCAAAGGTGCATGTGATATTGTTAGATGTTATCATTGATGTCAAAGGAGATGTCAAAGGAGAATTGATGTCATCGCTGATCCAAGAAGAAAGTCATTGTTGTCAAAGACATATATTGTTGTCAAAGACGTATGACAAGATTGTTAGAAAATTGGCAGTGATGTCAAAGGTTGCAATCATATGAAGGTTGTAATGGAAACAAAGCCCACTAATCGATTACATGGCAGCACTTACACTTACTTTATATTCCTTAAAGAATGTCGGTTGACCTTGCTCATGTTTATGCAAGATAAAATCAACTTAATATATCCACAGGTGGCTGACCTTACCCATGAAGTTCATACATAAACAGCAAAGACAAATTAGTGGGTGATCAAGAAGTCTGATGCAGCAATTAAAGGTTGTTGATAAGCATCAATTAAGTTTGTGAAAGGTTCAAAAGGAAATAACAATGCAGCAATAAGCATTGACAGAAGTGAATTAAATTCATAATAGCCAACCCCTTTTGTGGTTGTGCTCATATGAAGGAAGTGTTAATAAAAGTGATAAAGAAACACAGATTAAATCAGGCCGACCCCCTTGTTATGTTCACCCCTCTTGGGGAATGAAGAATTAAAAAAAAAATTAAATAAATTTGTGTTGGGCAAACCTCTTTGGACAAGTTGAAAGAATCTGTGGATTAAATAAGTAAGTCGACGATGCAAGGAGGTTAAATAAGTAAGTTTACAATGGAATATCATTTGATCTTTAAGCAGAACTAAGAAGAAGTAAATATGAAGAATACAGCACATTTATATCAGATATAAGACAGATATGAGAGCAGGTATAAAGCAGACTTGTGAGCAGATCTGAAGGTATTATTATCAGACATTATGAGCAGATTAAAGTGCAGATGTACGAGTTTTATATGTGCATATCTATGAAGTTTGTATTGTTAGTTTTTAGATCAGAAATGCAATAAGCAGAAAAAGCACAACATAGAGAACAATGAACACCAAATTTACCCTGGGAAAATCCTCCTACTCGAGGGAGAAAAACCCAGCAAGATATTCTCTTATAAATCAGAAAATAAGCACAGAAATAGCACTCAACAATCAGGCCCTAGAAAGGGCGAATCTCATACAATGAATCTGCACTAGTATATAGTGCAATTTCTTTACATGCACAAAATATTTAACTCTTCTCCTGAAGTTGAATCTGCTGCTCTTGAAGGGCAAACCTGCTGCTGAAGATATTTTAATTGGAATGGATTGAATGATGATTAAAAATGAGGGCACCTTCTCCTATATATACAAGCTAGGTGACCTTTCTACTAGGGCCGACCTAGAACAATATAATATTTTTGTTTAACAAAAGATAGGCCGACCTGCCTATAATCAATTAAGCTTAGGGAAATACCTCGCGCAGCTATAAATCACTAACATGTATGAGCATATTTGTGAAACATTGGAGCAGACTTATGGAGGATATTGGAACAGATCTAAGAAACAATTTGAATAGACTCTATGAGCAGTTTTGAGCAGATTTGTTAAAGCAAGTTTTGAAGGAAAATTATCAAGAAGACGAAAGACTTTGTTGTGGTCCGGGTTGGTGCCTCTCAAAATAAGAGATTGGTGTCTCTTGCTGAGTTGGTGCTCAGTTGTGGGGATTTGTGTCTCCAGTGGGTTTGTGCCTACAAATCTTGTAAGTGGTGATTGGTGTCTCCAGTGGGTTGGTGCCTACGAAAATTGTAAGAGAAGTTCTATATAAACAATATTTTGCCGTGGTTTTCTCCCGCAAGGGTTTCCACATAAATTGTGTGTTCTTCCTATGTTCTTAATTGTTAGATCTTGCATGTGTGTTATTGTTGAGGAAGATTAAGCTTTGAAGTATTCTTGTTGTAGTTGATTAAGTTTCGAAAAGTAAAAGATTGTTGTTATTCAAGCCTCGAGGTAAAGCTTTGGCTCTTCATGAGTAGTTTTTTTTCATTGTACAATTTACTAACTACTTATTAATTCTAGTCGACAAATTTAGTAATTAATTTAGGCCCTAGGGGTTTACATTTTACATTGTTACAAATTACAATTGAAATTTTGGTATTACAAATGAATTGTGATCAAATTTTAATATTTTTAATTTTATAACAGTAATATTTAGGTTTGCCTAAAAAGAAAACACAGTAATATTTAGGTGTCCAAATTTCTTTGTTAAATTATTTATAAATGTTTATTTTGTAAATGTGCATGTCTATTTGGTTAAAAAATTTAAAAATTAAAATTTACAAGGCTATTGATTGTTCAAGGCACTACAAGGATGCTGATTTTCAATTTCAAATCCTTATTGATGCTATTTAGAAGCTTGCACCAAAGAATGTGGTGCAAGTAGTGACAACTGTTGCATACATATGCAAAGCTTGAAGGAAATTGATTGAGAAAGCCTAGAATCATATCTGGTGGACTCCTTGTCCATGCCATGAATAATGCACTAAAGGACATGGGAAAAATTAGATGGGTAAAAATGTGGTTAATGATGCTAGAGATGTGCAAATGTTGATTTGTAACAACCACACTTAACATGCACTCTTCAGGACCTTCTCTAAGGAATTTTTCAAACCTATGGAGACTAGATATGCATCATACTTTATTCTTTTAAAGAAGATGCTTGAGTTGCAAGGGGCATTGCAACTAATAGTCATGATACCACAATGGAATCAGTGGCCCGATTCAAGGTTTGAACAAGGGAGGAGGGGTGAAGGAGGTGGCAATGAGTGCTGCTTTTTGGGCTGATGCAAAATACATTGTTCCCATCATTACTCCAATTTTTAGAGTTATTAGATATGGGAATGCAAATGCACCTAACCTCAGAGAGGTGTATGGCTGCATTGACAATATACTTGACAAAATGAAGGCCATTGTACAAGAGAACGGCCCCATATTAGAGTTCTATAATGGGCACATTGAGCAAATCATTCATCACCAATGGGAGAAGCTCAACACTCCCTTGCACATGGCTGCCTATGCACTAAACCCAAGGTGGTATGTGCAAAGGCCAAGCATAATTACTCCTATATAGGATGATAATGTGAAGGCAGGGTTTATGAAAGCCATTGAGAAGATGTATGATTTTGCATAAGCCAACATCATTCATACTAAGTGGACAAATTTTGCCTCTTAGGGAATATTCAAAAGAGATCAAGATGAATAGGGAGACTATGGCACAAGAAGATTCCAATTCTATGGTGAACTATGCATGGGCCTAAATATTTGACTAACATACTAGCCATTTGTCTATTGTCCCAAGTTTCTAGTTCTTTTGTTGCTAAGAGGAACTAACTTACCATTGTACATAGCACCTTGTGTTTCATTGACCACAACATGCTTATGTACAAGGAGACTCCAACAATCCAATGGGATGTAGAGGCAAGGGAGCCAACACAAATTGATGAAGATGTAGCACAAAGAAGGTTGGTCGGTATTGCTTTGGAGGATTTTGAGGTTGAGGAGTCTAGCAATTCAAGTGATGAGGAGTTTGGTCCAAACTTTGGGAATGAGTGATGATTTCAAGCATTGGACCATGGCCGATTGTATTTTTGAATGTAATCATCATTTTGAATATAATATAAATATATAATTCGGCATTTCCATTGCCCATTCAATGCAATATTAAATGTTATTCCTTGTATATTTTTTTTTAAGTACTACATATATTTGCGCCACCTTTCCCTTACCGTCCCCAAATCTAGGCCCTTGGTCCCCCCATCTATGAAACCCATCCCAAACATCCCTCCATCCCCTCATCCCAAGACCATGTGAAACATAGGTATTGAATGGTTTTTAGACTGCTTTTAATCTCTAATTGTGTGAACCTTAGATGTGTAACACGCTTGTGCAAGCCTCCTAGCAAAAATTTTAGACTTTGGCTATAACTATAGTATTCACTCAGTACCTTTGTCTCAAATTCTTTTGTTGTATCTAGGAATCATTGAATTTCATGGCACTAAGTTTTGTTTGTCCATTTAATATTTCCATTGGTACACACTATTCCTCTTTTAACAAAGTTTGGCGAGATTTCACTTCATTCCCTTTGCATTTGGAAGGTATATTTTGTGTTTGGGAGCAGCCCTAACATTCTACGTACATACTATAATTGTTCTTTCAAGTTGCAACTTCAACTACAGCAGCACATTTATGTTTTCTAACATTCATAGTGATGAAATTCAAGAGCCATTTCAAAGTGAAAATCTGCCATCCAGGTTTGATTCAAGTTCATGTCACAAGATGTGAGTGCATTGTCCTAATTTTTTGTTTCATTTACAACTTTTATTTTCCATTCAATCCTATACAACATACCCAAAAAGAAATTGCTATGTCCACAAACAAGTAAGGGAAATGTAGTTGAGGTTAAAAAGGAATACACATTAAAAAGTAAAAAGCATATGAAAAAAATCAAGTACCATTGAGGAAGACTAACCAATTGACCTATACAAAATCAATCCAAATTCTAAGTGGATTGCAAATGATGATGTCCTTCTCAATCCTAATGATTTTGATATCCTAAGGGAGCTCAACATCAATATTGATGTGGTTGAATTTATTAAGAGAAGCTTTGATCCAAGAGTTTCATCATTTAGAGCTATAGCCCTCTAGTGTAGCTCTCTTCACAACAACAAGAGTCATTGGCTATAGCCCTAATATGATTTTGTACAAAGTAGATTGAAATTGAATATTTGAAAACTATAGTGTTGTAAATTGCACACCCTTGCAATTTCACACTATGTTTCATGCCCACTTTGGTGTCCATTCCCTTAGTGTTTGTGTAGGCTCATTTCAGCCCTTGCATCAACCTTTGTTCTACTCAAGGTGCTCAGGCCATCTCTTTCAAGGTCACTTCTTCATGTTACTTTGTGTTTACCTTACTTTTTCTTGTCTCTTGTTATTATTCAGCATAAATTGTCTAGACACTAGTGCCTAGCGCGAACATCCACACATCACGCTAGCATTTCACAACAATTTGTCGTTTGAAAGCTATTTTTGAGTGTTTCTCTACTTGGCACCTTCCTAGGTCAGTGGAAACGACTCGAGATTCTTCCAAACGGCTTGTTAGTGTAATGTCCCCATTTACAATGTCCTTTGGGCTAGTGTGGTTTTGACTTACTATTTTTAGTAAGTACTATATTTAGTAACTGGTCTGGGCGACAGTGTACTGTAGGGTTTCCTGTTTGGACAGTATGTTGGAGTTGTCCGACGAGATTTAATGTTTTGGCCAGTTTGTTATTTGGTGAGCCCTTACTATTTTTAGCAATTGCTATTTATTGTAAGTCTATTTCAGGAAACTGGTCTCAAACTCTTAGAGTCCTCAGCAATGTTATTTCTATGGTGGTGTTAATGATGATAGCTTCGGTCAGATACAGTGAACCCCGGGGACCCGTCCCCCCCCCTGGGCCCTAGCGTCTCCGAGACGGGGACGTCCCGGAGACGTGGGGACGGCGTCTCCCCGTCTCCGGAGGCGCCACCAGATTGCTCCCCCGCCGCTGGAGACGCCGAAACGCACCGGCGTCTCCGAGACGCTGAGGGAGACGCCTGGGCGTCCCTCGAGCGTCTCGGAGACCCCAGGCGTCTCCCGCGGCGGACAGTCCATTGGGACGTTTTTTAAATGAAAAAAACACATTTTTTTATTAGTTTTTTTGTTCTATTCGAACCCTAAGGGCATGTGGGCCCCATCTAAACTCTTCTATGCTATCAAAAGCCCCTTCTAACTTCATTTTTATCCACATTTGCATTTCTACTTGTCTGCTACAGCAAGAAGAAGAAGACTGAAGAGCTGAGGAAACAGTGATTGGAGGAGTGAAAGGAGTGATTGCAAGTGGAATAGGAGTGTCAAGGAGCAAGAAGAAGAAGAGGAGGAAGATTCTTCAGCTTGTTGAAGAGATTTTTCAAGCAAAAGGTAAGGTTTTGAACTGATTTTTTCTTTTATTTTCTGATTTTCAATGTTCATTGTTTTAGTTTTTTGAATTTTCTCATTTTCATTTCTAAATTATAAGTTCTTAGTTCTTGTTGTTTCATTTTCTTGTTTCATTTCTAATTCTTGTTGTTTCATTTAAACATTTTCTAAATTAGTTAAGATTTTGTTTTGAAATTTAAAATTTAAAATATAGAGTTTTATTTTTTTAATTTTAAAGTAGGGCATAGGCTGAAACTATGTGTTTATTGATTTTTTTTTTCATTTTGTGAAATGCAGTGTCAAAATGAGCTCCCACAGTCATGAAATGAGTGAGGATGAGATGGAATTGGAAACTCATTCTCATGATGCAAGCCATTCAGAATATGAACCCGAGCATGAGGATGAGCACAATGAGGGGGGTGAACATGGGTCAAATCAAGAAAGACAAACTAGTTCCATAGCTAGTGCAGCAGTTGCTACAGATTGCCCCTCTCAGCTTTTGGCAGAGTGGGCTAGGGGTCCTTATGATCCCAAATCTCCTCTCAAACAGTTTGCAACAAGAATAACAGCCCCAACATCATGTGGTGGTACGAGAAAATGGAAATGCAACATTTGTGGTGATGATTGGTTTGGGAGCATCACCAGAGTTAATGCTCACTTCCTCTTTTGGCCAGGAAAAGGTGTGGGAGCATGTGCTTTTTTGAAGGAAGCTAAAAATATGAAATACAGAATTGAGTTCAACAAGCTTTGGGGTGTTCCAGATGACGCGACAATTCCTATGCCTACTACCTTGTCTGCTAGGCAAAATATTCAGACTATACAGCAGATTCAGGAGCAGCATATGCAGAGGCAGCCACATATTAGAGCAGGAACATTGTCAGGGGCAGCCTCAGGACCTTCATCCACCTATAGTGTTATGCCTGAATCGCAACAGGGCAAGGGGAAACGCAAGATGCAAAATCAGCCTAACCCCATAGCTGATTTATTTAATGTGCACCAGAAGGATCAGATAGATGATTCCATTGGCAAGTTCTTTTTTGCCAATGGAATCCCATTTCATGTAGCTCGATCTCCTTATTATAAGGAGATGATGTCGATGGTGGCGAAGGGAGGACCATCATATGTGCCACCAGGTGAGCACAAATTGAGGACAACGATCTTGGATAACAACTATACCAAGATCAGTTCATTGATGGAGACGATGAGGGCATGTTGGGAGGATTCTAGATGCAGCATTGTTATGGATGGGTGGACGGATATTAGGCATCGTCCACTCATCAATGTCATAGTTACATGTTCAGAGGGCCCATTCTTTCTCAGGGCAGTTGATTGTTCAGGGCATCGAAAAGATGCTGATTTTCAGTTTGAGATCCTTCGGGCAGCTATTGAGGAGATTGGGCCACAAAATGTGGTCCAAGTAGTGACAGATGCAGCACATGTGTGCAGAGCTGCAGGGAGGCTTATCGAGACAACATACAGACATATTTGGTGGACTCCATGTTGTGTGCATGCCATGAACAATGCACTCAAGGACATGGGGAAGATTGAGTGGATTAGAGGAGTGGTCAACAATGCTAGAGATGTGCAGATGTATATCTGCAACCACCACACTTCACATGCCATCTTCAGGAGCTTCGCGAAGAAGGAGTTCTTGAAACCAGTTGAGACCCGATATGCATCCTATTTCATTCTTATGGAGAGAATGCTTGAGTTGCAAGAGCCACTGCAAGTCATGGTTATGACGCAAGAATGGAATCGGTGGGATGGGGCCAGGACAGAGCAGGGGAAGAGGGTGAAGGAGATAGTGAAGAGTGATGGATTTTGGAATGATGCAAAATATATTGTTGCCATCATTGAACCAGTTGTCCAAGTCATCAGATATGGGGATGGGGATGCACCTAACCTTGGAGAGGTGTATGAGTGCATTGATTCGATGCTTGGCCAGATGAAGGCAGTTGTGCGAGAGAAGGACCCCACTCTAACATTCTACAATGTTTACATTCAGCCTATTATTCAGCGCAGATGGGATAGCCTAAACACTCCCTTGCACATGGCTTCTTATTCATTGAATCCGAAGTGGTACATGCCTAGGCCTGGTAGAGTTACACCGATTCAGGATGATGAGGTGAAGGAAGGGTTCTTCAAGTGCATTGATAGAATGTATGATGCTGAAGATGCTGGCAACATTCGCACTGAGTGGACAAAATTTGCTACTCTTAGGGGTTACAAGGCTGCGGCAAAGGCGGATATAAGAACTATGGCACAGGAGGATCCGATTTTGTGGTGGACTTGTCATGGACCGAAATCACTGACTAAAACACTAGCCATTCGTTTGTTGTCTCAGGTTTCTAGTTCTTCAGCTTCTGAGAGGAACTGGTCTACTTATAGCTTCATCCACTCTCTTAAGAGGAACAGACTTACCTCTAGGAGAGCAGAGAAGCTAGTGGTTGTACATAGTGCCTTGCGTATCACTGACCGCAGGACACGTGTGTACAAGGAGAGCCCAGCAACACGATGGGATGTAGAGCCAGAGGAGCCATCACAGATTGATGAGGATGAGGATGTTGCAGGTTTAGGGCTGGTTGGTGTTCCTTTGGCAGATCTTGACCTTGGGGAGTCCAGTGGTTCCAGTGATGAGGAGTTTGCCGACCTCCCGAGGGATGATTACATTGATTAGAGGCCTCCGCCTGCTTCACTACATTTTGGCATTTTGACTTTGTAGTTTGTACTTGTTTTGATATTCATATCATGCTACTCATTGTAATCATCTTTATGATATAAATTATAATAGAAATCTTCCATTTGCTGATTCGACAATTGTTACATTGTAGTATTGCGTATTCTACTTTCAAATTTGAAAACTTCAATGTTCAATGGTTCATTTAGTAGTTCATTGTTAAATTTTAATGTTCAATGTTCAATGTTCAAGTATATTGTTATACATCTTTTCATAACTAGCATTTTAAGTACCATATGTATAGTATATAGTATATACAGCCGCCGCCGTCCCCCCGCCGTCCCCAAATCGAGGCCCCTTTGTCCCCCCATCCCGGAAACTTGTCCCCCCGTCCCGACGTCCCCCCGTCCCCGACGCCGATGTAACATAGGTCAGATATGATCAAAAATCATCACTTATAAATCAAATATTTATGGAACATTTAAAAATCAAAGTTTTGAACATACATATAAAATTCGATAAAACACATGATATTATATTTTGCATTTATGTGAAATCGGAATTCTCTTATGTCATCCGCCATCATATAGAAGGGTGTATACGTGTGAGAGTATACATAAAAAATGGTAATCAAAGTTGTTAAAACCGCATCCTAAGGGACGCGTCCCATGAGTGGACGTGCCTCCACTCGTAGAGACACATCCTCTCATGAGGCACGCCTCTTAGGGGCGGACTTCTCACCTATTTATGGCGGTACCTCATTCGATATGCAAACATAGAAATCGGACAATGTTCTGTAATCAGCACATTCAATAAAACAATTCATATCTGGAAATCGAAATCTGAAGAATCGAAAATCTGAACATAGAGGATAAATAATATTTGTCTTAGAAAGTTACTTATACAGTTTCTTGACTTTAGTTCAATCTTAGTATTGTCCCAGGATCCCTTTAGTGAAGAGATTTGATTACATTTACATGGTATCAGAACCACATTGTGCGAATCCAAATCAAATCTAAAATCAGATTGCTCAAAGAAATTCGTATTTTCTAAAATCGAATTCACATCACATTCTTCATAATGTCAACTATGATCAGATTCGAAGATCGTCTTGCAGGAGCAGATAACTTTACATCATGGAAATTTAGAATCATGATGATCCTAAAAGAGAATAAACTAGACTCACTTGTGAGAGAAAACAAAAGGGAACCTGAGGCTGAACCTGAGAAAAGTCAATGGATTGAAAACAATGAAAAAGCAATGAAAATCCTTGTAGATGCAGTGAGGGATCATATAGTGCCTATCTTAGCAAAACATGAAACTGCATACCATATGTACAAATCTCTTGAGAGCACTTATGAGATCAACAACACCTGTAGGACTCTAGCATTAAAACGGCAAATCAACAATGCTCAAATAAACAAAGGAGAGTCCATTAATTCATACTTCATGAGGATTATTGAACTTAGGGATCAATTATCCACAATTGGATATCAGATTGACAACAAAGAGTTAACCCTAATTGCACTAGGAGGCCTACCAAACTCATGGGAGTCATTTGTTCAAGGAGTAAGTGCGAGATCTAAACTCCCTAAATTTGATAGGCTAAGAACTGACTGCCTTCAAGTGCTTGGTCTTTAAGTTTCAAAACGAGATCAGTTATGTTTCTATTTTCAGGATTAATATAGAATGTTCATTTAATGGTCCTAGGTATTTTTATTCTAAAGAAAATGAACAGAAGAACATAGATGAAGACATTCATGTACTCAACACAACATCTAATAAAAGGAACAAGAAAAACTCCTACAAAAGAGGATTCTTTAAAAGAAAGAGAAATTCCAATGGAAAGGAATCTTTTAAAAAGAAAGACATCTCTCAAGTGCAATGCTTTAGATGTGATCAATATGGTCACTATGCAATGAAGTGCCCTGACAGATCTAAACAACAAGCATCTTTTTCCAAAGTAGGAAAGACAAATTCAGATCATGAATCTGAAGACCTTGTGTTCTAAAAAGGACAAATGGATATAGAGTTACCCTTATGGATGGAAAAATTCTAGCATGGCCTAAAAACTCAACTATTAAGAAAACTCAAAACTATTGGTGTAAGACAAGGGTACCTTTTTCAAAATATGCACCTAAGTCTAAAAACATCCCATGAAGGAACTTGTAAAGGTTGTGTCTTAGAAAAGAAAATAAAACCTTAAAGACAGGATAATAGAAACCTACACCTCTAAAATTTAAAAATTATGCATGAGTGCTGGAATTAAGAGGGAGTTCACAAGTTGCTTGACCTTAAACATTTGAAACCATTCAATAGAGCAAGAAGTACTAGTGAGACAGAAACCTATTTTCCTAGAATACCTGAAATGGAACCTGCTCCTGAGATTCAGAGGGAGCATCCTGAGGAAATGTCACTGGAACCTCCTACCACTTCAAATGAGGACACAAATGACATCGGCAGAAAGAGACCACCTTGGGCAAGGAAGATGATCAAAGAAGCAGAGGATCATGCAGCACCTAAAGGAACGTTCAGGGAGAGTAAAAGACCCAAACGGTTCTCTAGCTATGTTGCCTTAATGAACAACATCATAAACTCTGAACCTACCAGTGTTACAGAAGCCTCCAAACATCAAGCTTGGAAGGATGCAATGATAGAGGAGTACCAGTCCATACTAAAAAATGATGTATGGGACATAGTGCCTAGACCAAAAGAAAAATCTGTTGTTTCTTCTAAATGGCTCTTCAAAATCAAGCATGTTGCTGATGGCAATATAGAAAAACATAAAGCACGTTTCATGGCTAGGGGTTTTTCTCAAAAGGAAGGCATTGATTACGAAGAAACATTTGCACTTGTTGCCCGTTATACATCAGTAAGAGCAGTATTAGCCATTGCAGCAGCTAAAGAATGGAAGATCCATCAAATGGATGTGAAAATTGCCTTCTTGAATGGAACCATTGAAGAGGAAGTCTATCTAGAACAGCCTAAAGGTTTTGTGATACATAAATCTAACTCACATGTGTGCAGGCTCAAGAAAGCTCTCTATGGACTTAAACAGGCTCCCAGGGTCTGGTATGAAAGAATTGACAGCTATCTATTGGGATTAGGATTTTCAAGAATGATGTTGACTCCAATCTCTACTTCAAGGTAATCAAAGGTGATATGCTTATAATTATTTATATGTTGATGACCTGCTGATAACAGGAGAAGATCACCTCATTGCTCAAGGGAAACAAGATCTAATCTCTGAATTTGACATGAAAGACTTGAGTATTCTTCACTACTTCCTCGGTTTGGAAGTATGGCAGAAATCAGATTGTATTATACTAAATCAAGGAAAGTATACGACTGACATTCTGAAGAGATTTGGAATGTTGGACTGTAGACCGATGTCTACACCCATGGAAACCAACCTTCACAAATTGAAAGAAGTAGCAGCAAAATCCAAATGTGCAGATCCGACCCTTTACAGACAGATGATTGGATCCTTGATGTATCTGGTTAAACACCAGACCTGATATTTGCTATGCTGTAAATGCCCTCAGCCAGTTCATGTGTGAACCCAAGGAAATTCACTTGATGGCTGTAAAACATATTTTTAGATATCTTCAAGGCACTATTGGATATGGTCTTCATTACAAGAATGATCCACTAGATCTACATGGGTACTCTGATTCAGATTGGGCTGGAAGTGTAACTGATCGAAAGAGCACATCAGGATGTTGCTTCAGTTTGGGATCGGCTATGATCTCCTGGATTTGCAGAAAACAATCGTCAGTTGCACAGAGCTCAACAGAAGCTGAATATATTGCAGCCTCAATAGGAGCAAGAGAAGCAATGTGGCTTCATAAATTGCTTGTGGGACTCTTTGGTGAGCCCTTGAATCCTATGATTATTCATTGTGATAATCAGAGTTGTATAAAACTCTTTGTGAATCCTGTCTTTCATGACAGATCTAAACACATTGAGATCCCCTATCATTATGTGAGAGATATGGTGGAAAGGAAAGTGATTCAGTTGGAGTATATTAGTACAAATGATCAAACTACAGACATTCACCAAGCCTTTCTCCCGGATCAAGGTAGAGCACTTTAGGAAGAAACTTGGTATGGTTGAAATGTAATTTGTTAGTTATGTTTGAAATACAAATTGTTTATAAATTGTACTAATATATAAAGATGTTTAATGTGTAAACTCTTTTGTCATGTGTGTGACTCCATGACCTTATGGGCCTACTCCCCCTGTGTACATTATCGAAAGGTGACGATCTTTCAATAATGAACACTTTACAATGATGAACTATCATGATAGATATCATGTGACTTGATATCTGTGGACATGTCATGATAGTATCTCTTGGACACCTTGATGGATATCATGAGACTTGATATCTGAAGGTCATTGTGATCCGTAAGAGATAATCATGGTGGATATTTATCCGTGGATATGCCATGAATTATGGTAGACATCATGTGACTTGATGCCAGTGCACATACCATAATGAAGATATGTTATGGAGAATGTCATGTGACTTGACACTTTCAGAAGCATATCATATCTTCTGATATCACGAGATAGGTGATATCACTTTGGAAGTTATTCTTCCTAGTTAAAGAGGGAGTGTTGAAAATAATGTAGATGTGTTATGAAGAATGTCATGTGACTTGACAAACATTGAGAAAACATATCATATTTCCAATATCACGTGTGAAGGTGATATCTTGACTTATTTGATTTGAAATATCTTCCCTAGCTAAGAGGGAGTGTTAATGATGATAGCTTCGGTCAGATGTGATCAAAAATCATCACTTATAAATCAAATATTTATGGAACATTTAAAAATCGAAGTTTTGAACATACATATAAAATTCGATAAAACACGTGATATTATATTCTGCATTTATGTGAAATCAGAATTCTCTTATGTCATCCGCCATCATATAGAAGGGTGTATACGTGTGAGAGTATACATAACAAATGGTAATCAAAGTTGTTAAAACCGCATCCTAAGAGACGCGTCCCATGAGTGGACATGCCTCCACTCGTGGAGACACGTCCTCTCATGAGGTGCGCCTCTTAGGGGCGGACTTCTCACCTATTTATGGCGGTACCTCATTCGATATGCAAACATAGAAATCGGACAATGTTCTGCAATCAGCACATTCAATAAAACAATTCATATCTGGAAATCAAAATCTGAACATAGAGGATAAATAATATTTGTCTTAGAAAGTTACTTATACAGTTTCTTGACTTTAGTTCAATCTTAGTATTGTCCCAGGATCCCTTTAGTGAAGAGATTTGATTACATTTACAGGTGGCATTGGAGAGCCTAAGGTTGGATTATGTAATATTTACTTTTGATCAGTCACTTAAGTTATTTTAATAAAATAACTTTATAACTTCAGTGAGAGGGTAGGTGGTCATCGAAAAGTACCTTGGTGCCTAATAAGTACCTTGGTGCCTAATAAGATAACTTAACGTTGTTTTATAAGGCTGAATAAGGTAAAATAGTTTCCTTTTTGAGTAGGATGCCCCTTTGAGGATTATTTGATAATGTTTTAAAGTATATAGCAAAAAAATTAATAGGTTTTTGGAGGGAAAAGGATTCAAATTGGAGGTTGCCCTAATTTCTCCCTACACTCCTATTTAATCTGCTTTTTGGCTCTCATTTGGACATGATGGATTTGATAGCTTAAGGAGACTTTGCTAGATTGTTCCAGATTATTGTTTGTAGCTGGTTGAGGACAGAAGCCCTCATCTTTGGCACCAGTTTTGGTAGTAAAACTATCTACCCTAGCTAGAGATTGTTGAGAAAGTCATTCAGGCTTTCTACAGGTGCTTCATTGCAAACTTAATGGTCACT
Organism: Sequoiadendron giganteum; assembly: GCA_007115665.2. NCBI lineage: Eukaryota > Viridiplantae > Streptophyta > Pinopsida > Cupressales > Cupressaceae > Sequoiadendron > Sequoiadendron giganteum. Next base: position 64,292,706 of record CM021100.1, on the reverse strand, counting down.
TACAGCGACCAAATTTGAAGAGTAACGATTAGTTCAAGGCTTCAGTTGGTGCAAGGGTTTGAGTTGCAGATTGAACTTCAGTTTGCTTCATTTGGTTAATGATAGCTGAGCCTACTATTTGCATCGATTTGTTTATTCTGAGTTTGTAATTGCTCCTATGATGGCTGTGGTCTTTCCTTATACCTTGGCGCAGCTTACAGGGGCTTTTGGGAATGATATTGAGTTATTGAAGGGACATAGCATTGGCTGGTGTTGCTGAAGGGTGGCGTCCAAACTTCAGAGGAAGGTGTCTTGCAAGTAACCCTGCATAAGAGTCAACCTTGGTCTGTGAGATCATATTGAGGGACGCGGTCTGTTCTCACACATTCGCAGCCATTTCTGAGAATGAAAGGGGGTCCTTGAGAAGGTGTGAGCATTCAGGGAAGGAAGTGACTATTTCAGAGGTGGTAGAAGAATCCATTCTGGGCAGCGTCACACCATTCTACATGTTATTCATGTCTTTGGACAGCATAATCAGGTGTGGGTCTTCCGTGTTATATGTTAATGCCTGAATGTAAACTTTATTATCTTTGTAAGCTTCAAATCTGCATAAGTCCTGCTGTTGTAAACAGAGTTTATCATTATTGCAATCAGTCCTAGATCAGTAATTTGCTGTTATTTATCCTAGCATTGTTGTTGCTGAAGTTTTGTGCAAATCTGGGTGATATAAGGACCGAAATCAGAAGTATTGTTATTGCTGTTCGTTCTGGACTGTTATTTTGTGTGCAATCAGTCAAATGCATGTTCAGAAACAAATGTAATATCCACTGCTATACTTCTATTGCAATCACTGAGTCATTTGCTGGGTTGGTACATGTCTGATAAGCGTTTCTGGGAAGTTCTAATTGCATAACCAGTCATTATTCATACTCAGAAATCAGTAGGTGCACTGCTGTTCAAGTATCCAGGGCATGTTCATATCACGTAATGCTCAATCCAGTATAGAGAAACGAAGTTCTGAATATGATTATCAGATTATTGCATGACTTTCAATTTGTAATTCATTATTATATATGCAATGTATTGAACTTAGTTTGATAAAACGGAATGTATACCAAGCTGACAACATTGAGCTAAAAAAAAATTTTAAAAAAAATCTCAAGTCAAAACTTAGAATGGGGTTGGCCATTTCAGTTAGCCTCTTCCTCTTCCCTCCTCTTCTAATTTTGAAACTAATCTTTCAATTTGGAAAAACTCTCTTGGCACTCTCAAGCTCGCATACAACTATCCACAGCACTCTCAAGATTTTTACAGCATTCTCTAGCAACTGTCTTTCTCTTTGGCTTTATCAAGTCTTGCAAGTAACATTGTTCTTTTTATTGTGCCCTCGAGCACCTGGGGATTACCACATCCCTTATCAATTCATTTTATTTTATCATTGTTCTTACTTCTAGACACACCTAGAATAAGAACACACACTATTTTTATTTTTATCTATCTATCTTGAGTAATGTGGAGGTGGAAACACCGAAGCAGGCCTTGACTGAGGCAAATCCCCAAACAGCCCCAAACATTTTTCCTCTTCTTTGTGTGTGTAGGTGTTTTGAAAGCATTCAACTACACAAAGGTTTGCAAGTGCTTTATTGTTAATAAATTCATTTCTATTATTTACTTAAATCATTTAAATCTTAGTTTATTTATTTATATTCTATTGTGTAGTATTTCCTGGCGTTTTCTTGCTTTTGGGTTTTCCAGGTTAGTTGATTTTTACATTTTTTGGGTACTTTTGGTACATTGTTCATACAGATGACAATGCTACGCACAGACATCTGTGCGACACACTAGCGATCTGACCAATGACTTCCTCCTTCGAACTCCAAGTTCCTTAGCACCTATATTTTCCATTTCTAAAGTTATTACATTTTATTTATCTTTCTTACTAAATATATTCACCAGTTCATTCTCTTTAAGCATTTTAGATAGTTAATTTAATCTAAGTGTAATTAGTGAAAATACTCTCAAAGGAACCTAGCTTTCCTTTTGTCAAAGTCAAATTTCCTACATTACAAAAACTTTTAGTATCTAGTTATCATTTATGCACTACGCATTGTGAAAATAAATGAAAAAAATCTATATTCCACAATCCATGGACTATACTCTCATTTTTATTTGTTCTCTATACTTCCAGGCTATTAAAATGCCTTTAAAGTTAAAAATTTGCAGGTTTTTCTTTTTCTTTTTGGGCATTTTTCTACAATATTTGAAAATCCAATTGTTTCCCCATTTTTCCTATTTTTTGATAAAATCTTAATTTTTTGGTTTGCCGCAATGTGGCATAATAAACGATATGAAAATAAATGAAAAAAATCTATATTCCACAATCCATGGACTATACTCTCATTTTTATTTGTTCTCTATACTTCCAGGCTATTAAAATACCTTTAAAGTTAAAAATTTGCAGGTTTTTCTTTTTCTTTTTGGGCATTTTTCTACAATATTTGAAAATCCAATTGTTTCCCCATTTTTCCTATTTTTTGATAAAATCTTAATTTTTTGGTTTGCCCATTTTCGCACAAAAGAATTTTACTGCTATGGTATCCACAGCCCTCAATGTCATAGTAGTAAGTGGTTTGTCATACTCATCATCACCACCATACAATCTATTTATATAAGCCTTTTATTTAAGTGACAAACTACTACAAAGACATTCAAGTGACAAATTACTACATACCCCATTGTCTTTGCCAAGGATATGAAGGAGATGCACATTCACTCTAGTAGTGTTGCCACTGAATTCAAGAATACAATAAAAGCATTTCCGTAGCCAAGTCTCCTTGAACTATTTATTTGTTTGTTTGACTATATCTTGAGTCTTGACAACATCTTCTAACAACTTGGAAGAACAACTCAAATGGAAGCACTCCCAATTAAACTAGCTTCCTCCTGCACTGCTTATCTATGTCCTCAATTTGCTTTTCAATGTTTGGATTGTAAGCCTCCTCATCACTTATGCTATGAGAAATCAAAGAGACACTAAAAGAAATGAAGTTTTTGGCTAACTTTTCTGCACAAAACTTAATAGAAAATGTAAGGGTGAGCACACAAGGATTCTCCCTTCGTTTCTTACTTCATGTTACACAAAGTAGAGAAACAAAGGATACGCAAAACTTGCAATCTTTAATCCTTTGACCTTGAGTTTTGTTTGATAATTGATTAGGTCAATGCTTAAAAATATTAATAATTATTAATTAACTTGTTCTTCAAAAAAGGATTTCACTTTTGTTTTCTTTACTTCATGTTGCACAAAGCCTAGAAGCATAAATAAACAAAAGATGCAAATCCTTATTTGACTATTTGGGTATCAAAAATGAAGTCCAAAACTAAAAATTAACACTTCTAAACTAAAAATAGAAAATCTAAACAGTTATTTTCTTCATATCGCATAAGGCATATATGCAAAGATAAACATAAAGTTCAATTAGCTAGCTCATTTATCATTGTGCAAGAAAACTTTTAAAAACAAAAAAAACCCTAAAAACAACATTATGAAACCTACAACAGCATTTACAAGATTAGAAACCCTAAAAAGTTAAAAACAATTATTATAAATTAAAGTTTTAAGTTGTAAAAATTTAAAAACAGCAATAGGATCTATTCATTGAAATTTGTATTTTGTTTGATTGAATACTACAATCCTAAACACATTAGATTTGAAGTTTGAATTCTTAGCTTGATGAATGATGATTGACGAATGACTAAGAAGAATGAAGCGAATGGAAATTGGAACCTCTTCCTCTTCACATTAGATTTGAGCTCTTACCTTGATGAATGGCAATTGACAAATGACTAAGAAGAATGAAGTAGATAGACATTGGAGCCTCTTCCTCTTCCTCTTCCTCAAACTCTTTCTCAAGCTCAATGCAAAGTTGTAAATGGCAAATTGTTGAATGTTGATTGTGATTTCAATTGAAGGTGAGTTATCATATTTATAAGTTTTTTAGAGGTGAAGGGGTGTTGGAAAGACCTAGTTGCAAATTACGGTTAGGATGACAACTCTAGTTTTTTTTTTTTTTTTTAATTTGTTCTCCTTTTTAAAATCCAAGTGTTTGTTTTGGCCTAAGGACTTCCATCTAGTCCCAAGGCAAGGAGTTTGCCTACAGCCCCCTACAAGACAAGAACTTCCCCGCTCTACAACAACCTCCCAAGGATGTCCACATGAACCATTGAATTAAATGGAAAAAATAGAAAATAAAACTAATCTAAAACTTACTTTTTTTAAAAAAATTACTATCATCAATCAAGGCAACACAAAGACAAAAAGCTCGAACTACCCTTTGACACTCAAAACATAGTCTTGAACAAGAAAAAAACACTCCAATACCATGTCTATGATTTTGCGATACAAATACATATTAGGTTCTTATTAATTATAGTTTTTAAAAGTTTTTATATAAAAATTATGTCCTATAATTTAGGACATTTCTTATCATCACCTATCTCTTCAAAGAAACCTATTCTATGTGTTATTATCATCTCCACTTATCTTTCCCAAAAACCTATACTATGCGATTATTATAACCATAGTTATAGGACTCGCCCAGACTTGATGGGTATCAAGACAAGCAAATCAAAATGAGGCCCCGCAACTTGTGACCAAGGTACTCAGCAAGTCTAGTCAAACTCACTAAACTCAGTGAGTCTTGACTAGGTCAACGAAAATTAGGAAAAAAAAAATGGTGTGAAATTTTGAAAATGCAAACAAAAAAGCATGAAATTCAAGAATTTTTTGAAGGGTTTGGAGGATGGATAAAAGTGATAAAATTATTAAATATGGCATATGCCATGGCAGTTTGTGTGGCCTCAAAGGCTTTAATTTGGGCTTTGTGGCAAGGGCTCCCTCCCTCAACCCACATTGTATCACGACAGGGAATGCACCAAGGGTGTTGCCCACAAAACCCGTGAAGAGCATTATCCCCAAACCCCCACAAGAGGCTCTGCCCTTTGACCCTTTGGGGGGGCTACTTCCTAATCCTTGCTCTAGTTTTAAAAAACAAAAAGATTAAAATATTTTTTTGGCCATGTTGTATGGAAGAGATACATTTTTTTTATTTTTCAACATTTTCCAATTAAATTCCCAGTAATTAAATTACATTTATACTTCTAATTTGCTAAGTCAAACTCTATCCTAAATAATGCTCCTAAGGCTATAGCAACATTTACAAACTTATCTAGGATACAAATGAATGACTCCACATAATGCTAGTAATGTTGGATTGAGGGATACAAGCTCCCTTTTAACATAATTCTTGACTCCATATTGTGATTTTTTTTATGTCATGGATATCATAATCCACGAGTTCTATACACCTTAGACACTTGACAATGTTTATATATCTAATAATGTAGTTTCCTTCAATGAGAATCCACTTGTATACTTTTGTGATCAATATATACTTTTGTATGTGATCAAAATAGCTTCTATTTGATTAGTTTATTGTGTCTTTAAAGCTTTTTATTAAAGGATGCATTAAACAAGTTTCAAATCCTTAAAATCTCTATATTCCATGGTTTTTTCAATTTGCCAATTCCCAACCAAGTTTAGGCATCGAGTTTGAGTCCAGGCCCACATCAAAAATTAGCTTATTGAGTCCAAGGCACATTGATTATAACAATCACTCAACAACCCAATAACATTTTAATTCACCATAAGTTTAAATATTTAAACCAATCCACTAACCTTCGATTTAATAATTCTTGATACGAATTTTTGTTCACCATACAAAAAAAAAGGGCAATAAAACAATCAAAATAAATATAATAATAAACTTCTCTAGAACCTCAAACAACACACATGCTCTTATAGAAAAACCATTTTTCTGCAACTTCAATTGCTATTCTATTCCATTGAAAAGATAAAATTTGAGGAGGTCACCCTATCGTGAAATGCAATTAAGTTGTGGGAAGTCCCAATATCTAGCATAGGCTACATGCAATGAGCGTTAAGTAGACCATTCATGGTCATGAAAGATGAGTTCTTGTGAACCACTACTCAAGTCAATGAAGATTGGCTTGAAATTATGCATTGAATGTGAATAAATCATTACATGATTTGTAGAATAGAAAAAATACTAGTGCAAATGAATTAACTAGGAACCTATCAAAGGAATGGTTCATACTACACAACACTTAAATGAAGGTTTTGCAAATGAGGTAGCAAACTAAGTGGGCTTGATTGTGGGGCAATCCCCATGGTTAATAGTGCTCGAGCCAAAGTAGCACTAGATTAGGTGACTTGCTAGGAAATCCTAGTGGTTTACCCCTGTGAGCATCAACAAATTGCAATTAGTCCTAGTGGACTACTCATGGTCATGAGAGATGGGTTCTTGTGAACCTCTATGATGAAATATTAGTAATTGAAGATTGATTCAAAACCATGCAATAGAATCCCATTAAATCGTCACACAGTAGAATTTAGAAAATCAAAGGTGATATGATACTCACATAGAACACCTCTTCCCGAAAGTCAAAGCAACAATTAAACTTACTAAGGTTGTCCACCACTATAAGCAACAACTTGCTCTAAAGAGAGATTATCACCATAGTTCCACGGGGACGCATCCCCCTCGAAAAACCAGCCGTCTCGGAGACGAGGATGTTTCCAAGACACGGAGACGTCAGGGAAACGTCCCCCCGCCATCCCCCCGCCGTCTCCCCGTCCCTCCGCCGTCCCCTGGACGTTTCCTTCACAGGGAGTCTTCTGGAAGTCTCGGAGTCTTCTGGGCGTCTCCTTTGGGAGTCTTCTGGGAGTCTCCAAGCCTCCGAGTTTCCCACGTCCCCTTCATTCAAGTGTATTAAATTTTAATTAAAATCAAATTTGTTAAAATTTAACTATTATGATATTGATATGTAAGTAAAACAAAATGAAAAATCAAAAAACTTTTAACTTTTATGATTTTATCTCATTGAATCATTTGAACATTTCCTACCCGTGCGTGCCTGTGAGAGCATTCGAGACTTTGCCTGAGACTCTAAGAGTGAATGTGCGAACTGCAAACTGAACCAGATCAAGGTTTTCGGATTTTCTGTTTTCCAAGGGCATCATTATTGAACACTCAGGTATTTTATATTTACGATTTTGGATTTCGCATTGTTTAGTTTGATTTCAGCCGCTAGGGCATTCGGCATTGGAACAGGAGGTTGGGAGGCTTTGAGCGAATCCCTCAAAGGGATGCGAGCTCATGGAAGAGGCGACAATGTCACCTATCCTTGAGATCAAGAAATATCTCACCAAATCAGCCAACTATTTTTTTTTTTGAAAATTTTTAAAATCGAAAATGAGATAAAATCATAAAAGTTAAAAGTAAACTTTAAAACTAAAAATTGTTGACAGTAACAGTGATTGCATGCATCAAGGCCTGGCAAACCTTTTTAAATTTTTAACTGTGAAGTGTGAACTGTTTGACACTTGAGTCCTTGATACTTGATAGTGATTGAATGCATCAAGGCAAGTTCAAATGTCTTGCCTTGATGCATTTGAGTCTTTGATTGATGCATTCAGGCATCAAGGCAAGGCATTTGACTGATGCATTTAGGCATCAAGGCAAGTTCAAATGTCTTGCCTTGATGCATTTGAGTCTTTGACTGTGCATTCAACATCAAGACAAGGCATTTAAACTTTGTTGTGTTGTTGAATCTGATCCTTTATCAAGCAGTTCCATCTACCTACTAAATTTACACAAGAACAAACCACATTTTAGTTTCTTAATTGATTATATAAGTGATTTTTTACATTGTTTTCACCACGGCCTCCATCATAATGAGTTCACACAATAGAAGTGATAATGAACCAGAAATTCAAAGTGAAAATGATTTATCAGATGATCCTGACTTTCAAATAGGAGGGAAGGGTGAAGTTGAGCCACAATGTGGCTCAACCTCAAATACTCAAACTACCACAAGTTCCATTGGCAGTAAAGATAATAGCTGCCCTTCAGAACTCCTTCAAGAATTTGCTAAGGGCCCTTTTGATCCAAATAAACCTTTAAAACAATTTGCATCCAAGGTAGCAATAAAGCCTGGGGCAACTGTGGGCACTCGAAAATGGAAGTGTCACACGTGTGAGCTTACATGGTTTGGCAGCATTACAAGAACTAATGCACACTTTCTTCTTATTCGAGGCAAAGGTGTAGATGTATGCAAAGTTGTGGCAGGTAACTTGAAGTACAAGGCTGAAATTTTAAAATTATGGGGTTGTAACGAAGATGAAGTGCCTACATCTGCTACATTGCCACATAAGAGTATGGGTGATCAGATTTCAGCAATGTCTACTTCTACTTTGCAAATTCAAAGGCCACCAAATCCGTTCAGTTCAAGTGCAGCAGAGCCTAGGGGGAAACGTAAGATGGCATCTTCACAACTTTTAGCAGATTTATTCAATGTGCAAGCAAAGGATGAGGCAGATGATGCCATTGGAAAATTCTTCTTTGCCAATGGCATTCCATTCCATGAGGCTCCCTCTCCTTATTATAGGGAAGTTGTGTCAAAGATAATAAAGGCAAGACAATCATATATGCCACCAGGGGAGACTAAATTGAGGACAACAATCTTGGATCAAAACTATTCCAAGATTAATATTTTGATGGAAAAGATGAAGAGAACCTAGGTCACAAGTGGATGCAGCATAGTCATGGATGGGTGGACAGACATTAGGCATCGTCCACTCATCAATATCATTGTTACATCTATAGCGGGCCCTTATTTCCTTAGGGCTATTGATTGTTCAGGGCATAGCAAGGATGGCCATTATCAGTTCCAGATCCTCAAGGATGCTATAGAGGAGGTTGGGCCACAAAATGTGGTGCAAGTAGTGACAGATGCGGCCCATGTGTGCAAAGTTGCAGGGAGGTTGACTGAGGCAGCCTATAGACATATTTTCTAGACTCCTTGTTGTGTGCATGCTATGAATAATGCACTTAAGGACATGGGTAAAATCAGCTAGATCAAATTTATTGTCAGTGATGCTAGAGATGTGTAGATTTTTATCTGCAACCATCATCATTCACATGCACTTTTCAAGTCCTACAAGAAGGAATTCCTGAAACCTGTAGAGACTCGGTATGCATCATACTTTATTCTCTTGGAGAGGATGCTTGAGTTGCAAGAGCCATTGCAACTAATGGTAATGACAACATAATGGAATAGATGGCCTGAGTCGAAGACATAGTAGGGATTGAGGGTTAAGGAGGTGGTGAAGAATGATGTCTTCTGGGTTGATGCCAAATATATTGTCTCCATCATTGAGCCAGTCTTCAAAGTTATTAGATTTGGGGATTCTAATGCACCTTCCCTTGGAGAGGTATATGAGTGCATTGATTCCATGCTTGATCAAATGAAGGCTAAAGTGCGAGAGATGGACCCCACAATGCAATTCCACACTGAGCATATTTATCCAATCATTCAGCGTAGATGGGAGAAGCTCAACACAACCTTACACATGGTTGCCTATGCATTGAACCCAAAGTGGTACGTGCCACGTCCCGACAGAATGACACCTATAGAGGATGCTGAGGTGAAGGAAGGGTTCATGAAGGCCATTGACAAAATGTATGATCCTATAGAGGCTAGCTTGCTTCGTACTGAGTGGACAAAATTTGCTATTCTTTGGGGATATTCAGAGGCAGCCAAAGTAGATCTGGAGACTACGTCACAGGAGGACCCCAAGTTGTGGTGGACTATGCATGGGCCTAGATCTTTGATTACTACTCTAGCCATTCGTTTTCTATCCCAAGTTTCTAGTTCTTCTGCACTGAGAGGAACTGGTCTACTTATAACTTCATCCACTCCGTTAAGAGGAACAAGCTTACTTCTAAGAGGGCAAAGAAGCTTGTAGTTGTACATAGTGCCTTACGTCTCATTGATCGCAGCACAACTACATCAAGGAGAGTCCAGCAACCAGATGGGATGTAGAGCCAGAAGAGCTAGCACAGATAGATGAGGATGCTACACAGACAGGGTTGGTTGGTATTGGTTTAGATGAGCTTGAGCATTTGGGGTCCCCATTCGAAAATTCCAATGATGAGGAGATTGGCATGGAGCTTGGAGTTGGAGATGATTAGATCATTAGAGGCATCAGGCCATTAGCTATAGTATTTACTATTTAATATTTTGTTTTTGAAGTTTGAAGTTTTAACACTGTTGTGTTGATAACTTGATACTTGATTAAGTTGATTGTAATTATGAATCATGACTATGAAATTCAAATTATGAAACATCTAGTTCTCGTTCCAAACACAATGTCTATTAAGTTACAAGTATATTTTCATTTTGATTTTCATTGTTTCAATGTTCACCAGTACAATGAAATCATTGCAATGTGTTTAAACTCTAAACTTTACTTATTCCTTAGGCTTTTATAGTTATACATCTTTTTATAACTAATTTTTCAAGTACTATATGTATTTCAGCGCCGCAGCTCCCAGCCCGTAGCCATCCCACCAGTCTGAAACTTAGCCCCACCCGGCGTCCCGAAAGACAACCGATCCCTGCCGTCCCCCCGTCCCCATCCCCGAAACTCGGTGTAACTATGATTATCACCACCATGAATTGTCCATGGCTAATAATGCTCTATCAAATGAGAAGGGGAACATTGATCCTCTTGCACAAATTGAAGAGGAGGTGATTGAATGGAAGTGGATCCCTAAATTAGATGGAAGAAGCACAATTGCTTGCACCTCTCAAACCATAGAAGCAAAACATAAGAAAAGCCCACAATTAGCCATGATGTGGCCCTACAATAATGCTAGTGTTTAGAAACAAGGTGAAAATACTACACTAACATTTTCAAAGTGCATGCAAATCTAAAATTAACTTCTTAATGCAAGATTACCATAAAAGAACATAAATCAGCACACTTTAGTAACACAAGATTTATATCGGGAAACCATTTTGGGAAACAACTCCACCAAAGAAAGAGGACAAATATGTATTAATCTTCAATGTACATGATACAATATAAACAAACTTCTCTCTACACTGACAGCACCTACGTACCTATAAAAAAACAATAATCTCCACTATCTCATACCTCCAATATGTATAGGTCAAGAGATAAGCCAAAACCATTAATAGTTTCACCGAAACAGTGGATACCAAAACTATGGCATCATGCAAGTACCTCACACCCACCATGGAGAGCATCTTCTGAAAATAATAAATTACATCAATGACTTCATATGGCCATCACATGGGCTCAATCAATGAATCCCCAAATTAAAAAAATAACCACAAAGGTATCTTTGACCAATAACTCCCCAATGACTCACATTCTCAAGTCTAGTGTGTTTACTTGCTATGGGTACAATGACGTACGGAGTAAACAGAGATATAAAATAACATTGACAACATATAATAATCACATGGCAATCACACAGAACATAAATATACTTCTTTATTCAATACTCGGCAATTACATCATAATGTTTCCAGACAGAACATAGCATAGCATAGCATAGCAGAACTATCCTCCTTCCCGACTACATGACTCAAGTACATATAGTACGCTGGCGGTGGTTAAGGTACCAACCGGCGCGTCCCTTCATTATAACTAATTACTTCATCAAGAACTGTTCCCGAGACAACTAACTAACATGACCCATACATAACATAAGTACATGGATTATTAATATTAACTAAAGTCTTATTTACTTATGACTCATAGCCGACCAAGTACACTCTCGACCGACTACATCGACTCATGGCCGACCGAGTACACTATCGACCGACTACATAGTGCTCCATTGTAGAATACACTAATACATGTGGGCCCCATCCATTATGACAAGATTCTCCACTTCTTCGTCTAGTGCCTACTAATGGAAAAATGTCTTAAATAAATTCAAAGTTAATTGTAACGACCGCCATTGTGCTCCACCTACTTCATGAATGAATATAACAACTAATGCCAAGATTCCTAGGAGAATCTAAATACAAAATATTTCTCCAATTATTCTCTAGGCATCCAAGCACAGCTTTCAAGAGTGTTAGAGATACATAACATATACACAATGAAACGGAACTATTTCCCAATTTAAATGCAACAATTAAATTATTTTCCCAGATTATTTCCCAAAAATTAAATGCAGCAATTAGATTTATTCCTCAGATTTAAATGCAAGAAATTGATTACACATTGACTTTATTTATTGAATTAAAAAACAAAATGAGAAGAATTAAATTGTGCAATAGACAAAATATCAGATTTTAATTGCCAGGAATAACAATATAATACTTATCTATATAAAATTTACAAGTATCCAAAGATTGTTGGAATCGACCCTGGTTCAGCCTCTTCTGTTTGTGAGCAATTTGGGAGAAATAAGCGGACTTCGCCGCTCTACACAAGTGTTGCTTCCACTAAAACAATGCTCAACACCCGTGCAATACCCAAGCCCTGGCCAGGACCGTCCTAAGTGCACCTCTATACCCCAAGTTGGACACACAAATACGGGATGTCCCCTTCTCCGTCTTGCTCACAACCTACTAACTTGGAATCCTATTCCCACAATGTACAATGCTTGATTATTTCTTGTCTTGTGTCTCACATAAATGCTTTATATAAGCCTTAAGGTGTGGTTTCCAAACCATCACACCCTTTCACAAAGGTTTCTTTTTAATAATTATTTTATAAATAATTATTCTTCCCTTTTTAAAGAGTTTTTATACATATTCTGGCCAGGACTGTCCTAAGTGCACCTCTATACCCCAGGTTGTCCCCTTCTCCATCTTGCTCACAACCTACTAACTTGGAATCCTATTCCCACAATGTACAATGCTTGATTATTTCTTGTCCTGTGTCTCACATAAATGTTTTATATAAGCCTTAAGGTGTGGTTTCCAAACCATCACACCCTTTCACAAAGGTTGCTTTTTAATAATTATTCTTCCCTTTTTAAAGAGTTTTTATACATATTCTTCATTAATCTCTCTTTTAACTAAAAGGATCATAATATTCTTTATTTTTTCTAATCTCCCTTTTAATTTTAAAGGGTTATTTCATAAATTTTTCTTCTCTTGGGGAAAAAGTCACATAACACACAAGATTGCAAGACAAATGGCACTTTAATCCTAACAGCTAGTTTAAAGTTTGAACTGACAGCCCCTTCTTTCCGTGAACCATATTTTTACTCAATAACACTGCAGGTAATTTAAAAGGCTGGAAAAATCACAGGTTGTTCAGTAACATGTGAGCTAACCATGGCCCAGCCCTGGGGCCAAGCCAGTTTTGATCAAGTAGCCTGGTTAATACATGAAACCAGATTTTTTGTCTCTCAATAAACCCATAGGTATTTGAAAAGCAAGGGAAAAACTTGCAGGTTATTCAATAATCCATGACTTATGCACAGCTTACTGAATTATCTCTTGGTTTTTCTGAGTTGTTCAAAAAACACCACCATTGTGTATATAGCCTGGTTTTTCATTTAACACCCAATTTTTCAGATTTTCAGTCCAGAATCAAACTATTTCAGAGTTCAAGTGAACAAAGAAATCTGCTGGTTGGAGTTCTCAAACAACTGCTGCTATCAACAAATTACAGACCACACCTCAGCCATTGTTGTTTATCTTTCTATTTTAAATTTTTTATGTCAAATTAGGGCAGAATTGAACAAACTATAATATTATGCCTTCGTTTATTTCTCTTTACACTCACTATGTTTGGCATGATATAACAGTGCCAGTTGTATTTTCTGTAATTTTACAAAAATTTCATCCTTTTGTTAATTTGCCAGGTTTTCCCCATTTTGAAGTCAAGTAATTGAATAGCATTTACACTTTCATTTTGTCAAGTTAATGACATATAAGTAGAATGCCGTTGTGCCTCAAATGGTAAAGCACAGTTGCTCTCATGCTCATTTCTAGACTCTAAAAGTACACATCTATATTCCAGCTATTGTTAAAAATGAATGATAAATCTATGCTACAAGTTCTAATAGTTTTAGTTCCCGTTTCTCCTTGTTTCTTTCTTTATTCCTTCAACCATATATGTTCCTCTTCGGACTCCTTGTAATCTGCCAAGAGATTTTGCTAATACACTCCTACTTCAGGGTATCTTACCTTAAGTAATATATTTTATCATTTACCAAAAAAAGGAGCATACAAATCATATCAGTACTTAATAAAATGTAGAAGCATATTGGTTTGTTAAAGAACAGGATCAAATCAACAATCAATATTATTATTGAATGAAAAAGTAAATTCTTTGTTTGATCATTCGTCGTATTTGGTAATACTTTAGGAAATTACAGTATAATAACACAAAAATCCTTGGCAATGACAATATAATAAGATTTCTACTTATCATCATACCAGGATCTCAGACATTGAAGATGGAAAAGATGTGCACAAGGCAGCTTCTTAGCCCTGGCCATAGGTTCCTGTGTTACCAGTTTTCTAATATTAGAAAGAATCTCTTTGTACATTATATATGAAAGTTAAAACAATCAGCCAGAAGAAACAATTAACAAAAGAAAAACATATGCATAATTTCAAACTGATATCTTGCCTTGCAAATTGCACATTCATCATCATATGCACGCAACTCGTCTTGAGTTGCATCAGGTAATGCTCCTTGAAGAGTATTCATTGCTGTCCTCAACCTCATAAATCCCTTGATACGCCGTAAAATTGCACTTAGAAGTGCCTGTCAATTAGACATTTTACATCATAAACTGGAAATGTAAGAAGAAAGAAATCTGAACTAATCTATAATCCTTCCCTTGAAAATTCAATTGAAACTAGGAATAATAGATCTTACACGCAGATTCAGGAAAAGAACGGCATCTACAAGTTGAAAGGCAAGACCACGAATCCACCAAATGTGCAAACAGTGTCCAAGAGCCATCAACAAAGTTACAACTTCCATAAAAAAACCACAATTCCTGACAAAAGTTCCCTTCCATTCCCAAGAAGCACCTGCAAACCTTTCTCAAAATTAAAATAGCTTCACTAGAAAATGATTATGACTGACATCATATTGAACACCATTCTTTTTTATTTGCATAGTCTCAAAATGTTTCAGACCTCTACATTAAACCACCATAAATGAAGCCAAGGAGACTCATTGTATAACAAGCATACACCCAAGAAACTTGGAATTATAAAGACTTTTCATATTGCTACAGTATTCTATTCTTCGAGAAATGCAAAATAAAAGACACAACAGGCACAAAGAAATTTTGAGTAGTTGGTCGATTACCTTTTTAATCTACAAATTCTTTGTATACATTGAAAACATTTCATGAATACGAAGTTACTCATTGCTTCTACATTTATTTGTTTATATTCATACAAATGTAAGAATTCCAAATGTTTAGATTACATGAATTTAGAAGCAACAATGTATTCCCCTATAACATTACCTATCCTTTAAGCCTTTAAAGGAAATGTTAAGATCCTTGCCAAAATTCACTCAAGACTTATGTTCCACAGAAACACATTCCCTAGGTTTTTCTTGTTGTCCCTGTACTTGAGATGTTTCAAGTACATGGAGATGCATCAAAAACATCCCCACGTTGTCCCCTATCCTCACTCTCCAACCAAAAACATTCTAGAAATGTCAATTTGATAGTTGACCATCCCAAGGAGGACCACAAAGATTTCAAAGGGAGAGTATGGTTTGGTTGTCATTTATGCAACAAAGATTTCAGAGGGAGCTACATCAACATATCTAATCACCTTTTGGGCATTACAAGACAAGGGGTAAGGTTTGTCCAAAGATAACTATAGCTAAGAAGGCAAAGGTAAATAGATTGTTTATGGAGGGCAAAGCAAGATCTAAGGGTATGCCACTAGAGTCTACAAAACCTTCTATGCAATCCTTGATTACAAGTAGTGGGGTTTCCACATTTGGAAAGAGGAAGGCTAGTGAGAGATCCAAGAAATTGTAGGGATGTTGAATGTTCAATCACAAGAAGTGGTCAATTTTTTGGTTGCCAAATTTTTCTTTGCTTATGCCATCCCATTTCATGCGACATGTTCTCTCTATTTCAAATAAATGTTGAAATAGAGAGAACGTGTTAAAATAGGCTGAAACCCACTTTTTTCACTTTTTTTTTTTCATTTTTCTCTGCTACTTTGCCAAATACAAGTCTACAAGTTGAAGTGAGTTTGAAAGAAGCCAAGAAGACGAGCTAAGGAGATCACAATAGAGCTAGGTAAGTGATTTAGCCATTCTTTTTTCTTTTTTTTTCTTGAATTCAAAATCAAAAAATTCAAGAAAAATAAGGGTAAATGCTGCCAATTTTTTTTCTATTTCCCTTAATACCCTAATTCCTACTATTTGTAGCTTGGTTTTGCATTCTATTTTTTGCAAATGTTTAAATCTCATTTATTTGCTGATATTTTACCAAACCCTTGCTATATTTTTTTTTTCATGTTGAACTTCAAACAACAATGTCATCTCCAAACCCAAGGGGAACGAGAAAAGACCCTGCATGGAAGTATGGGATACTAGGAAATAAAAAGGGTGAGGTGACATGTACCGAATGCAACAAATGAATGATAGGAGGAATAAATAGATTAAAATACCACCTTGCAAGAATACCTGAGCAAAATGTGGAGGGATTCCCTAAGTCGACTCTTGTTGATTATGAGATGAGAAAAAATGAAAGATAAAAAACAAAGGATGCACTAGTAGCAACGATCAGTGGATCCCCTTCTACACCATCTATGCCCCATGGTACTCCAAGTCCAAGCATCTGTCATCCAGATTCATCTTTTGGTGAGAAACCCAAGGGTTCTTTTTCTACTGCTAGTGTTGGCCGGGGTCTTTCGTCAAGACCAAATTACTTTATTCCACATAATGTTCCAAGAGCACAACCTTCACTTGAAGGTACCGGTTGGAATAAGGAAAAGCATCATGAAGCTAGGATGGCAGCAGCAAACTTTTGGTACTACAATAATTTACCTTTCAATGTGGCGAGCAAGCCATATTGGGAAGGTTTGGTGAATGCCCTTATAATGGCAGGAAAGGGGTTTAAGACCCCAACAACTAAAGATTCGAGTGGGCCATTGCTAGAGGAAGCCATAAAGAATACACGACCAGGGAAACCCGGGGACGCGTCCCCACCCCAAAATGCCTCGTACCCGTTTCCGAAATGTACCGGGTACCGGGGGATGGCAGAGAGACGGTAGGGGACCGTCCCTCTTTTTTCAAAAAACTCAGGAAACGTGTCGGGGACGGGGGGACGGCGTTGACTAGAAGAGGGACGGCTGACCATCCCCGGGGACGGCCAGGGGACGGCTGAGCCGTCCCTCGACCGCCCAGGGGACGGCCGGCCGTCCCCCGCGCTTTAGACACTTATAACTTAAAAAAAAAAATCACAATTTTAAAAAATTTCGGCCAAGCATACGTGGCATGTGTGGGCCCCATTTATTTTGACTCTCTTATGAAAGGAAAAGGGCCTCTCTAACCTCATTATGTGCATTTTGTTTGTTTGAGCAGCCAAGGGTTTGAGAGCAAAAGAAGTTGCAGCCATTGAAGGAGAAGGAGCAGCAGCTTGAAGGAGAAGAGGAGGTTGAAATAGTGTTGAAGGGAGTGCAAATCCACTAAAGAGGTATGCATTTTCTTTCCCTATTTTTTTTTTTTCATTTTTTTGCAAAATATGAAGCATACATTGTCTGATTTTTTTTATTTTTTTGCATTTTCAATTTAAACTTGCATTCTAAAAACAAAAAACATGAGCAGCAGTGAGAATGCAAGTGATAGTGAAGTTGAAATGCAAATTAGAAGGCAAAGTGGTGGGGGTGGTAGTAGAACTAGAGAGCAAAGAAGTGAAAGAACCCCAATCCAATGCCATCCTTCATCAACCAATACCAAAACTATGAAAGACTATGCAAGACACCCATTAAACCCAAAAAAACCATTCCTTCGATATGTTACACCCGTGGGTGAAAGACAAAAAAATTCAAGGGGGAGTAGGGTTTGGTTTTGCCATATTTGTGAAAAAGACTTTAGGGGCAGCTACACAAGAATTAGGTCTCATTTTTTGGGTGAGGTGGGCCATGGAGTTAGAATGTGTCCTTCATTGACAGATGCCCTATTTTTAGAATGCCAACAAATTCAAATAGAGTGTGATGGTGGGGTTCAAGGTGGGTCTCCTTCTTTCCCAAGTGCACAATCATCCATGCCTACTCCTAGTCCTTCCACGGTTGGTAGTAGTGGAGTTCTCTTAAGAGCAAAGAGGAAGGTGAGTGGTAGTGGTAGTGAAAAGGCAACCTCAGTTGAGTCCCTGTTTAATAACCAAGCACGAGAGAGTACTAAATCCGCCATTGCCAAATTCTTTTTTGCACATGCCATTCCATTTCATGTGGCCCATTCCTCTTATTTTAAACAAATGGTGAGAGAAATAACCACAGTTGGTCCTTCATTCATACCCCCTGGAGATCATAAGCTACGCACCACCCTCCTAGACAAAGAGTACTCCAAAGTTAATGTGTTAATGGAGGACATGAGGCAAACGTGGATGAGGACGGGGTGCTCTATAGTGATGGATGGGTGGACTGATTGTAGACGTCGGCCACTCATCAATGTCATAGTCACATGCCCTGCTGGTTCTTATTTTCATAGAGCCATAGATTGTTTTGGGAAACGTAAGGATGCAAAATTTCAGTTTTCCATTTTGAGAGATGCTATAGAGGAGGTTGGGGCTGCAAATGTGGTGCAAGTGATCACCGATTCTGCACGTGTGTGCAAATCGGTTGGGTTGATGGTGGAGGGTCAGTACAGGCACATATTTTGGACCCCATGTTGTGTTCATGCATTGAACAATGCATTGAAAGACATAGGGAAGTTGGATTGGGTGAAGAAAATAGTGGCAGAAGCTAGAGATATTCAAATGTTTATTTGCAATCACCACACCTCACTTGCTCTCTTCAGAACATTTTCAAAGAAGGAATTTCTCAAACCTGTTGAGACAAGGTATGCCACTCACTTCATTTTGTTTCACTTTCAATTTGTATTCATAATCTGATTTTGTTTTAAATTTTTAAATTTTTAATGAATCAATGAATGAACATTGAATGTAGATATGCCACATACTTCATCTTGTTAGAGAGGATGGTAGAGGTGTATGAGCCTCTACAAGCAATGATGGTCAATGCAGAGTGGGCTAGATGGCCTAATGCAAGTTCTACGGACGGAAAGAATGTCAAACAAAAGATCCTCGATGACGATTGGTGGGCCAATGTGAGGTAAGACATTAGATGGCTGATTTTCATATTAAATTTCTGATTTTAATATTTTAATTTTATTGTCCAATGTTCCAATTTTTGAAGTTTCTAACATGTCAATTAACTTGTCAACTAATTATTTTGAACTTTTTGTTTGCATTTTGCAGATATATTTGCTCCTTCATCTCCCCTATTGTAGATGTCATCAGATATGCTGATACAGACTCTCCTAGTCTTGGAGAGATTTATGAGACATTTGACAGTATGCTTGGGAAGATCAAGCAAGTTATTTCAGCAAAGGACCCCACTTTGGATTTATATGAGCAACACATTGGGCCCATTGTGACTCGAAGGTGGAATATAATGAACACCCCGCTTCACATGGCTGCCTTTGCTCTAAATCCAAAATGGTATGCACCAAGGCCTGGTAGGGTGCCTCCATGTGATGATAGTGAGGTTTTAGATGGGTTCACACGGGCCATTGAAAAGATTTATCCAGCAGAGCAAGCTTCACTAGTTCGGTCACAATTCCTAGACTTTGCAAATCTTTTGGGCCCAAACTTGAGTAAACCACAAGCGAGGTTGGATAGAGCTATATTAGCTCAATCAAACCCTATTGGATGGTGGACCTATCATGGGAGGGATACACCGCAGTTGAAGACACTTGCTACTCGCCTTCTTGCACAGGTTGCTAGTTCCTCTGCTGCAGAGAGGAATTGGTCCACGTATAGCTTTATCCACTCCCTCAAGAGGAATAGACTTACCTCTAGACGAGCGGAGAAGCTAGTGGCCGTTCATAGTGCTCTTCGGCTTCAGGATCGGCAGACTCCAGAGTATCGACAGACTCCAGCTCTACGGTGGGATATTGATCCCGAGGATGTGGCCCAGGTAGATGAGGAGGAGACAGTTGAGGGTTTGGTTGGGGTTCCGTTGGTTGAGGAGGAGCATCACAGTGGCAGTGACTCAGAGGATGACTCTGATTTTGATGCGGTTATGAGGGATGATTAGGGGCAGCAGTGCTCTTTGACTTTGTTTATTCAATATTTTGTATTCATTACTGACATTGTATTTTGATTTTCATAGCAAACTTGAAAACTATATGGCAGCAATGTAGCCTTTGGGCATTTTGATATAAGTTTATAAATTATAACTTGGAGGTTGTTTCATGATTCGTGTATGTTAATTTTGAATGCGTATTGAGTATTGGCATAATGTTGGACACAAATGTTATATGTTAGTGTTCTATAATGTGTATTATGCATGCCTTATCCATGTTATCATATGAATATTTAAAATTTCCCTATATTTTTAAAATTTTCCTTATATTTTTATATAGCCGTCCCCTGCCGTCCCTAATTTTGGCCTCAAAAATCGGAAACTTGGGGACTCGTCCCGCCGTCCCCTGCCGTCCCCGTCCCGGAAACTTGGGGTAACCTTGTACACGACTTGTGGTTGATGAAAAAAGAAATTTTGGTGAAGAAAAGGTTGTAGCATTTTATCTAATGGGTGGACAGATGGACAAAATAGGAGTCTCCTAAACTTTTAGTGGCCTCTAATGGTGGATTGGTGTTCCTAAATTCAATAGATGCCTCCAATGAAGTCAAAAATGTTGAGACTTTATGCAATTTATTAGATGGGGTGATCCAGGAGGTGGTGTTGATAATGTTCAAATTATCACGGACAACACAGCTGCATATGTAGCTGCAAGTAGACTACTTATGGAGAGGTATCCCACAATTGCATGGTCTCCATGTGCCGCACATTGTTTGGACTTGTTGCTAGAGGACATTGGGAAGATTGGATGGCTCAAAAGTGCTATTGAAAATGCAAAAAGTGTTACAAAATTTATCTACAACCATACTTGGGTGCTTTCTTTGATGAGGAAATTCACAAATGGCAAAGACCTTGTGCGACCTGGAGTGACACGATTTGATAGCCACTTCCTCACATTGCAAAGCATTCTTGGTGCCAATGCTCATCTCAAGCAAATGTTTGTGTTTGATGCTTGGAGAGAATCCCCATTTTCCACTAGATCTGAAGGGGAGGATTGTAAGCATAGTTTTTAATGAGACATTCATCAAAAATGGAGAGGAGTTGATCGAGGCAAGTAACAAACACTAAAAAAAAAAAATTATACATGATTATCTATTTGCTGATTTTTTTTGAGGGGTTAATTTTGTTATAATTTAACATTTGTTTCCATTTTTTTAGGTGACAGAACCTTTGGTGAGGGTTCTTCGTATGGTGGATGGAGAGGGCATGCCAATGGGTTTCATCTATGAGGCCATGGATAGGGCCAAAGCGGCCATTTCACGTTACTATGGCTGCAACAGAAAGAAATATAAAATCATTTGGCACATCATTGATCGGAGATGGACAAACCAACTCCACCAACCGATACATGCCTTTGCCTACTTCTTGAATCCAAAATTCTACTTCTCTGACACATTTAAGGTGGATGAGGAGGTCATGGTAGGTCTTGTCACATGCATTGATAGGATGGTGTCTGATCGTGAGATGAGAGATAGGGTGCTTGATGAGGTTGAGGTGAGATTTGTTACAACTTATTTATGAATTTGCAATGTTGAGTCTTGACTATCTATGAATTTTCTATATTTGATTTACTTTTTCTATTATCTATTCAAGGTCTACAAGGGTGTAGAGGGGAGACTCTTTTCCTCACAAGAAGCAATTGAAAGGAGAGGAAAACAACTAGGTAAAAAATGAAATTAGAAACTTGATTCTTACATTACATTTTTTACTTTATTCTTATTTCTTATTACTTATATTTTTTTAACGTGTTTTTGTAGATCTATGGTGGGAGAACTACGGTGCTAGCACGCCAAATCTTCAAAAGCTAGCCATCGGTACAACCTTCGCCTTCGAACTAGAAAGGTGGAGGGTGTTTCACATGAGTCCATCAACTTGGATGATATTGATCCATATGGTGAATGGACTGTTGATGAAAAAAATGATGATGTTGATGTCTTCCTTACTAATGAGGATCTTGCTGAATTGGAGAGAGCAGCAGCAGAAGAAGAAGCAGCAAAATTGGATGCCATGGCGGAGGACGAAGACACTTTTGAAGAACAAGAAACCACTCCTTGATCTCCTCATTTGGATACTATAGCACCTACTAGTTTTAGGCCTTCAAAATTGAGTACCATTAGGAGGGGAAAGAGGAAAATAGAGATTATATTTGGTTGTTAATGTTTTCCTCTTTTTGACATATGATTATATGTAAACATTTATAAATTTATGATGTTGTTATACATTTGAAAGTTTGAAACTATGAGTATGAATGATGAAATTTCAATTATTGAGTGTTTGATGATCATATGAAATGTCTAATCTTTGAATTATGAGTGTTTGATAATCAAATTGGGCTCTTATGTTATCTAAATGCATTAATTTCTTCTTTTTCTTTTGTATAACTACAGTTTTTTTTTCGCCGAGCCCTAGCCGAGTTTTTTCCCGAGTCCAAGTCCTATTTTTGGGTTGTTGAGTTTGCGTTGAGTTTGAGTTTTCCAACTATGAGTTCTATAGGTTCAACAGTAAATATATTGGCCTTTGCTTCTTCCATTGAACCATGAATACAGTGATTAGACAGCATGCATAGCTGTCATTGCAGCTTTTTGCTCCTCATAGCACGCAGTGCACAACCTTCATTGGAAGGTACTGGGCAGAATGGGGAATTACAACATAAGGCCAAGTTGGCATGTGCCAATTTTTGGAACAACATTCCATTTGATGTTGTGACATCCTTATTGTGAACCATTGATCAGTGCATTGACCGTGACAAGTGATGGGTTCAAGGCACCAACTTGTTATAAGTTAAGTGGGCCATTAATGCAATCAATAACAAAAACTTGCTAGTAGATGAATAAAAAATAATTTGTAAAAGGAAGGGCTGCAACAATTTACCTAATGGGTTGACAAATGGCAAGAACCAAACTATGGTTAACTCCCTCATGGCTTTCAAAGGACAATTAGTGATCTTGAAGTCGATTGATGCCTCAATAAAGTAAAAAATGTCAAGCTTGTGCAACTTGTCAAATGAGGTGCTAATGGAGGTGGGGGTGGAGAACATTGTCCAAATAGTGATGGACAATGCAGTTGCATATGTATCAACTAGTAAAATGCTAGAGAAGACACCCTACTTTGTTTTGAATCCCTTCTATTGCCCACTTATTGAACTCCTTAAGAATATCGAGAAACCTAGTTAGGTAAAATATGTGGTTGAAAATGCATTTGAATTGCACAAAGTACATCTACAACCACACATGGGTCCTGAATCTCATGAGCGAGCACACCAATGGCAAGGAGTTTGTGAGTTCAAGAACCACTTGGTTTGTGACAAATTTCATCACCTTCAGAGTACTGCAGCCACATTGCCCTACCTTACACGTGTTTGTGAACAAAAAGTGATTGCAAAGTCCTTATTGCAAGAATGTTGAAGTGAAGAGGATCGTGAAGACCATTTTTTCTCATACATTTGCCAAGAATGTGGAATAGATGCTAAAGATAAGTTTTCAATCAAAAATAAAATTGTAATGTTTATATTTGATACATTAATTGTGGACTGTGAATCCACTCTGTTGTATATAAAAATCAAAAATATTACAACAATTGAAGCATCAACTCTTGAAGAGGGGAGCTCTTCAACCAAAAAGCATAACAATTAAAATCCCTAAGAAAAGCTTATACAAACCGAGGACTTCAACATTGTCTGAAACTGACTTGTTGTGCAACAACTGAAATTTGTTACACAGCAACTGAAAACTATTGTGTAGCAATTGAGAACTATTACAAAACAACATAGAACTTGTTAAGCATCAACTATTGACTGTTGTGAAATAGGACTCTTGCACAAGAACATAGAACTTGTTACATAGCAACTAAAGGTTGTTTCATGGCATTGGAATACATGTGTCCGATAGAAACAAATATAAACCCATCTAGCATATTATGGATTTGCGATGGAACAAGCAACTACATGGACATTCATGGTGTTGCCTACTATATGAACCCTAAAGGTTATTTAATGGCATTAGAACACATGTCTCCAATAGAAACAAATATGAATCCATCTAGCATATGATGGATTAGAGGTGGAACAAGCAACTCCATGGGCATTCATGGAGTTGCCTACAATATGAACCCTAAGCTTTTTGTTGTCACTTAATTTTGAGCAAATGAGAAGGTGTATGGAGAGGTTGGTCCCCAATGAGAACCTGCAAGACATTATACATGATGAGTTACAAGTATATAAGGGGGCAGAAAGGAGATTTTTTTCTTCACCTTTATGCATTTGTAGGAGAGCCACTCTATAGCCAGGCTAAAAAACATATATGCTTAAGTTTAATTTATTGTTTACTTAATTTTAAGTTTACCAAAATCCTTATAATGTCATACATGTCCTTGCAGATTTGTCATGCCACGATTTTGTTGCAACAACTAATATTTGAATCTTACCATCTACATTTTGTCCTAGCCTTGTAACAATTCTGATTGTGAGCACAAATAAAAAAAAATTTAAGTCATTCACACAAAGAAGTGCAACAAGTTGACTCAAAAGAGCTCTAATGGCCTTGTCTTTGCGCATTCCAACCTTCAATTGCATACAAAGAAGGCAAAGGGGAAAGAGACATATGAGGTACTTGATCTTGATGACACCAATCCATATTCCAATTGGATTGCTGACAGAATATGATATAGTCGATTTGAGGAAAGTGATGCCAAAAGTACAAGTGAAAGTCGCAGGATATGAGGAGGGAGAAGGTGAGCCATCAATGGGTTGTCCATTGCATTCACAGCATGCCTTTATCAGGGATGATATTGTTCCTCATCAAGAAGCTACAGCAAGACTCTAGTTCAAGGACACCTACACAGCAGCAGCCTTTTTTGAGCTTTAGTCATAGAAGAAATTTATAAATTATGAAAATTGAATGTGATTTGAAACTATCCCTTGTATTAAAGTCGATATGTATTGAACTCTATTTAGATATGAAATAAATCAGTAAACTGTAATATATTCCCTCTGCATGCTCTGAATAGTTTTTTCACAAATTTATGTGCCTTTTAATATTCAGATAATTTGCTGGGTCTGACTTTTTCAACCATGCCATGTAGATTGATGAGGCAGCATATGAGGGATTGGTTGGTTTTCCATTGTATGAGGTAGTCCCTCATATTGGCAGTGACTCAAATTCATACTCTAGTTTTTGATTGGGTGAAATTGAGGCAAAAGGCATTGCAATAGCAGATCTAGTTGTCTACATTTATGATTTTGTCATTTTGTAGTTGTAGCTTTTTGGCCTTTTCATTTTGTTGTATATGTACATTGGTAATGAAAACTCAATGATTAGACATTAAAATTTTGTTAATTCATATGTTGACTCGTGAATTCTCAATTCAGCTGTAATGTTCCATAATATAGTTATATAATGAATATGGTGAATAGCTTATGAATATTTGAAATTTCCTATTATTTTAATTGTTGTTCCCTATTGTCCCCTGAAAATGGCACCAGTCCCCTACCATCCTGAAAATGCACCCCGATGTATTATTTCTCTTCACAACAATGCTCAAATTACCTACCACTTTATTAACTGTCTTTTAAATAATCAAATACCTTTACGGGATAAAATGAACATATCATATATAAGAATAGACTGCAATTGTAAAACATGTTTAGCATGAGGGAATTGAAAGGGTCATTAAAAAGTGCACCTGCTGCAGATCTATCAGAAGGTTCTAATCCTTGACAATGAACTATGTCATCTGCATGATGTCGATGCCAAGTTTCAATCAGCTGTAACCCATGCACCATGACTGCCTGCAATTTTATTGGAGAAAGCATCCATAGAAATTTCAGTAAGAATCTAGTTTCCATATATCAGCAAATAAAACAGAGCCAAAACCTGTATTCTACCTGCAGTGTTTCAAATGCAATACTGAGAGGCTCAAAAATCAATAGCCAAAATGTGCTTGTTCCTGCTCCCTTGGAAACAACTGTACATAGCCGAATCCTGTAAAGCATAGTCATAATGAGGCTTAATAATGGATTTTTGTAATCATAGTTGTATGTGTGTAAAGGCGTGCATGCCAAAACCTTCACTAATACTAAAATCTACTTGATACAAGATTCCAAAACTCATATGTGATGGTAAAATAACTTATTCACAAAACCATTCACAGAGCTGTCTACAATAATGAATAGCATCTTCAAAAAGTCCATTTCTATTGAGTTATAGTGAGTTAATTAATATCAATTTTTCTGATCATCAAGAAATTACAATAAAATTGAATCAAAGAGGAAGTCAAGCTTAACCTATGGCACAGGGATTGACTGGAGCAATTCAGAGGCTATTGATTAAGAAGCTATTCCTCTGAAGTAGATGAATCATTAGGCATGGTAAATAGATTCATCCCTGATAATATGTGAAAGAAAATTCAGTTACATCTTAATCATTAATATATTTAAGAGATTTATGTATAGTTACATGATCTCAATGTAACAACGTTTTAGCAAGCCATTTGCAATAAACAGGGCTAAAATTGGTGAGGGAAGTAACTCTGAATGCCTCCAAATTTTGAACTTCAAGATGGCTCACAAAGCTTATACCATGGTTTATCTGAATTGGTGAGTTGCTGAATTGAGAAATATGAGTACGAATGTCTGATACAAACATCTAGCTTTCTGTATTGAGGGTATTATCTGACCGGGGGATCTTAATTTTCATGTCTATTTGGAACTTGGGATACTGCACATGAAACATTGGAGGGCCCAGTTGTTCAATCAACATCCATTAAGAAATTATCAATACAATGCCATTCACTTTGTTTGAAACTCTTGAGCTATTTTATTGCTGCCATCAAAGCCATCGAGCAAAGAGGCGGACGGTAAACCCACAATGTGATGCAGGAGCATCTGGGTTGAAAGCAGTTCTTCACATCCAAAAAAAATCTCAATTTGTTTGTCTTCCTTCCCTGTTTTCTGTCTGTGGTTGCAAGCTTCTTTGGTGGTCTTCTTGCAGCTCTTGTATATTCCTGGCTTCCTCACAACTAAGAAACTATCAACTCGAACTTCCAGCAGCGATTCCTTTCTTGCTGGCAAATATGTTTTTCTTTTCCTTCATTCTCTAGCCACAGCTGGGTTGATTTGGTCGTTTTTCTTTTTGTGGAAGTTGGTCCTCTTTCTGCTGGCCATCACCTGCCACCTGGGTAGTTATATCAAATTAATGAATTTTAAGAAGTCGTGAGCCTCTTTCTGTTGGCCATTACCTGTCATCTGGGCAGTTATGTTCAAACTAATGAATTTTATGTGCTTATCTGGGCTGTGAGGCTTGATCCGATTGATTATTATTAAATTGTCTTCCTTGTTTTAGCTAGTGGCTCATTTCCAGTGTTGGTTTCCTTAGCCAGCAGCTCATTACTGGTGTCGGTTTCCTTAGGTCAGACCAAAAGATGGGTAGGATTATTAATTAAGTTTCTGATGACGATTTTAAGGGAAGTGACAGTTCTGTGGGAAAAGAAAAGAAAAAAAGGGGAAATTTAAAATGTGGCGATTGTTGACTGAAGGAGGAGTGAGACAACTGGGAATTTCTTCCAGAGAGGTCGATGTTGAACTGAACATTTGGGGTATGTATTTTGAGACCTGTGAGCCAATTTGCTAATGTCTTGAAAGCTTGTGGGCCTATTTGCTGGGCAATGTTATTAGCTATCGAACCAATGAGACCTGCAAACCTTTTACCTTGTATTTAGAATCATGGAAATCCAGTTGTTGGTAATTAGAACGAGGAAAATATGAGTTTGTTGTTGATTTGTGAAGGACTGTTGCATTGTGTAATCTTGAGAGTAAGGTTGTAGTCTTAACTTGGAAAATGAAGAATTGATTCTGTTTTGTTTGGCTGCTAGAATTTGGCTATTCATTTCAAGTATCCAGTTCTAGTCTGCATCACAATGGCTCAGGAAAAATCTCAGTATTGAGAAGAGAATTCAAAAGCAACCAGTGTTGCTTTATCTTAGCATTTAGTGGTAGCTAAGCAAGATGTGAGAACCTACAAACTAAACAAGATTCAAGAAGCCAAAGTTAACTCAAGGAAAAGATTTCAGTACTTGTCTGGGATGTTGAAAGACAAAAGCTCCAGAAAAAAGATAGAAGGAATGAATCTTCACATGGTAATAAAGCCTAGGGCTTAAAACCCCAGATTTTGATCCTATGTCCATTAGGCATTCAGGGTGTGGCAACAACAAATGTAAGTGCTTGGTCATAGTTTGGAATTTCATGGAGGTCGCTTTTCTAAACAGGACAAAAAAAATTGGCAAGCTTGTTAAGGAAAGGAACTTTTCTTGAGATTGATCATGTATTCCTGCAATTTTTAAGGCAGGGGGGTATTATTTTCTAGATCCGATCACACATTTGGATTCCTAATAAAATTTTGTCATGGGTCACTTTTTTCAGCTTTTCCAATGTCTGTCATTTTGGACGTGAAGTATTCAAGTTTATTTTGACATCTATTTGACAATCGTAAGGTAGATTCTTGATCTTTCAGGGACCATAACTTTGTCATACTAACTATGTTTGACCTCTTGTTTGAAGTGTTCGAAAAGTATTTCAGATTTACTGGCCTTGCTGATATTAATTTTGGAATTTCAAAGATTTCAGCCTATTAGTAATCAAGCCAAAAGTACGAACCCAACCATGGTTAAGGTTTGGGAGTTGTTTATAAATTATGGAGTTGGCCTTGGTGGGAATAGGAGCATTCAGCTTTCCTCACAGATGCATTCTCTATTGCATTTGTGATGGATGGGAAGTTTCATGAACATGGAACATACAACAGAGTTGGCATTATCCTGTTGATTTCTAAAGCATGCCAGCATATAAAAGGAAGTACAACAATACAAAATATAACAACTAGGGGCAACTACAGACTAAAGCAAAGGATTGCAACTAAAAATCTTGAAATAATGGAGATACCACTTCTCAAAATAGATAGTTGCAGTCATATGAAAAATAGATGATTACAAAAGAGAGGCAAAATCTTATTTATATAGAAATAATAGCTTCCAGAAAAAGCTACCTCCAAAACAATATTGGCTAGATATAATTAACATACCTACTCCTGTCTTCCCGAATGATCCATTTACTTGAGTCTCTACCACATCACAAGCCTGCCCTTTATTGTATTTAAACAGACACCTTGCATAATATTTCTAGCTTTGAGTACACAATAGCACATATACATATATACTATCCAAATGCTGCAAAAATTTATGCATGAATTTCAATCTTTGTTTCCTAAATTTGGTTTGAAGAATATCGGAGGTCATGTGCACAAGGAGGACTAGCTTAATTATTCCGTTGGAGGTCATGTATTTGAAGTAGACTGGCAATGCAGGAGCATCCCGGTCTCTTGCAATCCTGCACACCCAAAAATATTGTTGCTACAATTTTGGTTTTCTTTCTGATTTTTGTCTGTGTTGCAGATCCTTTTATTTTGGTGTTGTTGTCTGGTTTTTTTGCCGGGTGTAGATGTTAACCCCTCTGCTGTTTTTCTGGGCACTTCATTCCAATTTGTTGGGCATTGGAAACAACTTCCTGAAGATTTTGCAATCCTGCATACCCAAAAATATTGTTGCTACAATTTTGGTTTTCTTTCTGATTTTTGTCTGTGTTGTAGGTCCTTTTATTTTGGTGTTGTTGTCTGGTTTTTTTGCCAGGTGTAGATGTTAACCCCTCTGCTGTTTTTCTGGGCAGTTCATTCCAATTTGCTGGGCATTGGAAACAACTTCCTGTAGATTCTGGACAACAGGTAACAGCTGCAAGCTCTGAGTTTCATTCCTACCATGGGCAGTTGATAATGGTTATAAACTAAGCCGACAACTGACAGTTACCAGTCAGGAGCACCACCGAGCTTTAAATAGTCAATTATTGGATTGCGGCATTTACCCAGACATTGCCATCTGCAATTGTGATAGCAGTTATTTCTCTGCTATGTGATCCTAACAGCACCCCTGGTCTGGGCAATCCTAATAGCACACCCAGTGCTGAGCAGTCCTAACAGCACACCCAGTGCTGAGCAGATTTAGAAATTAAGGTGTATTAATGGCTATTCAGAGTGGCAGCTCATGACAACATCACTGTTACTTATCCTGGCAGCAGCTGTTGGCAGTTCATACTGCTGAGTACTGAATCTATTTTGATCAGATTACCCCCTTATGAACGGAGAGGCATATGTCTGTTGGAAAGAAAGCGGGAAGAAAAATCAGGGTAGTAACAAGCCAAAAAAACAGAAAAAAAATGGAAAAGTGAAGCTGAGTATTATTTTAGCTGGCCCTCACAGGACTGCCAACGGGGGGAACTTGGAATGAACTCCTAGTTGCTGTTATGTATTCCTGGCTAGGCTGTATGCCTATAACAGTAATAATTTGGGAATAAGTTGATTTTTTGGGTTGGTCTGAATGTTTGAGCTAGTTTTGAGTAACAAAATTCCATATGCTGTTAAAACTTAATGTATTTTTTCCAAGATGTTGATATTGTTAAGAGTATTTTGTCATTGATGTCAAGTTGATTGAGCTGGTTGATTGTGTGCTTCAGTTGGCTGTGTGGTTGAGCTGCTTGCCTTTCTGGTT
Source organism: Sequoiadendron giganteum (assembly GCA_007115665.2). NCBI lineage: Eukaryota > Viridiplantae > Streptophyta > Pinopsida > Cupressales > Cupressaceae > Sequoiadendron > Sequoiadendron giganteum. Next base: position 64,261,866 of record CM021100.1, on the reverse strand, counting down.
AAGCAGCTTGCTTGTTTTCTTGTCAGCATATGTGCTGAGTCATCTTGTTATGTCAGTTAGCCAAGTCAGCATATTGAAAAGTCTTCATCTGAAAATTCTTTGATTACCTTTTACGTGGTTCGATTTCTTTATATGTGACGGCTCGATATTTGAAAGGCCTTTGCTAATATCCTTTATGGCAGCTAATATTGATGTGGTCGAATTCTCTATGGCTATATGGCATTTTGACTCTTTTGGAGAAATATTTGAAAGCATCCATAGACTTCTTGGCACAATTTAATTCTATGTGGAGGCGGCTAAGTTTGATTTGATTCTATGTATGAAGACGATTTTGAGGGCGGCTAAGTTCTATGTTTTCAGATTGACGGGAAATGTATTTCTGGATGAATCTTTTATTAAGGCAATTAAATGTTTTCAGGGAGTCTTTATTTTTGCATAAAAGGAGCTGCAGCGACCATTACCTCTTATGTTGCCATGAATTTGTATATTCCTTGTTTCATTCTTGAGAAGTGGTCTTCTTTATTCTCCTGTGAATATTCTCGTCGCCTTGGTTACTACTGGCGCGTTTCCTTATTGAGGACGGCTTGAATATTTTCTTGGGCGGCTCATGCTTGAGAATATTCTCCTTATGTGTAACGGCTTCAGAAATTTAATTGGGCGATTCTACTTATGGTTAAAACAGCTTCTTCATTTGATCCAACGGCTCTCTCTTTAGTATCAGCCTGAATATGATTCCGAATAGCTCAACATGAATCGTATCTCCAAAAAATTATATTTTTTCTATCGGTTGAGCCTGAGTATGTGGTGTGCTGCTTGCTAAGTTTGGTAGTCGTTTCTATACGATGCAGCTTTAATTAAAAATTGAGAGACATCAATGATAATTTCTGAGTATAGCACCGGGTACTTCTTTGGTGCTGGCACGGGCTGCTGAAGGCCACGAGGAGTATATGTGCAGTCAACTTCAAACATCTTTTTCTAGCGATGGTTAAAACAGTGAGTATTCAGAGCGATGAACATATAGGTGTATGATCATAGACGTTTTTAAAAAAGAAATGATGGCATTATTATCAATAGGTGTGCTTGACAAAAAACTGCTATCTCTTGGTGATTGTAAGCTTCTCTTTGCTGTTCTGGAGAGTTTTCATGAGACCATCTGAAGACAGTATGCTTATCAAATTTGTCAAGAGCCTATAGTGTCGAAGAGTGCTGTGCAATTTTGATTGTGTGGTGAAAAGGAGAAGCTCAATATTTTTGCTGCATCGCTTTCATTCGATATTTGCATGGACTATATGTAAGGTGTGCAGTGAGATATTATCTGAAACTTAGTAGTCTTCATACTGGCAACGTTTGTAGTCACTGTAAAATCGATGGTGCTGGAATTATGATAAATATGTATGTCTGAGACAGTGCTTAGTTTTGAGTGAGTGATATTCAATAAGCATCAATTTCTATGGAGATCTGTTCGTGACTTCATCATATCAGATGTAGTGGTAAAAGTTGGAGTATTGAGGAGATGTGTGATATGTCTACATTTCATTCATTCATGCTTTAGTTAAGTGAAGACTTTTGATGTGAAGTGGGTGGTTCTGTAGTTCTGAAGAATGCTAATAGAGAAGGTGTTAAGTTCTGTTTGCTGTTTTAGTTTTCTGAGCATTGACATTTCAGAGGTTGATCAGTGATTCCTTGTGCAAGTCAGGGGACGTGTTATTTCAGATTAGTGTTGGAATAAGTTTGTCATTGATGTCAAGGTTGAGCTAGGTGCCTGCTTGCTTGACCTGCAAGAGCTATCTGCCTGCTTGCTTGAGCTATCTGCTTGTCTGGTTGAGCTGTGTCTTAAGTGCTTGACCTGCTTGACCTGCTTGACCTGTCTGTTTGCTTGTTTGAGCTGCCTAGTTGTCTGCATCAGCTGTTTGCTTGTGTGCTTCATCAACACCCTTTGTTAGGTCAGTTTGATGAGTCATCTTAGCTACTTCTGCAGTTGAAAAGTCTACGGTTGAAAAGTGTCCTGTCCCCGAAATTGTAGCATTGAAATATAAAGCATCAAAAACAAGATGAACAAAATACATATTAAAAACATTAACAATTTAATATTCTTATTATAATTATGAAAGATAATGTTATAATTATAAATATAAATATAATATTGTGAATACCAAAATATAGATATTAAAATTTATAAAAAGATAATATTGTAATTATAAATATTAAAAATAATATTACAATACAAAAAAATAAATATTAAATATTAATGAGAAACACATAATATATATTAATAAACTATCATATAAAATGGAATAATTAATATTTATGAATATCATAATATTCATAAAATAATATTAATAAAAATATATATATAAAACAATAAATATTTAAATAAAATATACTCCGGCAATCCTAAAAGCAACAATTATCCCAAAGGCAGCAATTCCTAACCAAACCATATGCAGCGATAGTATGTTAAGGAGAACATTAATTTAGTAAAATAAATAAAGCTGACTTATGAGGAATCGTGGCTCTTTGAATAGATGCCTCCATTGGGCATTGGATAAGGCATCTAAAAGAGAATAGTAGAGGTAAAAGTGGGGAGAGGGGATAGGAAGCCTACAGCATGGAAGGAAGGAAAATTAGAAAGAAAGATCGTGGAGGGAACTAATATACTGCTCAATCAGAAATCTGACCAGAATACATTGAGCAGCAAGTCTAACATTATTGTAAACATATATATATATATATATTATTTACAATAATGATAAATAAATACTTATCAGAGATAATTAGGTATACATATTTAATATATATAGAGAGAGAGAGAGAGATCATGATATATATATTTTATAAATTGAAGTCAATTAGAAATGATGACATATACATATTTATATAGAATATATATGTATTATTTATGATTGTGCAGTAATGGTGTCATTGTGGGAATAAGTGCAAGGTGATACAACAACTTAGGTGATGTACTCACTTAGTAATAATATTTAGCATATTTTGAATATAAGAAAAAGATATGGCTAATATGATAATTGGTGTAATGCTTTCTTTAGTATTATGATGATAATGATGTTGATATTGACTTAAGAGAATCAATGACAAATGCAAATGTATTTAAAAGATTGTCTTCTCTGTGCTTGTACTCTATTAGGGAGGGCGAACCATGGGTGAGTGGTGCCTAAACACCCCACTTAAGGATTCCGCTGCGGCCATGGAGGGGTTGTAGGCCTTGAGACCACTATGGACTTTATGGTTCATTTCTCCTAATAGAGCAAGTGTCTTCCGAGGTGTTGCCATGAGTGGAGAATGCAGGTACTAAGCCGTTAGGAAAGGAGGATTGTGGTAAACAACCTCCCATGCCTAACATGAGGGTTTCAAGGCGGATCCACCTATGACACTCCTCTTGCTTGTTAAATTGCATTTATGATTATGCTTATATTTTGGATACCTAGATATTAATGCTAACAGATAAATGTGTATGTGGAAATGTTGTTAATATGGTGAATGCAGATTTCAAACCAAGATAACTTCATTAAAAAGAACATTCATTTGGAAAGAAGAAACCTTAAACCTAATCGACAAGTGAATTAGGGCAAACTGGGTAAGGGACACTACAAAAAGTCCTTGTTTATTCTTTTCTAAGTGACTCGATTCATCATGGTGACTTCACTTCATATATATTGAGGCAGCAAATTTGAGTGTGACTTGGCTATGTTTGTCATATTCTTTGTATGGAGTGGCTTATAATTTATGACACATGGCCTTTAAAGAATTCATTTGGATGTGGCTTTATTGTATCTAAGACGTAATTTTTCCAGAAATATTTGAATGCATAGAGGCAGTGGTTGAAGTTAATATCAAATCATATTTCATATGGCGACTAGAGTTGATTTGTTTTCTTTGTGGCAGATATTCAATGGCTACTGGGCAGATATACTGAAGGATATTATTTTATTGGGCGGCTCATATTTCAAATGAAAAATCTTTTTTTATTGGAAATTTTATGTGTAGCGACAGTTTCAGAAAAAATCATGAATATTTGAATGAGGGTGGCATACTTGGAGTTTTCGGTTTTCACAAGCATATTGAATTTGAAATGAGAAAATGGACAATGATTATATTCTCCTGTCTGTTATGAATGGTTGTGGTCGACGTGGTCATTGAATCAGGTATAGCTATCTATTCCTAACAGATGCTACATGTCAGCTAGCATTGACTCAAAGAAATAAAATTGATTCTGGATGGTTTCTTTAGTGAGGACGGTTTCATAATATTTTATCGGGTCTTTCATTTGTATTAAGTGCCGATTTGCTTGAATGCTGTGGAAAACATTTTAGAAAAAGACGTTATGCTTAAGTCGTTGGATGGCACTCATTTATCAGATATTTTGATCAGTGAATTGAATTTTGAATGTCAGAATTAAAAAATTAGGTGGAAGAAAATCTGATGTATGCTCTGTCAAAGGGAAGGCGGAACTTCAAATTCAATATTGATTAAAATTAGAAGACTTATAACATTGAATAAATTTAATCTTTGGCAGAATGTTGAGTGATTGTTTTTCATCGACGGCTTATACATAAAAATTCTACTGTCATATTTGTGCAAGGCGCTTTTTTTTTTTTAAGATTACTATTCCTGTAGGGACGTGTCTCTGGCAGAATGTTGAGCGATTGTTTTTCATCGACGGCTTATACATTAAATTCTACTGTCATATTTGTGCAAGGCGCTTTCTTTTTTAAGATTACTATTCCTGTAGGAACATGTCTCTGCATTTTCTGGTGATTTTTTTTTTTTCTGATGGGATTTTATCTGCAGCGACTTGATAATATTTGGGGGCGGCTAATATATGCTCTGACTTTGTCATTTAATCTATAGTCGGCTCTTCTTTTGTGTAACGGCTTCTGAAATTTATTGAGGCGGCTTCATAGGACAGCTCTATTTGTAGATGCGCTTTGCATTCATTGGGTTTTTGCTACATTGGTGGAGTGAAGGTTGAGAGCAAAACTTAGGTGGTGGTTTCTTAATTCAATATATTCTCAATGTGTGTGGGAGCCAAAATGTGTGGCACACAGTTTGAACTAAGACAAGCTAAATTTGGGAGTTGGGTTTCTGAATAGATAGTATTACTTCACTCTTTTTAGGTGTGGTTCATGCTATCGTAGGGAAGATGATATTGTGATCTCTGTTGCAAAGTGAGAAATGTTGATTATCAGCTGAGTCAATGATATTTTGTGTAGACATATCTTCTGCAGTGTGGGTGATGTTATGCTGTGTGTGGATGAATTTAATGTTAAGGTATGAGACAAAAAGATAATGGAGCTGCTGTGAGTTCAATGAGGATTTCTTATTGAGCAGGACGTGATTGTTTGGTGCCATTTTCAGACACACAAATAGGATTGAGATGGCATGGGTAATCTAAGATTTGTATGTTCTGTTACTTCTGCCTGTAGTGATTTTCATTCTATGCAGAGGACGTGAATTCACAGGTGCTAGATGATTGCTGCTGTTGCTTATTCAGACAGGGAGTAGTGATATTATGGGAGACTGAAGTACTTTCAAGCTTAATGGTATACTATGAGCTTATGAAGTGATGAATGCCCTGCTATGATTGATGCCTCTGTGTTTGTTCTATCTGATTTGGATATTGTGACCTGCTGGTTAGTTGAGTTATTGAGTGACTGTGTTATAATATTATGTTTTCTGCATTATGTCTGAAAGTGTGATAAATGTGTAAAGCTGGATGAAGAAGGGAGTTTTCAGTTTGAGTGTGGAGTAGGTGATCTTGGGGGTGCAAGATAAAGGATGTGGTATTTCAGTTTTTGATTCAGGATAGTGTGTATGTATTTGAGGGCCTCACAGTTCATGTGAAGGCAGTGATTAAATTCAGTGTTTTGCAATTTTGTATTTGAAGTCTGGAGTTGGTGCTTCAGCCACTGAAGTTGGTACTTTGGTGTATTCGGAGTTGGTGCTTCAAAGGAGGGTTGGTGCTCACTAAATGTAATCGTAGTTGGTGCTTTGAAGGAGAGTTGGTGCTCTCGGTGGGTTGGTGCTCACTAAATGTAATCAGAGTTGGTGCCCTTTGGAGATAAATAAATACAATATTTTGCCGTGGATTTTTACCCGAAAGGGTTTTCCACATAATCCTTGTGTTCGTCTTATTTATGGTGTTTTCTTATGCTCTTTATGATCTGATTTCTGATTTATAAGGTTTATCTAGTTTAAAGTTTTAAAAGTTCTGAAATACTAATTCACGCCTCCCCCCCCCCTCCTCTCCCCTCTCAGTATTTCCTGTGTGCTCTTCATGTAGATGTGAGCCTCACAGCTCATGTGAAGGCAATGCTTTGAATGTAGTGTTACAGCCTTGTGAGAAGTTGCTTTGTGAGTTGGTGCTCACACTGAAGTTGGTGCTTTGGCAGTTCGCAGTTGGTGCTTCAAAGGAGAGTTGGTGCTCACTTATGTAAACAGGGTTCGTGCCCTTTGGAGAAATAAAAGCAATTATTTTCTGTTGTTTTTTACTTGAAAGGGTTTTCCACGTAATCCTGGTGTTCATACATGCATATGGTGTTTTATGTTGCTCTTAACGTTTTGATTTTTGATTTATATGGTTTAAAGTTTTAAAAGTTTTGAAATACTGATTCACCTCCTCCCCGCTCCCCCCCCCCTACAAGTCCCAAGCTGCCTTTCACTGGGGTCTATGGCTTGATTGCATTGACTAGGTTCATCATTTGTTTGTGCTCACAATTTTGGTTTGAGGCTTATTGTGCATTACAACCTTGGATAGGATCATGATTTGTTTCAACTTCCCTTTGTGATGATTTAAGGGTTTTAAGGCCCAAACCCCTATGGTGTTTGTGTACATACAATGGCTGGCAAGTTGTGTTTAGCTTCATTTTTTTGACATTGATCAGTAGATCAAGCTAGTTTTGGGAGATCACACACATGACTAGGTGCATTTGATGATCTAATTGGTTGTTAGGTCACAAGTGGTTGTTTGGTCATCATCATGACTTTTATGAATAGCATGTTACTAGTGCATTGATTTGGGTTTTGGGCACATCATTGAAATGTGCAAGATTGGGAGCTAATGCACATGACTAGGAGCATTTGGTAATTGGCAAGTGATCATCATTGTTGGCTTCAACATTTTTATCATCATTCTCCCAGTGACTTGTTCAATGGGAAGTTTGAGTATTGTAATGCTGCAGAAATTCTGTAGATGTTCCAGCAAATCTTTCAGCTGAGGTTGTTTGGTGGCCAACATGTATGGGATCATAGTTTTCTTCAGCATTTTGGCCAATCATGAACTTTTGAACTGAGAAATCTGTTTTTTTATCACTAGGCTCTTTAGAGTGTTGAAATCCAAAAGGAGATCATTTTTGTGCATACACATGCACCTAGGAAGTACATGGCATGGGCTAATGAAAGCAAAACAAAAGTTATTATGAGCAACTATCAATGTAAAAAATGGGCTTTGATTCTTATATCTTTGTAACTCTGTAGTTGCATTGGGCTGGACACTCTCAAGGTAATCCACTAGCTACCAACAATGAGGTTTGCATGTTGTCCAATGTCTAGATGCAAGATATAGGATCAACATACCCTGCAGGCAGTGTCAAAAAGTAGTTCAAATAGAATTACCGAGAAATAAAATTGGGCCATGAAAGGCAACAAAGAGATTTTGAATTCCTCACTTTCATTGAAATTGTGGTTGAATAGATACCTTTGAATGAGGCGGAGATAAACAGCAAAAAGCACAAACACATGAGATAACTCTTGCACTGTAGCACTTGAAACCCCTAGCAATTTGGAGTGGAAAAAATGGAAGAAATGTGCAACAAAATGATCTTTAAATGCTAAGCATTTAATCCTGCATCAAAGGCAAAGTCACTGCCAAGAGAAAAATCCTGTTGGGACAGCATAGGCACTGACTAACTGATATATGTTTAGGGAACAACATAGGGGATTTTATATAGAAATTCATTGAGGGCAACTTCGGCACAAGGACTTGTTAAAAGAAAAGACTAAGCATGTACCTAGGACTAAAAATATGATACATCAAAAGAGATAACCTTTCGATACACCTAAATCCTATCCCCACTGGCTGCCACCTTAAGTAACTCAAAGGAATCCAATGTAGTAATTAGCATAATCCAAGTGCCACTTATGTATGGCAATTACAGTTTGATTAGCAACAACATGTTCAACAAAATATGAAGTTAATTAAGGTAGTACACAATATATTTTAGAAAATGTGATAAGCACTTAATCACCACTCAAGAGTGTTCATTGGGATAGTCATAACAGCTAATAGGCTTGGTATCCTCCTTAAAGTAACTCTCCTAAGATAGTTAATGATAGGGTCAATCATTTTACCAGGTACATGCAGAAGTTTGAACCTTTGATGTATGAACTTGCACAATAAAATGAACATATAAGAAGTGAAGAAATTGGGCATCATATAGTAAACATGAGAAAAATGTTGATATGCAGGTTGCAGACATGATAAACAAAGCTCAGAATCTCATTGATGGATTAAAAGAGAGTCGACAGTGATATGTATACAAGATAAAAAAGACCCAATTATGATATTGATACAACTGCCAGAATTTCTTCTGTAATATCATTCTTTGCAAATAAACTGCATGTTAATATCAAGCCAGTCTTTAAGACCCTTATCTCATGACTAGTGGGTCAAAACAAATCTTCTCCCATGAGTATGAATGGTCTGCCTAGCACTCATTGGATATTAACAAACTGTTGATTCCCAAAAAGTTAAAAACTGATATTAGAAAATGAATTGCTGCAGAAAAACAAGATGCATATAAAGGAATTTATTCTTCTAATCTGAAGATAGTTGTAAATGTAATCAAATCTTTATCAAATAGGATCCTAAGAAATCTAAGTAATTACTAAGGTCTGAAATTCTGTGTGAGAATTCTAAGTCAAGATACTAATTTCCAGATTTCTTTTCTTTATGCTAAATGCACTGATTGCAAAACATTAATAAATTTCGATGTTTTTGCATATCAATGAGGGATCTGCTATTTATATGTTTGGAGACATGCCTCTAAGAGACGCGTCTCATGAGAGGACATGTCTCCACTTGTGGAGACACGTCCACTCATAGGACGTGTCCCTTTGGGCGCGCGGGTTCTAAGAGAACCTACTAACATTCGTTAGTATCATTAACACATAACCTACAATATAAGGCGGATAAGAGTTCCGATTTATTTAAATGCAGATTTTAACATCATTTATTTATTTCAATTTTATACATGCTTTATAAATTCGAAATTACTTATTTCCAGAAAAATTTTGTATGAAGAGCACTCCGATCTTATATAAATGATGATGATGTTTTTAGCAATCAACATTTATATCTGACCTAAGCTACCATTCATCAACACTCCCTCTTAGCTAGGGAAGATATTTCAAATCAAATAAATGGAGATATCACCTTTACACGTGATATCAAAGATATGATATGTTTTCTCAATATTGTCAAGTCACATGACATTCTTCATAACACATCTTCATTATGGTATGTGCACTGACATCAAGTCACATGATGTCTACCATAATTCATGGCATATCCACGGATATAAATATCCACCATGATTATCTCTTACGGATCACAATGATCTTCAGATGACATCAAGTCCCATGATATCCATCAAAGTGTCCAAGAGATACTATCATGACATGTCCACAGATATCAAGTCACATGATATCTATCATGATAGTTTATCATTCTAGAGTTGTCACTTTACAATGTCAAATACAAGTGTTCATTATTAAAAAAATCGTCACCTTTCAATAATGTACACAAGGGGAGTAGGCCCATAAGGTCATGGAGTCACACACATGACAAAAGAGTCTACACATTAAACATCTTTATATATTAGTACAATTTATAAACAATTTTTATTTCAAACATAACTATCAAATTACATTTCAACCATACCAAGTTTCTTCCTGAAGTGCTCTACCTTGATTCGGGAGAGAGGCTTGGTGAGAATGTCTGCAATTTGATCATTTGTACTAACATACTCCAACTGGATCACTTTTCTTTCCACCATATCTCTTACATAATGATAGGGGATCTCAATGTGCTTAGATCTATCATGGAAGACAGGATTTACAGAGAGTTTGATGCAACTCTGATTATCACAATGAATAATTGTAGGATTCAAGGGCTCACCAAAGAGTCCCACAAGCAATTTACAAAGCCAAACTGCTTCTCTTGCTCCCATAGAGGCTGCAATGTATTCAACTTTTGTTGAGCTCTACGCAACTGAAGACTGTTTTCTGCAAATCCAGGAGATCATAGCCGATCCTAAACTGAAGCAACATCCTGATGTGCTTTTCCGATTGGTTACACTTCTAGCCCAATCTGAATCAGAGTACCCATGTAGATCTAGTTTGTTATTTCTGTAAAGAAGACCATATCCAATAGTGCCTTGAAGATATCTCAAAATATGTTTCATAGCCATTAGGTGAATTTCTTTTGGCTCACACATGAACTGGCTGAGAACATTCACTACATAGCAAATATCAGGTCTGGTCTGTTGTTAACCAGATACATCAAGGATCCAATCATCTATCTATAAAGGGTTGGATCTGCACACTTGGATTCTGCTGCTACTTCTTTCAGTTTGTGAAGGTTGGTTTCCATAGGTGTAGACATTGGCCTACAGTCCAACATTCCAAATCTCTTCAGAATATCAATAGTATACTTCCCTTGGTTTAGTATAATGCCCTTTGATTTCTGCCATACTTCCAAACCTAAAAAGTAGTATAGAATGCCCAAGTCTTTCATGTCAAATTCAGAAATTAGATCCTACTTTCCTTGAGCAATGAGGTGATCTTCTCCTGTTATCAGTAGGTCATCAACATATAAAATGATTATTAGCATATCACCTTTGATTACCTTGAAGTAGAGATTGGAGTCAGGATCATTCTTGGAAAATCCTAGTCCCAAGAGATAGCTATCAATTCTTTCATACCAGACCCTGGGAGCCTGTTTAAGTCCATAGAGGGTTTTCTTCAGTCTGCACACATGTGAGTCAGGTTTATGTATCATAAAACCTTCAGGCTGTTCCAAATAGACTTCCTCTTCAATGGTTCCATTCAAGAAGGCAGTTTTCACATCCATTTGATGGATCTTCTAGCCTTTAGCTGCAGCAATGGCTAGTACTATTGTTACCAATGTGTAGCAGGCAACAGATGCAAATGTTTCTTCATAATCAATGCCTTCCTTTTGAGAAAAAACTCTTGCCACAAAACATGCTTTATGTTTTTCTATACTGCCATCAGCAGCATGCTTGATTTTGAAGAGCTATTTGGAAGAGACAACAGATTTCTCTTTCGGTCTAAGCACTATATCCCATACACCATTCTTTAGAATAGACTGATATTCCTCTGTCATTGCATCCTTCCATGCTTGATGTCGGAAAACTTCTGTAACACTGGCAGGTTTTGAGTTTATGATGTTGTTCATTAGAGCAACATAGCTAGAGAACCGTTTGGGTCTTTTGTTTTCCCTAAACGTTCCTTTGGGTGCTGCATGATCCTCGGCTTCTTTGATCATCTTTCTGGCCCAAAGTGGTCTCTTTCTGCCGTTGTCATTTGTATTCTCATCTGAAGTAGAAGGAAGTTCATGTGGCATTTCCTCAGGATGCTCCCTCTGAATCTCAAGAGCAGGTTACATTTCAGGCACTCTAGGGGAACAGGTTTCTATCTCACTAGAACTTCTTGCCCTCTTGAATGCAATGTCTTCTTCAAAGATGACATCTCTGCTCAATTCAATTTGTTTCTGCCCGAGTATGAATATCCTGTAGGCTTTGGAGGTTTCACTATAACCCACAAATACCCCCTTCTTTCCAGAAGGTTCTAATTTGAATCTCTTCTCTTTGGGCACATGAATATAGACAGGACAACCAAAAATCCTAAAATGACTAATGTCGGGTTTTATGCCGGTAAAGGCTTCTTCAGGAGTTTTGTTATCAAGATGAGAATGAGGACATCTATTTTGGATATAAACAGCAGTCCTAGAGGCTTATGCCCAAAAAGAAGTTTCAATGTTTTGGTCAAGCAACATTGCCTTAGCAGCTTCTACAATGGTTCTATTTTTTCTTTCAGCAACCCCATTTTGTTGAGGGTTGTAGGCAACTGTGAACTCCCTCTTAATTCCAGCATTCATGCAAAATTCCTTAAAAATTTCAAAGGTGTATTATTTCCCATTGTCTGTCCTTAAGGTTTTTATTTTCTTTCCGAAGAAGCTTTCAGTAAGGGCTTTAAACTCTTTGAACCTTTTGAGGATTTCTATTGATTCTTTACACTTAAGGAAATAGATCCAGGTTTTCCTAGAGAAGTCATCTACAAATATGACATAGTATAGATATCCTGCTTTAGAGGGTACAGACATGGGTCCACATAAGTCTGAGTGAACCAGTTCTAACACATTTAGGGTTTTGCTCAAACTATTGGGAAAGGATCCCTTTGTATTCCTTCCTAAGGCACAACCTTTCCAAGTTCCTTCATGAGATGGTTTTAACTTAGGTAAGCCTGTTACAAGTTTTTCCACACAAGGTAGGGCACGGAAATGAAGGTGTCCTAATCTTCTATGCCAAATCTCATTTGAATCAAAGGTGTCAAGGGTAAGGGCTTGTTTAACTTCAGTGCATAGTTTGTAAAGGTACCCTTGTTTTACACCTATGGTTTGGGCTTTCTTGATAGTTGAGTTCTTAGGCCATGCTAGAACTTTCCCATCCATAAAGGTAACTCTATATCCATTGTCTTCAAGGGCAGAGATGGATATTAGGTTCCTCTATATGATATGCAGTTTCATGTTTTGCTAAGATGGGCACTATACGATCCCTAACTGCATCTACTAGGATTTTCATGGCTTTTTCATTGTTTTCAATCCATTGAGTTTTCTCAGGATCAGCCTCTGGTTCCTTTTTATTTTCTCTCACAAGTGAGTATAGCTTATTCTCTTTAAGGATCATCATAATTCTAAATTTCCATGATGTGAAGTTGTTTGCTCCTGCAAGACGATCTTCAAATCTGATCACACTTGACATTATGAAGAATGTGATGTGAATTAGATTTTAGAAAATACGAATTTTCTAGAGCAATCTGATATTTAGATTTGATTTGGATTCACACAACCTAGCTCTGATACCATGTAAATGTAATCAAATCTTTATCAAATAGGACCCTAAGAAATCTAAGTAATTACTAAGGTTTGAAATTCTGTGTGAGAATTCTAAGTCAAGATACTAATTTCCAGATTTCTTTTCTTTATGCTAAATGCGCTGATTGCAGAATATTAATAAATTTTGATGTTTTTGCATATCAATGAGGGATCTGCTATTTATATGTTTGGAGACACGCCTCTAAGAGACGCGTCTCATGAGAGGATGTGTCTCCACAAGTGGAGACACGTCCACTCATGGGATGTGTCCCTTTGGGCGCGTGGGTTCTAAGAGAACCTACTAACATTCGTTAATATCATTAACACATAACCTACAATATAAGGCGGATAAGAGTTCTGATTTATTTAAATGCAGATTTTAACATCATTTATTTATTTCGATTTTATACATGCTTTAATAATTCGAAATTACTTATTTCCAGAAAAATTTTATATGAAGAGCAATCTGATCTTATATAAATGATGATGATGCTTTTAGCAATCATCATTTATATCTGACCTAAGCTACCATTCATCAACAATAGTGATCACTTCTATAATTCTATTTCTTATACTAATCTCATCCAAAATGATAGAAAATCATTTAGAACATAGTTGAAAGTTTAAGAGGTCTTTCCAAACAATCGCTGCAATTAGATTACGATATTTTAGTTGGGTGACGAGGTTTATGTATGAATATAGTCAACAGTTAGATTGGAGCCTAAGAGGTCTTCCAAACAATCCTCGCATCTAGTTTATGATAATTTGGTTGGATCACAAATAATTTTTGTATGAAGATAGTTGACACCTAATGGCTAGTTACTGTTCAAATCAAGTATTACATGGCCCAATAAAACTATAAGTTTGGATTAGTCAACCCTGCTTGCCAATGAAATGTGTCAAATTTTAATACTTGCATAATTGTTCTCTTGCTTTGGAACACTTTAAAGAAAGCACTTCAGAAAGTGCCTTCAATCATTCAGTTTTGCCACAAAGGCAGCAAGGGGTTGAAAAGTTTAGATTCAATGTTATTCTTGCAAACACTTTGTTCTTGGAATGAAAAGCACAACTTATTTTATTGACTGACAAAGTCCAGACAAATTTAGGGAAATAAAGATAGATACCAAGCAACACAAATAATAACACTTTATGTGAAAGTTTAAAACTTGAGCTGCAAATTACCAGAATAAATCGGACAAAAGAACCAAGACCAGTACGGAAAACACTCTTAAATGAGCCCATGGTGTTGCAGAAGGAGATGCATTCAGTCGTTCAAGGCGATCTTTTGCCAGTCCTTGGAACATCTGATGAAATCAACTACTAGATATTAGTAATTTAGTAAAACTAAAATAGAAAAAATAACTCCTCACAATAATAATGAAAAGTAAGCTTAATATATTCCTTAGATGATTATAAATGAAAATAACAAACAAATATAAAATAATTACCTTCAGGGATCCCAGAACTGAGAACCAAGTCAACCATAAGGTGATTTGCACAATATCTGGCTGTACTATCCATATAAGAAAAATCCCCTGCTCAGACCATCTAGTGATAATCAGATTATGCCCTTGGAGTATTTTGAAATATGTCAATTCATATTTGTGTTAGAGATAGAGAACTAAGTAATTGGATACTCCATCTTTTCCACAGGTGTTTTATTAGTTAGAACTGAAAATGTACTTTAATATTATCCATCCAACAATTAGCATTTACCTTAATAAATCTTCATGCCAAGCCACAACCCTTGCTTAAAAAAAATTTAGTGATACTCAGATTATGCCCTTGGAGTATATCAAAATATGTCAATTAATATTTACATAGAAATAGAGAACTAAGTGATTGCATACTCCATCCATTCTACAGATGTTTAGTTAGTTTGAGCTAAAATTGACCTGTAATATTATGCATCCAATGATTAGCATTTTCCATAATAATTCTTCTTGGCAAGCCACAACCCTTGCTTAAAAATTTTCTACCAAGCTTTTGGCATGCAGAAACATGCACTGGAGAAATGTGGAAAGATCACCCAAGTTTCAGCAGGATATTCAAATGGAGACCCAATTATAGATAACATAAAAAGTATACAAATATCAAAAATATTTTAAGGTATAATTAAGCAAAATATTAATTACAAAATAAGTTTGCAGACAAGGAAAACAACAACATATTACAAAAATTGCATTCAAATGTATCCAATACATAATTGGATCCTAATAATACATACATAAATAAATGACCAATACATCAAATTTGTAATGTCCCCATTTTAGGGTTCTCTTGCATTGCAATTGGTTTTGACCTTCTGGGTGGGTGTTTGTCTTGACTTAAGGGTTATTTGATGTTACTAGTGGGCTTAGATGGTCTAGAGGACTCAAATGATGCTTTCTGATATTATTTCCTGCTTTTGTTGTGTTCTCCAAGAATCTTGGAAAGAGTGTATTTATAGTAAGTCACCCAATCGGTCTGTTTATCATCATTCATCCTCAGTATAACTCCTGCACAATCGGTTTTCAATTCCAAAGCATTTTGATCGTTCCCACAATTTGGATGTGATATTGAGCTATATTTAATTAATTTTACTAAGGTTGTTATTTTAATTAAAATATTTTAATAGGCACCTTAGTGTTATAGCTCGTTGGAACCGGGATGGAAAGTTTTAAATGTTCAGACACTGGAAAGTGACTTTGGGTGCCGGGAATAATTAAATAATGAAATAAATCACTTTTCGGGGATATAAGACTTATTTAATTAATAAAGTGATTTTATATTGTGTTTTCCGGAAAGTTCCCGGAAAAGGTTATAAAACGGGGTTTGTGAGTTCATTTGCTATTATGCAAATTATTACATTCTCTTTGATGAGAGCCTTGTGATTTGGGAGATTTAACTCTATTCATCTCAGCCTTCTTGAGGACAAAAACCCTCTTGGAGAAGATTAGCCTCATTGGTGGAAGATTGGATTAGCCTCACTAGTGAAAGATCTTCCCTAATTAATTTGGTGTAGCTCATTTAGAGTTACAAGTTGTGCGGAAAGGAGATTTGCAGATTCGATTGAAGGTTAAATAAACTGGGAAGTCTTGCAAGCAAGTCAAATTATTGAAGAAATTTGCAAGTAAGAAGGGGACACCAACATTGAAAAGTCTATGGAGTATATTCATCATATTTGATGTTGGGTGTGGGAATATCATTGGGTTTACCATTGTTGAGTTTGGGAAGCTTCCTATTGCAATATGTTAGAATTTCTTCATAATGTTGGACGCCACTTTGAGAAGAGTTTGGGGCTGAGAACTGTATAATTTATTTGTTGTTGTCAAAGACATTCTACGACCATCAATGTTTGCTTAATCTCTACTTAGTTATGGTTCACATAAAAGGTCAAGAATATATTAATACTTTGTATATGTATTGACCTTGTTCTTGTTAGTTATACTCAAATATATATATCTTAGTATTTCATTGATAAGGGAAATAAGCCAGCTGTTTGTTTTAATGACTATCAATTTCATGAGAATTTGGGTATCAAAAATGAATGATTGGTAATTTGGTCATCAAAACAATTCAACCACATTGTGAAAAGCTCATAAACTATCACAAAGAGTGTGCATTCCAAGTGTTTGACAAAGTCCCTGTGCACATGAAATTGTGAAAGTGAAAAATTTTCACGCTGGAAATTAGTTTGGGATATTTCAGTGGTATCAGAGCTGGAGATCTTACCAACCGGTGGGTTTTGATGCCCGTCTTTTACAGCAGAAAATTGATCATATTTGGGGTTGTCAACTGATTGTGTACACTGTACACAATATTGAAATCTAGAAGTTAGGGAAAGATCACTCTGGGTTTGTTTTTGGTAAGTGACCAACACTTATCCTCTTGAATTGCAACAATGTGTTGGTTGTTTCAACACGAAAGATGAAGTCCATGCATGAGCTCCTAACAGTTTTGCAAAATTTTCAAAAGTATGATAAGCATTTAACAAAATTGTTAGAGCATCCTGAGTTGTTGGAACCTCACTTATCAATTGAAATAAAAGCAGTTACAAAAGAAAAGAATTATTTCAATACAAGAAAAAATGAAGGCAGAAAGAACTGTGTTACACGGGGACACGTCCCCCCCTCCAAACCCTATGTCCCCGTCCCCTGTGGCGTTTCGGGGACGGGGGGACGCCAGGGGACGTCCCCCAGGCGACCTCCCTGATTTTCAAAAACTGGGAAACGGCAGGAAACGCGTCCCCAAAAAAAGGGATGGCTGGAAAATAAAAGGGGATGCCTAGGCGTCCCCGAAACGGCTAGGGGACGGCTAGGAGTCCCCCAACTGTATCGAGGATGCCCAGGAGTCCCCCTTTCATCAAAGTAAAAAATGTTTTGATTTTTGGCAAATTAAATAAAAATTGCTTGATAAATATTAAATATTTCATCATATTTGATAAAACATTTAGTTTTTAAACAAACTATTTAATGTTATTGTCAAGTTAAATAAAAAATTCTTGATAAATATTAAATATTTCATTAAATAAAAAATGTTTGATAAATATTAAATATTAAATATTTCATTATATTTGATAAAACATTTAATTTTTAAACAATCTATTTAAATTTATTATCAAATTAAATAAAAATTGTTTGATAATTGATAAATATTAAATGTTTTATCAAATATTAAATAATGAAATATTAAATATTAAATGTTTTATATTTCATTATATTTGATAAAAATGTTTTATCCCCATTCAAATGGCATTGACTAAATAATAGTTAAGTTATTGGCATTGCTGTTAGTGTTTACCTTTATCTTTATATTGCTGTTATATCGCTGGTATCTATGCACATATTGTCATATTGATATTGTTGCACATATTTGATATTTCAAATTGCTCTCTTTCTCTCTCTATATATAATATATTTTTAAAAATTCATACATATATATATATATATATATATTGAAAAATTCTTATATCGCCGTCCCCCTGCCGTCCCCAAAAATCTGCCCTCGAACTGCCGTCCCGAAACGCGTCCCCTGCCGTCCCCCCGCCCCGTCCCCGAAACGCCGTGGAACATAGAGAAAGAATGAACGTAGAAGACAAAATCTTTGCTTCTCATGCAAAGGAACTTGGGAGCCTAATCACCAATGCACAGGTAAAAAGGGGAAAAGACTAGAGGAAGAACAAAAAGTCATAGAAGGAGGTTGGAAAAGAGAAACAGAAAGATTGTCCAATTACCTTTTCAGACGTTTCAGTAGGAGAGCATGTTAATATTGAGGTTGCTGAAAATTTCATTGTTCTCATTCATCTCATCAAGAGTTTTGCGAGGAAATACAAGAGAAAATTGCTTCCGATGCTTCTAAAAATGGGGATGAAGTTAATTCTTCATGTGCTTCTATCAACGAAGAGGAGTACAATGATCTTCACGTTAGTGTTGAGATCGAAAAATTTGCTAATATAGAGTTCGCTAAAGAAACTAAAGAGTTATGGACAAACAATATAAAGGATGAATCTCACATTGTTTTTTTCCAGCAAAGAAGTACAATGGAGTTTAAGGGAAAAAACACCACTTTGTTACCCAACATTGCTTTCACCCATATTCACACATCCATACATGTGCCTGATGGTCCTCTCTATATCGTTGGACATATTAATGACAAACCTACAACTAGGATACTCATTGATCCCATATGTGTAGAGAATGTGATCAATGAGAATTGCTTGTATATGCATGAGCTTTATCAAGAGTCTTATGAACAATCAAAAGCATGGTTGGAAACTCATGATGGTTTTGCTCGCCCTACGATAGGTTTGATCACTCTTCCTCTTAAAGTTGGATAGAAACAATTAGACATCTCGTTCTCTATCATCCTAACATTGGACCAATTCCATCAAAAGCTAGGCTACACATGGCTACACTCCACAAATGTCGTCTCATCGGTTATCCACAAGAGCATAAAGTTCCCATTCAAAGACCAAATATACATAGTGCATCATAGTGGCTTTAATCCTTTGTCTTCTCATGGAAACTTTTCATCGGATTTCTTTTGGCCTCAAACTATGGAACCTGTTAAACCTCGTGAGGACTTCCTTTTCAGGTCATATCAAAAGTTTAAGGCACAACGCATAACGGAATTATCCCTTAGCAATAGCCCTAAGAATTATAAGTCTACGATTGTTCCTCCTTCCCCACTAGTTGTGGACGAACCCATGCCTAAAGCAAAGGCCCTTCCAAGTAATCAAGGTATTTATACTAGAGATCCTCCACCTATATCATACAAAAGACCAAGAGACAATCAAGTGTTTCCTTTTGTGCCTCCAAAAACAAAGGAAGTGTATAGACCCAAAGAGACAACGGTTTCCCAACCCCCTTGTGGTTCCTTCAATTCCTCCCCTAAGAGATCAATGGTTGAGAAGCCAACTCTTACCCCATCACAAATTGAAAACCGAACAAGAAAAAATAGAAATGCTAAAGAGCATAGGCGAAGGCGTCATACTCTTGCCTGTCAATTGGAAGAAAAGAACAAAACATCTCATAATCAGACACCTATGCAAACGAATCAAGAAGAATTGCAACTTACACCAAAACAAGAAATGGAACTGAAACAAGAAATGTAACAAGAACATACAACTAACATTATTACTAAACCTCCCATGGTGACAAACTTAGATGATGGAGATGAAATTGCTAAAATTGATGAGTAGTGCATGAAGAACTTAATTTGTTGTTTTCAAAATATATGAACCTAGATGGGGGCAACCGTGATGATCCTCCTAATGAGAGTGATCCATGAAGTGTTGAACCTGGTGATGCTCCTAGTACAGCAGTCCATTATCTTCATATGATTTTGTTCATCATGAGATAATAGATAAGATTCATATGGAGGTGAAATATCCCCCTTACTTTTGTTTCAATTTGAGCACAAGACTTCACCCATTTACATTAGATAAATGAAAGATAATCCAACTGGAATGCAACCCTTCACTTTTTGATCACCCAGATCCCAATGCGGGCAAGGTGAGAGCATACGATGCAAGCGGATCGTTAGATGAAATCTGAAACTGAAAGTACAATACTGAAATGCAACCCTTCTCTTTTTGATCACCCAAATCCCAGTGTGGGCAAGGTGAGAGCATCCAGTGGAAAGGGGATCTCATTAACTGAAAATACCGAAAGCTGGAAATACAAGTGTTGATGGCTCAGCCAACCAACTAAGAAATGAAAGTACTTACATGGCAAGCCGACCTCTTCCACTTTTCTACGGGCTACAATGAAAGTAAAGTATTGAAATGAAAGCAACTTGACCACTTATTCAGTAGGAGTGGACATGTAAAATACTGAAATGAAATGTCTGAGCAGCTAGCCGACCCCTTCCACTTTTCAATGGGTATAACAGAAATGTAAAGTGCAAAAATATAAAAGGCTGATCAATACTACTGATTCAGCGTTACAATATCATGTTTCAACTGCACTAGAAGGAGATATACATATCAATGGATGATCAAAGTGTTAGGAAACAATCCCCAATATCAAATACAAAATACCCAACTTGAAAATATGATGTAATGAAGGAAAATACCAGATCTGTTATAAAATTGCAGCGAACAGAAAATCAGACCAGCGATGCCCTAGTTCATCAAAATGCTCATAACTTGCTCAAAACACCTCCGATTGACCTCAAACTGAAAGCAAAAGATGCCTAGAGGCTAGGCATACAATCTCCAACAGAAAAACCACTCCAATCAGCCTTTATTATTTTAGCACGCATCCCAAGGAACAGACAGCAAATGACATAACCTCCTTCAGAAGGGCGACCACTAGCAAAAATCAACCACACCTTTTAAAATCACCAAAACAAGAGCATAGGGGCGCCTAGGTACGAGGAATCCAATGAGTCATTACCCATAAAAATCGCTCCACTCCTCGAAAAGATATGAGTAAACGCATGCTACAGCCATACTCAAACCAGCAACATGAAAAACTAATAAAGCTCACCAAAATGATCAAATACTGAAAATAACAAGTTATCCAACCAAAATCAAAAGACGTCATATGAATCCATCTCCAAATAAGCTATGTTTGCAACCACTGAATGAAGAAGCAGTCTCAAACCAGCTAGGTACTATCTCTCAAGTACGAAACTAATATAAGCTAGGAGGTATGCATTCCTTGAAGCAAGGGTTCTAAAATAATTTCAGCAACAATTCGTTATGAAAAGCAATGGATGATGAAAAGTGAGAGCAAGGCCTCATATTTATAACTTTCTCCACCCAAGAATTCAAACTTCTTTTTCCCTCCAAATAGGGCGCCCAAATGAGGATTCACATTTCACTTTAATTTGCATTTGATTTCATGAAACTAGGCATCCAAATACGCTTAAGCATATAAACTTTATAAAATGCAAATATTCACAAGTTGGGCGTCCAAAAACTTAAGTGAAATAACTTTATAATATTCAAATATTTCCCAAGCTAGGCATCCATTTTTGCCTTAGCAAATATTTCACTTAAAAACATTATGCTCATCAAATATGAAATCACTTAAGTTTTGACTCACCAAAACAGGATCCAAGAAAGTTGGAGACCACAATACCCAGACTGCCCTGCTAGAAATAGCCATTGCTCTGAACTGCTGAACTACTACTACGACTAGCACTGCCAAAAATAGTACTTACTAAAAAAAGCATATTGCTAAAAATAGTAAGTGACTCCAAACTCATTTTAAGCACAAGCCAGGTAGCCATCACAACTTACTAAAAATAGCAAGTCCAAAAAAGTCATCTAATGTAGATGCATGTCATACCATTTTGAAGCTCTCTGAAAACCCAGAAAGACCCAAAAACCCTTTTGCCAAACTCCTGCATGCAACCCTTCAAAACTCAAAAGGAAACCTCAGAGAATATAGTAAACCCTAATTTTGCCCCTGACTAGCCTACAGGCCTCCAAAAATAGGCTAATAGTTACTAGAAAGCGTAGTGCTAAAAATGGGGACATTACAGGAGGACATTGGTAAGGGACATCATCTTGTCAATATTTAGGATTTTATGGCTAAACATGAGATAGTGTTTGTGGACCCAAGTTACACACAAGACATGACATTCCATAATGGATTTACTATTCCTTACTTCATGGAAACACCATTACTTATCACCATTTTGGAAGGACACAAGGTATGTAAAAATTTATTTATCAGAGTTTTTACAAGAAGATTGAAATTGCATTGGAGACATCTAATTGAAGAGCTGATTATGGAAACAAAGAGATTACCTTTAGGGAAAATAATGCATTTTGATAATGTGTGGTTTGTCAAAGACAACACTCTTCCAAGATGTAATGTGCCACAAATTGTGGGAGAGTTTTCAAACTTGGTTCTTTGGTTTCTAGCTTACACATTAATGTTTAAGGGTTGTTCTATGGTGTTGATCATGAAATTTTCATACTTTGCATTGATGATAGCAGCTAATTGCATGGATTTGTGTGCACAGGATTGTCACTATAGCACTTGGATATTGAATGTTGATGAGATCTTACTAGTTTATGATAGCAGAGGCAATTCTGAAGTGGTTATCAATCGGATTTTCAGACTTAACACTACTGTCATCTTTTGTTGTAGTAGCTATGATAACATATGTGAGTATGATTCGTGATAATCATAAGATTTGGGATCCAGGTACAGTCTTCAATGGTGAGATGTTGAATCAGAATTGGAGTGTTGGACAAAACTTCAAAGTTAGTACCACAATCCACTTTCCAATCAGCCGACATGGGGCCTTGAATGTTAGCATACAAATGGATTGGCCAATACCTCCAGCCCAGCAATGGAGTAATTCTCTATCGGTGTTGATTGGTAGCGGTAAGTTGGTGTAATGTTGTAAATTGTCACCCTTGACAATGTCACACTCTACTTTGCTCCCCCTTAAGTTATTGGACATAATTGAACATTTAATTTCCTAAATTATGCATTCCACAACTTATTTTAAACATTTTCCGACAATTTGCAAGCATAAAACAAATGCTCTTATTTAATACTTTGCCCCCAACTTCTTAAACTACAGAAAATAAACTTGGAACATTGGCACCTAGGGCACCTATGTCCTATTTTGGTTCCAAATTCAAATATGTCGTTGTCGGCATTTCATTATTTGAAATTCAAATATCTAAAGTCGGTTGTCAAAGATTTAATTTTAGGGAAATTAGAATAATTGCATATAAATACCTAGTTATTGCATCATTTGAAATCATCTAGGAAATTATTGGAGAAATTATTATTAAGGGCATTATCAAGCAAGTCAAGAGCAACCATTAGAGGATTTATTGCAGCAATTCAAGATCCAAACATCATGTCAAAGTGTATGTGAGTGTGTTCGTGTTTATGTTTTCATATTGTTTGTGAGGGCTAACCCTTTGTAGGTCTCCAAGCAATTCAAGCAAGCAAGATCCAAGCCTTGAGGAGATGTGTATGACTTCAGTCCTTCGAGGAAGCCATTGAAGGGTGGTGAGTTGCAGCAATTTGTGTATTCATCATTCCTTCTTATCATTTATCCTTTTATCATTGGCATTGCCATTGTGGAAGTGGAAACACTAACACGGGGTTTGACCAAGGCAAGCCCTTAAATGGCACAACCTTTCTTCCCTCTTTGAATGTGCAGGTTTCAGGTCTGAAGAGGATTGAAGGAAGTTTGAAGATCAATTATTTATTGTTTCAATTGAAACCCTAAACCTTGACAACTCACAGAAACTCAGTTACAGAAAACATTTGGCTCTGATCCAACAATGTGACAAGCGGGAAACGGCAGCTCAAATCCGACATCAGAGGACTATGAAAACAGATCTAAGTTTTCCCTACAAGGACAATGGCGCCTGGGGTGCCTGTGTCTTACATTTTATGCTACAAATTTATATCATAGGTGCATAGTGTCCTGCTCAACCTGTTTTTGTAGTCTGTTTATGTCTATGATTTCTCAGATATGTTGTTTTTGCATCAAAATTAATAACTTGCATCATTAGGTCAACTGAATCATTGCATTCCATCTTTAGTGCCATTTCAGATTTGGTCCAGAGCTGGTTGATCCACCTTTCAAGTTGTAAGTCAATCATATACCTTTTCTAAATCCATCAAACCCCCATCCATTCCATCACATTCCACCACACATCCCCCCTTTCAAATGAAATTACAGAAAGGTGTCCAAACCCTAAAGTGAAAGCTACAAGGTTTCCCTTTCCCTCTGTTTCAATTGGTTATTTGAAGAGTCTTTAGGGTCATTTTTGTTGAATATGTTTGTCATTGATGTCAAAGATATGCCAAATGGTTGTTGTGCCAAGTCAATGTCGACATGTCAAGTGCCAAGTCAAAGTTGAAAGGTCAAGGGGTCGGATCTTTGGAAGTGGCACGATATTTTCTTTTGTAATGCCTTGCTACTTGTTTCCCAGTGGCTCAATTTATTTGGTGACGGCTTGTGTATTTCCTTCTATTCTCCTATTGAAGGCGGCTTGATACTTTTTAATATTTCTAATGAATGCATTGAGGAGCGGCTTGAGACTCTTTGACGAGTCATCTATTTTTGCAGCAACAGCTTTTAAATTCTATTTTGGCTGTGTCGACTTCATGGCAAATGTTAGTGAATTTAATTTCTCCATTAAAATATGCCCAAAACACGTTGTTTTTAGGTGTTGCGCTCATTGAAGGCTTGTGTGGCATTTCTAATGCATGAACTTTATTTCTAAAGGAGTAGCATATAGAGTTAAAGATTGCAAAAATTAATTATTTTGTCATTTGAAATCCTTGGTACTCATTTTAATTGTGTTGGTGGGTGCAATAGAAGAATATAGGCGTGGTGAATTTCAATGCCATTGTTTTCCATTCTTTGAAGGCGGTGGTTATTAAAAATGTTGTTGTCTTCATTCTTCTATGGCAGGCTGTAGGTAATGGGAGCCGTAAGAGTCATTTTGAGCCTCTATGTGTGTGGAGTAAAAACATTTTGAAGAGTGAGGAAGACGTGATAATATGAAACAACTATGCTTCCACTTACTTCTGGTTTGGGCTGTATTAAGTGTAGTGGCCTTTTTATTTTCATTCACTATGGCGGTTTCAGCTTTACAAGAGTATATTCAACATTCGGTGCTACCATTTTGGAGTGTGTTGTATGTGAGGTGGAGCCGTAGATCATAGATGTGGAGTCTGAAGTTGTGAAGTCCTAGCCATATTCTATATAGCATTTTTTCTGGTTCTTTCAAATGCTATTACTACTGTTCTTTCTTAAAAGTGTGTACTGTATGATGTGTTAGCCATGCACGGCCTATACAATTCATATGTATGCCATGCGCTGGTGCAAACAGTAAAGTATGAAAATCTGAGTACAGAGATTTCAGTAGTGTCAATTTCTAAAAGGAGTGCATATATTTTTATGTGTTAATGTTGCAAAAATCAGTTCTCTTGATTAGCTGGTTTGAATGGAGATGTGTTACATGAGGATGCTACTTGTTCTTGCATTGTGTAGTGGATTGAAGTGAGTTTAGATAATCTGATTCTAAAATTTATGAGTTTGCACAGAGTTTATGCAAGTATGAGCCTCTTCGTTCTAGTGAAGAATGTGTTTGTAATCAAGAATGCAATGTTACAGAGTTGTGAATATTCTCAGTGAGTTGGTGCTCATGTTGGAGTTGGTGCTTTAGCTATTCAAAGTTAGTGCTTCCAATGAGTTGGTGCTCACTTTTGTAATCTAGAGATTGTAGTCTCATGCGTTGGTACTTATTTGATGTCTCTTGGATTTGATATATGGCGAAGTGTGGTAACCGGATCTACAATTCCAGCAACTCCTCCAACGGATGCAAATGGAAAAAGAGCTTTTGAAAACAATGCCAAAGCGATGAAAGCCATCCTCTGTGGTTTGGAAAAATCTAAATTTGTTAAGGTCATGCACTGTGATACAACTCATGAAATTTGGGACAAACTTCAGAAAACATATGAAGGAGATGATAAACTCAAGAAGGTTAAGCTTCAGACGCATAGGAGACAATTTGAGAGTCTTAAGATGCAGGAAGAAGAAAGTGTTGTTACATATCTACTTTGTGTAGATGAAATTGTTAATACAATCAAATGCCTAGGGGAGAAGATTGATGAATCCACCGTTGTTCAGAAGATATTGAGATCCCTTCCTTTACATTTTGATGCAAAGGTTTCAGCTATTGAGGAGATCAAAGAACTTGACAAGTTGATAGTAGATAAGTTACATGGTATTCTCACAGCTTATGAGAGAACAATTCTTGATCAATAAACCAAAAAGGAAGCAGCCTTTAAAGTTTCAAAAAAAGGGAAAGACAAGGAGCCTGCAACTAGTGATAGCTCGGATGAATATTTAGATGCTAAAGAGGCACACTTTATGAGGAAATTGAAGAAGGGTTCAAGAAAATACAAAGGCAAGTTGCCTTTCAAATGCTTCAACTATGGGAAGGTAAGACATTTTGCAGCCAACTGTCCATATGAGAAGAATGAGGACAGCTACAACAAAAAGAAGCCCAAGTTCAACAATAAGAAGTATAGAGGAAAGGACAAGAAGTCTCAAAAATTCAAGAAGAGCCTCTATTCCAAGGATGAAAGCTGCTCATCAGATGATGGTGAAGAAGAATCTTCTACAGAAGAAGTTCTATTCATGGCTAAAGAAGACCTCGCTGAAAATGACGAACATGCAGATCATTTTGATGAAGAAGGAGAGGTGAACCTTGAAGAAGAACTTAAAAGTGATCTAAGTAAAATCAAAAAAACTTAGGAAGAAAAATCAGAACTTGAAGTTGCAGCTACAGGTAGAGAATGAAATAAAAACTAAGACATCTCAAGCACTTGACGAAGCTGAAAAAATGATTGTTGACTTGAAGGTTCAGATCAAAGAGGCAAAGAGGATTGCGGAAGAAATCAGAAATCAGCTAAGGTTAAAAGACTAGGTAGCCAAATCGTTGCTCCCAGGGCATCGTTTCAAAACCGGAAACGATTCGGAAACGGATTCGGAATCGAATCGTGGTGGAATCGTCCAGGAATCGGATTTTTACCTGTGGGTTTGATTCGACTTTTCCAAAATGATTCCGAGCGTTTCAAGTGGTGACGCGGCGATTCTAAAACGCTTCAATGACCGTTTTCAACCCGAGCTTTGACTTTTTCCTCGTTTTTTTGTGAAATTTAGGGCAAAAACACGAATTTAGCGTGTTTTATTTGGCGTTTTTTAGTTATTTTATTCACTCGTTTTATTCATTCCGCGTTTCAACTATGGACCTTTGATTTTATTTTGGTGAGTCTAGGACAATGAAAAAATGTTGAACCAGTCTTCTTCCTGAGCAGGCACAAAAAAGACAAGGGCTACCACGCGGAGTGAAGGAGAAAACATGCCGACTATGCAGGAAAACGCGCCGCCGGCTGTGAAGGAAAACACGCGCGTGTACAGGTAGGGCATTTTTCATTTTTCATTTTTGTTAGTGTTTATTTTATTTTATTTTTTAGGTTAAAGTTTAATTTTTTTAATGTTTTAAAATTTAAAATTTAAAGTTTTAAACTATAACTGTAAATGATAATATATATTATATATATAATTTTTAATTTTTTTAGGTTATAAACTTATAAATTATAAAACTAAAATTATTTCAAATATGAAATGCATAGAATATGATTAATATATATAATTTTAGTTATTTGAATTTTCTTAAATCATAATGTATAATATATATAACTAAATTTATTTATAATAATTAACATATATAATTTTAAAATATAGTTTTACATATTTGATATTTTTGATTTCATAATATGATAATATTATAACAATATATATAACTAAATTTATTTATAATAATTACCATATATAATTTTAAAATATAGTTTTACATATTTGATATTTTTTATTTCATAATATGATAATATTATAACAATATATAAAATTTATTATTTTACAATTTTCAATTTTGTTTGTCTTATCATATATATATATATATATATGATATAATTAAATTATTAATAATATATTAATATATATATTATATAATAAAATAACTTTTAATATATAATATTTATATATTAAAATAATTATTTATATAATTTTAAAAAAATATAATTTACTAATTTAGTATTCATATCTATTGGTATACGACATTCCAAACTTAATTTTGTTTCTAGGTTGCATATATATAGATATTTAAATATTTTATTGTATTTTAGTATGGACGTACCTGACTCCGTACCCAACCCCAAATTTTGTTTTGTCGTACCCACGTACCCGTACCTGTGCCCGTACCCGATTCGGCAACTTAGTTAAAAGAAGAAAATTGTGAAAGACTTGAAGTTGCAATAGTTTCACTTAAAAAATTAGACAAATCAATGTTATAGCTGAGTTGTGAGATTGAAAATCAGAAAAGTTCTATGTCTTTGAACAAGATCATTAGCTCACAGAAATCTTTTGTTGATAAAGGTGGAGTTGGATTTCAAGAAGGTCAAAGTTCCAAGCCTACAAAAGACGAAAAGTAAAAGAGCAACTTTGATAGCACAAAAGATTCACAATCAAAAATCAGAAATAGCACTTTCAAGAGACCTCCTATCTCAGAACAAACTCACATGACCAGGTTTAACAATTCTTGCTTTTATAGATATTGTTTCTCATACAATCGTTTTGGACACAAGGCAACCTACTATAGAGCATATGCAAGAAGTGATTTTAGGTTTATGAATCGAAACTTTTTTGCTCCTTTGATGTATTACAATGTTATATGCTATAAGCGCAATAACTTTGGTCATACTGCAATTGTAGAAGTGATATAGAAGATTTCTCTAAACAAAGCAAGAAGGAAGAAAAGGAGGACAAAGCAAAATAAGTTACAAAGGTTTGGAAGAAGGAGAAAGAAGAAGCAATTGAATCTATGATTGTACAAACAGTTTTACATGCACAAAATGAGAGAGACAAATGGTACATTGATAATGGTTATTCTAGACATATGATAGGAGATAAAAGAAAATTTCTCACTCTCAAAAGAACAAATGGTGGAACGATAAGATTTGGTGACAATGCATCAGCAGAAATTTCAGGTAAACGCACTCTTATTTTGGATGATGGTAAGACCAAGGTTGAGAATGTTTTGTATGTTGAAGGTCTAAAACATAATCTACTGAGTGTGAGTCAAATGTGTGACCAAAGGCACACTCTCGTTTTCAATTTTGATAGTTGTGAAATTAGTAAGGATGGTAGACATATCGTTGAACCTAGTAGAGCTGCTAACAATCTTTACATTCTTGATGACATCAAAAGTAAGAAGTGTCGTTTGAGTCAGGAAGATGAAGGATGGCTATGGCACAGAAGGATGGGACACTTGAACTTTGATCATCTTGTTCAAATCAGCAGAAAGGAAGCAGTTAGTGATATGCCAAAGCTTACAAAACCTTCAGACATCATTTGTAGAGAATGCCAATTGGGAAAGCAAACTAGGAGTTTCAAGTCAAAAGATTACTCTACCTCAAAGCTTCTTGAGTTGGTTCACATTGATTTATGTCGGCCAACCAGAACTAAGAGCATGCAAGGTGAAACATATTTTATGTTATTAATTGATGATTTTTCAAGAATGACTTGGGTTGCTTTTTTGAAAGAAAAATCAGAAGCTCTTGAGAAATTTAAGGCATTCAAAGCCTTAGTGGAGAATGAAAAGGGTCTAAAAATTAAATGTCTTCGTTCAGACAATGGTGGAGAGTTTACCTCAAATGAGTTTGTAGATTTCTGCGAAAAACATGGGAAAAACAAGACAATACTCAACAGCAAGGACACCACAACAAAATGGTGTGGTTGAAAGAAAAAACGAATCAGTCCAAGAAATGGCTTGTAGCATGTTAAATGAGTCAAAGGTGCATGATTCTTTTTGGAGAGAGGCTGTCCATACTGCTGTTTACATTCAGAATCGTGGGCTAATTAGAGCAAAACATAACAAGATTTCATATGAATTATGAAAAAGTAAGCCTGCTTCAGTTAAATATTTCAAAAAATTTGAAAGTCCATGTTACATTAGAAGGGATATAATCAAGGAAAGTTTGATCCTAGGGGTAATGAAGGATATTCTTAGGATATTCTTCTAAAAGTAAGGCTTATAAATGTTTTAACAAGAGATTAAGCAAAGTTGTTGAAAGTGCAAATGTGAAGGTTCATGAAGAAACAAACTATCAATACAAGAGGCAAGGTGATGAAGATAGTTGCAGAGAAGATGAAAAGGAAAGTAATGATCAAAATGAGACAGCAGAAACAACTCCAGCAAATACACCTATAAATATTCAAAATGGGACAGTAGAAACAACTTCAGAAATACACCTACAAAAGATCAAAATGAGACTTCTTCAAAGACCCTATTGAAGACTACTTCAATTTTTGTTCAAAGAAATCATCTTGAAGATCAGATTTTACAAGAAGGAAGACCAAGAGGCACTAGACGAATTGTTAATTGTACTAAAGATGAAGATGTCTATTTGATGTCCAAGATTGAGCCTAAATATTTTGAAGAAGCAGCTGAAGATAAACATTGGGTAGCTGCTATGGAAGAAGAGCTTGATCAAATACAGAAAAGTGAAACTTGGGAACTTGTCCCAAGACCCAAAGACAAGAACATTCTAGTTTAATGAAAGCAATAGTTCTAACGTGGGTTTTACCCGAAAGGGTTTTCCACGTGAAATTGGTGTTCTTCTTGTTGATGTTTGCTCTTACTGTTTTCATTGTTGATTCTCATGGTTTTAAGTTTTAAAGTTTTAAAATACTGATCCACCCCTGCCCCTCTCAACACTTTATGTGTGCTCTTCAATTTCCACACTCACAACTCCTATGTTTTCAGGGGTAATTTTTTATGACAGTTGTTGCCCTTGCATTTCCACGTTGATTATGGCAACATCAGTTTATGGGCAGATTGAATTTGATTACTTACAAGCTTATTGGCAACAAGTTGTGGGAGAATTTACAGATTTAGTGCCAGTTATTTCTAGCTTCCACTAGGGTGAGTGATGATTACTGCAATCATTCCAAGATGTTGATATATATATATATATGTTCATGATGTTGTGATGATTGTAGTGCTCGATGTTGATTTTTTGACACTTGAAGATTAAGTACCAGTGAGGGATTATCAATCTATGATCGGGTTATTTCAATGACTGATTGGCATCACTTTTGGGACATCATGAGGAGATATGCTGAGGGTTATTCTTAGGGGTTGAGCAGATTTTATTTTTGGTTTCCTAGGATTGTGTTAGGTAGTGGGATTGCATATGTGGACCTCACCGAGGCGCATTGGTAGGATATTTTTCATGATGTAGATTTTAACCCTCACAAGCATTTCAATTTGGGTTTTGATGATGATTACATTTTTGGTTACCGGAGAGGAGAATGCAAACTCAATATTATGGATAAACAGTTTTAATCAGAGTGGTGCAACAACACAGTGGATTTTTCTAGAGATTGACTTGGGACCCTAGGATCACACATGGGTTTAGTTTGGCTCAGCCATATGTTATTGGGGTGCCTTTACATTGCTTGAGGACAAGCAATCTTTGGGGAGGGCGGATTATAATGTCCCCATTTTAGGGTTCTCTTACATTGCAGTTGGCTCTGACCTTCTGGCTGGGTGTTTGTCTTGACCGAAGGGTTATTTGATGTTACCAATGGGCTCAAATGGTCTAGAGGACTCAAATGACACTTTCCGATATTTTTTCCGACTTTTGGTGTGTTCTCCAAGAATCTTGGAGAGAGCGTTTATTTATAATAAGTCACCTAATCAGGTCTATTTATCACCATTCATCATCGATATAACTCCTGCATAGTCAGTTTTGAGTTCCAATGCATTTCAACTATTTCCACAATTTGGATGTAATATTGAGCTATATTTAATTAATTTTACTAAGGTTGCTATTTTAATTAAAATATTTTAATGGGCACCATAGTGTTATAGCTCCCGGAGCGAGGGGGCTAGCTCGATTGGCTAAAACATCCTGTTGCGAGCAAGAGGTCACGAGGTCTAGTCTCCCCCCTGTTGATGTAATAGCGGTGGGAGATATCTTTCTCTCTAATTCGAGAATATTAAATATTAAACAAATAATTGTTAAGGCAAGTCGGCCTTATTTAAATTAATATTTTATTTTCTTTAAGAGGCCGACCAAGTGAAGAGTCACCTTGCCTGTGAAGAGTCACCTTGCATTGTATATATAGAAGGTCATGATCATCCATTTGATAATCAATTAATTTGTTCTCAAGTCAATTCATACTTATCAAGGAGTTCACATATCTACAACAGATCATCATTTGCTTAGAGCAGATCAATATCAAGGAGAATTCATAGAAATTGTGTATTCGCATCTAGGAGAGGTGTTGTGTTTCATTATATCAGATTGGCCTAGGGTTTGGTCCAGTTGTAAGCAAATTTCTGCTCTCTTCAATAAATATATAAGAGATATATTTTGGTTGGGTTTTTCTCCCTCGAGAAGGAGGGTTTTCCCAAGGTAAACTGTTGTGTTCATTTGTCTATGTGTTGCATTATTAATAGCTTACATTTTTTATCCTAAAACTAACATGGTATCAAAGCGGGTCTAAGAAAAGATCTAATCAGATTTGTTAAGCAGTTAAGTCAACTTTTCATCTAGGGCAGATCTTGAAGGCAAAAGGTTGCAAATTAATCCAGACCTAAGGCAGATCTTTGAAGGTGAACTTGTGCAGAAAAAAAAGATGGTGATCGATGTCAAGGTAGAAGATAGACTTGATGAAGCCACAAACTTCAACTCTTGGAAACCCAAGGTACTCATTGCATTAGAGGAGAATGATCTTCTTGATTTCGTGGAAAGTGATATGCCCAAGCCTTCCAATGATACTGAGAAAATCCAATGGAAGAAAAATAGCGTTAAGGCTAGAAAGATCATGATAGACTTTGTGATGGATCACCTAGTACCTATCATCTACAAGTTGAAGACAGCTAAGGAAATGTTTGACACTCAAAAAGGATTGTATGAGATCAACAACACCAGCAAAGCCCTTGCTTTGAGACAACAACTTCACCATGTAAAAATGGCTAAAGATGATTCAGTCATCTCATTCTTTATGAAGTTGATTTGAGAGATCAGTTGAGCGTTATTGGGGATATAATTGTAGACAGAGATCTTGTTATGTCGGCACTAAATGGTCTTCCTCATTCTTGGGAGCCCTTTATCCAAAGCATTAGTGGGAGATCTAAGTTGCCCAAGTTTGATCGTCTTCGAGCTGATTATATTCAAGAAGAGTCCAAGTTGCCAGCAAGAGGAATTGAGCGAAACTATCATGATATAGAAAATCAAGTTCTTGCTACTCATACTTCTAGAGAAAGAGGCAAAGGAAGAAAGAGGAATAGAGACAAAGGATCAGATTCTACCCCAGAACTGAAGAAGAAGAAGGATATCTCTCACATTCAATGTTTCAGGTGTGACAAGTATGGTCACTTTGCTCGAGATTGCAAATTAAGGTCTTCACTGAAATGGTAAAAAAAGGCATTCATTAAAGAAAAAAAGATTACAATATATGGAGGTAACAAAATACTGTAGACATTAAATGTCTAACAGCCGACTACTATAGCAACAGTAGAACACCGATTACTGTAGCAACAGTAACAAACTAAACTATTACAAGTGACCATTAATATAAGGAATTTAATATGCTAACACCCTCCCTTAATGGTCAATCTGTCAAAAACACCAAGTTGCCCCCTGAATTTTACAAACTTATCCGGGCTTAGAGACTTGGTGAGAATATCTGCAGTCTGATCCACAGTTGGAACATACTGCAGCTGAACTGATCCGTCTTCTACCAGCTTGCGGATGTAGTGACAATGAAGCTCGACATGCTTGGTACGTTCATTGAAGACTGGATTTTTGGCGAGTTTGAGCACCCCTTGATTGTCAGTGTACAAGGGAGAAGGTCCTGCTTGTGACATGTGCATGTCAAAAAGCATCCTGCGGAGCCAAACTGCCTCACATGCTGCTTTGATGGTTCCTCGATATTCTGCTTCAGTCAAGGAAAGAGCCACTGCCTGTTGCTTCTTGCTGGTCCATGTTACAGCACCTGTACCCAAACTGAATACATATCCAAAAGTAGATTTTCTGTCATCCACTGAACCTGCCCAATTTGAATCTGTATAACCAATCAGCTTTGGATCCTTGCATCTGCCATAATTTGAAGTGCCCTTAACATATCTCAACACTCGCTTCGTTGCAAGCCAATGATCAGCTTTTGGAGCTGTCATGAAGTGAGAAATGTAGCTCACTGCAAAACTGATGTCAGGTCTAGTGGCAGTGAGGTAGATGAGACTGCCCACTAGTTGCCTAAAGGTCGTTTCATCGACCGGAGGTGAATCAAAGTTGGTTGATAACTTCAACCCCTTCTCCATAGGTGTGGAGGCAAGTTTGCAATCCTGCATCCGAAATTTGTCAAGCAGACTCCGAGCGTATTTAGACTGAGAGATAAAGATACCATCAGCGGTCTGCCAAACTTCAATACCCAAACAGTAATGGAGAAGCCCCAAATCTGTCATGTCAAAAGCCTGACACAAATCCTATTTGATTGCTGCAATCAAGTGTGTTGAACTACCAGTAATGATCAAGTCATCAACATAGATAACAAGAAACAAAACATCATCACCAGAGTGTTTGACATACAAATTAGTGTCAGAAGGGTTGCACTAAAAACCATGATCAACCAAGTACTGATCAATCTTGATGTACCATGCACGGGGAGCCTGTTTCAGTCCATAGAGTGCTTTCACGAGCCTACATACATGATGTTCTTTGCCGGCAACCTTGAAACCAAGAGGCTGCATCATGTAGACTTCTTCCTGCAAATCACCATTGAGGAAGGCACTCTTAACATCCATCTGATGAACGGTCCATGCAAATTGGGCTGCAATAGCGAGAAGAAGACGAATTGCGCTCATCTTTGCAGTAGGAGCAAAAGTCTCCTCGTAGTCAATGCCCTCCCGCTGTGTGAATCCCCAAGCAACTAATCTTGCCTTGTATTTATTCAAAGTGCCATCGGCATGATACTTGACCTTATAAACCCATTTGCAACTGATGGGTTTCTTCCCAGGAGGAAGATCAGAAAGATCCCAAGTGTGATTCTTCAGAAGACTATGGTATTCGGACTCCATAGCCTTTTCCCACTCTAGAATTCCTTTAGGCTCTGAATATGTCTGAGGCTCATAGATGCTGTGTAGGTTGGCCATAAGAGCAAAATTGACTGTGTTTGGCTGCTTGCTCTTGCTGCGAGCTGATCTACCCTCAACGAGTTCATCATTATGAAGATCTCCAATAGTCTTGAGCCACCATTTAGGCCGACGAGTAGAAGTACCAACATCTGAAGTAGGAGAAACAACATCTGCTGGGATGTCTAGAACAACGTCATCTAGATGTGAATCCTAAGGAAGATCAGGTGGTGCTATATCATGAGCAGTAGACTCCTCATCTTCAGAGTCAGAATGCTCTAAAGCCCTCCCATCAGGGGAACCAAGAGGAAGACGAACACCATCATCAGGAACCTGCATAGGCTGATCCTCAAGGCTAGTAGTAGGAACAAAGGGACCAATAGTCTCATCAATCACAACATCACGACTGAATATGAGACGATCTGTCTCCACATCAATCAACCTGTATGCCTTGTGATTGTCGTTGTAACCAGTAAACATAAGCTTCTGGCTCTTGGAGTCCAACTTGGCACGCTTGGCGTCTGGAATCCATACATGAGTTGTAGAACCAAAGACTTTCAGATGGCCCACTTTAGGCTTACGTCCTGACCAGGCTTCTTTGGGAGTCATCTGCTTAACGGCCTGTGTAGGTGACTGATTCGGGAGGTAGACTGCAATATAAACTGCTTCAGCCCAGTATTTCTTGGGTACATGCCTGTACTCTAGCATAGAACGAGCCATTTCAGTAATGGTGCGATTCCTACGTTCAACAACACCATTCTGCTAAGGGGCGTATGGTGTGGTGAGTTGGCGTTTGATGTCGTGTTTAGCACAAAAACTAGAGAAGTCAATAGAACAAAACTCCCCCCCATTATTTGACCTTAGAGTAACAATGTGAGAACCTGATTCTTTCTCAACCAAGGCCTTATACTGCTGAAATGTACTGAACACATCTGATTTGTTTTTCAAAAAATACACCCACATTTTTCGACTGAAATCATCAACAAATAATAAAAAGTACCTGGACCCAGTAACAGATGGAGTGTTCATTGGTCCACATACATCAGCGTGAACCAATTGAAGTACCTTGGAGGCTTGCCAAGAATCACCATCCAAGAATGGTGTCCGATGCTACTTCCCAGCTTGACAGGCTCCACAAACTCCATGATTTTGAGTTGGGATCTCAAGTAGACCAGCAACCAAACCCTCCCGAGATAGTTGAGAGAGATAGTGCACATTCAAGTGCCCATATCGTTGATGCCAAAGTTTGCTGATGGAAGTACTTTTTGCTGCCAGAGCGTGCTCCTGAGAATCACCGGAATCAGTAAGTCTGTACAGACCATGATCCTCAAGGCCCATAGCAATTGTAGTACGAGTCGCCTTATCAACAATGCTGCAAGTGGACGAACTGAAAATGACATCCAACTGTGGAGAATGCTTCATGATCTGGCTGACAGAGAGTAGACTATGTTCCATGCCTGGAACATAGTAGACATCAAGAAAGAGTAAATTTCTTCCTCCAGAATGAATCTGAACATTGCCCTTACCGGCAACTGTGTACTCTTCGCCGCCTCCAAAGATCACTGAATCAATGAATGGTTCATATTTGGTGAACCAATCTCGACGATGAGTAAAATGCTGAGAGGCCCCGGAATCAATATATCAGGCAGAAGATTGGACGGGATCTGCAGTTCTCTTGGCCATAAAAGCATAGAATGCAGATTCTTTCTGCTCAGTGTGCTCTGCGACATTTGCCTTTTGTTGAGACCCTCCCTGCTTCTTTTGTTCAGAAGCCATCCAAATGCGACAATCAACCTTCATGTGACCATATTTGTGGCAATAATTGCACTGAACATTCTTTTTCTTCTTGCTGTCCTAAGAAGAACCAGAGCTTTTCGACTGAGAAGATTGAGCCTTCCCTTTGTTCTTAGTCGAAGATTTGGCAGAGAACGCTTGCTCTGTGGAGGTGGAACTGGTACTGCTTCCAAACTGTTGTCACCAGCGATCCTGCTGCAAGAGCTTCTGCAAAGATCGTCAAACTTGAGATCAACATTAGTGGAGGTGATATTCAGCATCTCGATGAAATGCTCATACGAACGCGAAAGACTCTTCAGAGTAATGACGACCATGTCTTCTTCCTCCATTGTTCGACCAATCGCCTCCAACTAATCACGAATGTCCTTGATCTTCGTGAGATGTTCCTGTAAGGACATTTTCTCATTCATCATGATGGAAAAGAGCATGTTTTTGAGAAAGAACGCTCTGCTCTTGTCGGAGGTTTCATGAAGTGCCTTCAAATGATCCCAAATTTCTGAAGCAGTTTTGCCAGACGGTACCTGAGGTAGCTGCTCATCTGTGACGGAGAGTTTGATGAGCATGACGGCTTCCCAGTTGCATTCATCCCATTTGTCCTGGTCCTTGCCGACTACAGTGGGACGAGCTGAGTTCCCCAAAACGATCTGATCGAGGCAACGATATTCGAAGATCGTAATCATGCGCTGCTTCCAAGTGTTGCAGTTCTTCCCGTTGAACTTTTGGCTGCTCTCGAGCATTATGTTCGTCAGAGATGCCATCACGTACCTTGAGGTTGAATTGGTGAAGGCAAAACAAAAACAAAAAAACGCACAAATTGAAAGATGAAACCCTAGCACGGATTTCGAGGCACGTTGAGGACGAAATCCAAAAAATTTGAAGAATACCCAGAAGAGAATGCTGAAAAATCCAAAAAAAAATTTGACTACCTAGAAAATTTCGTCAACACCCAATGGCACAAATTTCAAGGCACGAAAATCGAGGTACCCAGAAAAAACGGAAGACAATCCAGTTGAGATCTAGGAAAACCCACAAGGAATCTGGTCTCAGAAAAAAAATTTGAGTTGAGCAAACAGGTGAAAACCCTAAACGAGTTTGCAGAACCCTAGGCCGCCATTAAAAACCAGAGATTTGCAGGAAACAAAGATTGCAAAGAGCCGCCTATAGAAGCCCTAGTCGTGCGACCTTTAGATTCAAAAACGCGGGCAGATAGCGTCCAGAAACTCCTGAAATCACGGCCCCTTTTTGTTACTCAAATCCTTCATAGAAATTCGCATCCAATCAGGAAGAAAACGCAAAAACGCGGGCTCAAGAAGACCAAAACCGCGTCCAAAACGTCTGAAAAACGCAGACTAAGGGCGGCATAAAAAATGCGACCAGTAGGTCTTAAAAAAAAGCACCTTTGTTCACGCCATGCTTCACAGAAATCACGCGGCCAGGAGCAAGATATGCGCACAGAAAGAGAGCCGTCACATATCAGAATTGCGCCCAGGAACAGAATCGCGTGAGCAAGGAAGAAAAAATGATGCCCAGAATAAGAGAGACGACCATATTCTTCAAAAAACTAGGGTCGAAATCACTCCAGAAAAACGTGAGGGCACGGACGCGTGAGCAGAAAAACGTGAGCACGAACAAAAAACGACGCCCAAAATCTTTCACGATTTGCAACATCCAAAAACACCTCAAAAGCCACG
Organism: Sequoiadendron giganteum; assembly: GCA_007115665.2. NCBI lineage: Eukaryota > Viridiplantae > Streptophyta > Pinopsida > Cupressales > Cupressaceae > Sequoiadendron > Sequoiadendron giganteum. The sequence continues at coordinate 64,222,994 of CM021100.1, read as the reverse complement.
AATTTTGAAAAGAAAATCCCTGATAGCCTTCCAGAAAAAAAATTCCAAAGAAGACTAGAGAAATTTTTAATTCAAAAACAGAAAAATCTATAAACAATTTTTATGAATTAAAAGTTCTCATTTTCTCTCATAGCTCTGATACCATGAAATGGTAAAAAAAGGCATTCATTAAAGAAAAAAAGATTACAATATATGGAGGTAACAAAATACTGTAGACATTAAATGTCTAACAGCCAACTACTGTAGCAACAGTAGAACACCGATTACTGTAGCAACAGTAACAAACTAAACTATTACAAGTGACCATTAATATAAGGAATTTAATATTCTAACATACACAACTTGTTTCTACTGTGGAAATTGACATAGGGATATCTCAGAAGGAGCCAAGATCTAAAGTCAATTCAGAAGGTTTCTTATTTTGAAGTCGATCAATTTCTTCAAAGTGGAAGAAATAACATTCAAAGGGAGTTTGACAAACCATCAAAGGCAACCATGGACGAGGAGATCAGGAGGTTGATGCAAGTAATTGGAGCTTCAGAGGGAGTCACATCATCATGAAGATTTGTTGTAGTGTATATTTCTCTGTAACGGAGAAGTATGAGGTGAAAGCCCTTGTAGTGTATATTTCTCTGAGACGGAGAAGTATGAGGTGAAAGCCCTTGTAGTGTATATTTCTGTGAGACGGAAAAACATGAGGTGAAAGCCCTTGTAGTGTATATTTCTCTTAGACGGAGAAATATGAGGTGTAGGCCCTTGTTCATCTCTGAGACTGAGATGAGACGTCATGTTGAGAGACTCCATGACGACATCACGTTGAGAGACTCTGTGATGAACCCTTTGTACTTTTGTTTTTCCACACATGGGAGTAGCCATGGTGGACGTCATGTTGAGAGACTCCACGATGACATCACGTCGAGAGACTTTGTGATGGGCACTTGTGCACATGTTTCTTTCCACACATGGGAGTAGCCATGGTGGACGTCATGTTGAGTGACTCCATGATGATATCACGTTGAGGGACTCCGTGATAAACTTTTTTTCACAAATGGGTGTAGCCATTGTGGGTGTCATGTCAAGAGACTCCATGACATGGATATCTGAAAAGATTCCTCCCTAGCTAAGAGGGAGTGTTGATGTAATAGCGGCGGGAGATATCTTTCTCTCTAATTCGAGAATATTAAATATTAAACAAATAATTGTTAAGGCAAGTCGGCCTTATTATAATTAATATTTTAATTTTTTAAGAGGCCGACCAAGTGAAGAGTCGCCTTGCTTGTGAAGAGTCACCTTGCATTGTATATATAGAAGGTGATGATCATCCATTTGATAATCAATTAATTCATTCTCAAGTCAATTTGCACTTATCAAGGAGTTCGCATATCTACAGCAGATCATCATTTGCTTAGAGCAGATCAATATCAAGGAGAATTCATAGAAATTGTGTATTCGCATCTAGGAGAGGTGTTGTGTTTCATTATATCAGATTGGCCTAGGGTTTGGCCCAGTTGTAAGCAGATTTCTGCTCTCTTCATTAAATATATAAGAGATATATTTTGGTTGGGTTTTTCTCCCTCGAGAAAGAGGATTTTCCTAGGGTAAACTGTTGTGTTCATTTGTCTATGCGTTGCATTATTAATTGCTTACATTTCTGATCCTAAAACTAACACCCCCAAACCCATGGTACCAAAGGGCATGTCATGCCAACACCACCGATCACGTGAAAAAAGTTTACCAGGCACACTGCAATTTATAGGGGGACGGATACCCGACCGATTCCTGTAGTCTAAAAAAAAATATATAGTGTTATAGCTCATTGAAACCGAGATGGAAAGTTTTAAATGTTAGGACACTGAAAAAGTGACTTTGGGTGCTGAGAATAATTAAATAATAAAATAAATCACTTTTCAGAGATATACGACTTATTTAATTAATAAACTGATTTATATTCTCTTTGATGAGACCCTTGTGGTTTGGGAGATTGAACTGCATTCATCTTTGCCTTCTTGAGGACGAAAACCCTCTTGGAGAAGATTAGCCTCGCTGGTGAAAGATCTTCCCTGGTTAATTTGGTGTAGCTCATTCAGAGTTACAAGTTATGCAGGAAGGAGATTTGCAGATTCAATTGAAGGTTAAATAAACTGGGAAGTCTTGCAGGCAAGACAAATTATTGAAGATATTTGCAGATAAGAAGGGGACACCAACATTGAGAAGTCTATGGAGTTTATTCATCATATTTGTTGTTGGGTGTGGGAATATCATTGGGTTTACCGTTGAGTTTGGGAAGCTTGTTGTTGCAATATGTTTGAATTTCTTCATAATGTTGGATGCCACTTTGGGAAGAGTTTGGCGCTGCAAACTGTATAAGTTATTTGTTGTTGTCAAAGACATTCTATGAACATCAAAACTTTTGTGCATCAACTCTTCAATGTTTGCTTAATCTTTACTCAATTGTGGATCACATAAAAGGTCAGGAATATATTAATACTTCATATATGTATTGACCTTGCTGTTGTTAGTTATACTCAAATATATATGTATTTATCTCTGTATTTCATTGATAAGGGAAATCAGCCAACTGTTTGTTTTAATGACTATCAATTTCATGAGAATTTGGGTATCAAAAATGAAAGATTGGTAATCTAGTCATCAAAACAATTCAACCACATTACAAACAGCTCAGAAACTATCAAAGAGAGTGTGCATTCCAAATATTTGATGAAATGCTTGTGCGCATGAAATTGTGAAACTGAAAAAATTTTGCATTGGAAATTAGTTTGGGATATTTCAAAATTTGTCTTTTATCCAGATAAGGATCAGCTATGGCACTGACATATTTAGGCCCTATCTAGAGAGGCATAAGCATATCCAATATGATTCCAATAGCTTCGCTTGTGCTTTAAGGAAGACCAGCAAAATTTTCAAGTTTCAACTCAAACAGTCACTAATCAACTATGCCAGCTTCTAGCAGGCAAAAATTTAGCTATTTTTTATTTGTGTCTTCACAAAGCCATTAACATCTTCATAAGAATTCTCATTTCAAACATGAATAGTGTGATATTTAATAGAGACTAAAACAGTGGAAAAATTATTCATTTCATACAAAAAAATAAGAATGTCATTATTAAAATTTAGAACGCATTTAAAGTTATTGCAATTTCAGACTTTGCAGCATATCGATAAACCTCTAGCAAAATGAGATAAGAGAGTAAAAGAAAGAGCAATAACATAAAATGATAAAATGAAAGTCTAGAAAATGTGTGAGCATGAATATTTACAATATATATGTTGGAAATACAGCTAGAAAACTCATGTGAAATAGTGAGTCCTGAACACAAGCAAGAAACCCACCTCTAAATCACAAGTTGAATCCAGAGTGAGTAGTCACAATTTTGGAGCAAGTTTCAATGCCCAAACTTGATGAGTCCTAGTCTCAGACTCACGAGTCCACTGCACGGACTCAGCCCCACCAAAAAAATGAAACATGAGGTTCAAATAACCAATTTTATTTTCCATTTGGTCTTTCAACAAGTGCAAATTGAGTAGAGCAGAGTGATTGTTCTTCGATTGGAGGTTAGATTTGAAGATTGAATCAACAATTGAAGTGCATATGGCCAAAAAACATCCCTCTATTTCAAAATTTTGAATGCTAGACAATGAAAACACTATTGTTATGCTGCCCAAATTCTTTGCTTTTCAAATCTTCCCATCCCTCCCTACTAGTGTTGCATTTGATTTTTTTTTATACAAGGGCAAATTCATTGCACAAGAGTTCTCTCTGAGATTGGGAATTGACTACAGTGAGATCTGCCCAAATTCTTTGTTTTTCAAATCTTCCCATCCCTCCCTACTAGTGTTGCATTTGATTTTGTTTTATACAAGGGCAAATTCATTGCACAAGAGATCTCTCTGAGAGTGGGAATTGACTACGGTGAGATCTTTGTTCCAGTCGCAAGATACACTTATGCCAGGGTAATTATGTCTTTTGCATCTTATTTTGGTTGATCTTTATATCAAATGAATGTAAACACAGCTTTTCTGAATGGCAAAATAGAGAAAGTTTACATCAATCTGTCTAGGGGGGGTGAAGCAAGCACCATGTGCCTGGTACTCACAAATTGATGAGTAATTATGTTACACCAAGTTTCCATAACAGGAACAAGAGGGGGAATTTCAGGGATGGATATTTTGGAGGCCATTTTAGGGGATGGCAAGGGACAGTATTAAAAAATAGGAAAAAAATTTAAAATACAGAGAGATTTCAAATATTCTTATGATAACATTGATAAAGCATTCATCATATACATTAGAGATTCTTGATACATAACATCAGAGTTGAATTGAAAGTTCACATGAGAGTTGAACAAATTAACTAAATTTAATTGCTTTCATTAATAATTTCATTGTTAATGTGCATATCAGGGATATCCTATTGTGTCATTCATTGAGCTTGATATGAAAACCATATCTACGATTTACATAGGAAGATTATGGTGGAATGAAGATGTTGCTATAAGTGCATTTAAATCCATTAGTTGCACCATTCTTGTGGTTATTGATTCCAGTGGTATCAGCATTGTCATTTTGTGTTGCAGTGAATTTGGAAGGTAGTGTTATATTCCTGATATGGAGTATTACTTATTGGAGCTTGCAAAATCTTCAAATTCAAATGATTAGCCCTATCTTTGAATCCATGCAGATTATTATCCATGTGTAGTGATTCATTCTGGAGCTCTATATATTTTTACATATTTTGAGAGAAATGCATGTTCAAAAGAAAATCAAAGAAATAAGTGTTCAAGACATTGGCATCATGGAAATAATCAAACTGGTTTTGACTCCCTAAGGAGGTGTTAAAATGGAAGTGGGAATTTGCTATTGATAAGTTTCTGCTTAGGATTAATCAATAATGTATTGCCACAATTCTGCATTTCCTGCTCCTATACACTTATAGAAAATTATCTGCATTTTTGCCCGAGTTACTGGTCTTTCCTATGTATTAGCGACTCTGCATTTCGTTCTCCTATACACTTAGAGAAAATTGTCTGCACTTTTGCTCGAATTGCTGGTCTTTCCTATGCATTAGCATTTACTTTTTGTTGGTTTTCCCCGATTGAAGAACATTTTCTGCACATATTCTTCTGTGCAATTGAGCAGCTGTACACATTTGTTGTTCAAGATATTGCACTTCCAAGTTCCAACAACAACACTGTGGAGCCAATCATTGCTACACATAGAAGATCAGAGAACATAGATTTCACTTCAATATGTTTTGGTCATAATACTTCTCTAAGATTTTTTGCTTCTCCTCCCCTTCTTCTCTAAAATGTTTTGGTTTGTTTTCTCAAAACCAGAACTTTTTAGAATGGGGATGGCTGGCCGTCCCTGCACAGTATCTGCATTTCCAGGACGTTAGGGCTTTTCTTTAGACAAGGAACAGAAAGGGAGCATTTTTGAGGCATTCTCAGTACTGGAATGACTCAAAAAATGCTGGAGACACATCCCCACAGATTCACAGAACATAGATGAGTACTTGTTGAAGTTGGACTTATTTAAAATTATTGCAATCTTTACTATATGTTTGATAAATCTAATCTTTTAGTTTTAGTTATTTATTGTTGCTTAATTTAACAGATTGCTACTGCTGAAGCTGATAGACTGTTGTTATTTAAGATAACAGATAGTTGCTGATGAAGATGATAGAAAATTGTTGATGAATATAACAGCAGTTGCTAGCGAAGACGTTTTTATGCATTCTACAGTTTGCTAGAATTTTGAGGCACAGTAAATAAAAAGTCGATTTTGTTTTAGGCATTATTTTCCAGCTATCTAAGTCTATGTTTAGGAAACTATAATTAGGTTTTTAGTTATAGATAAGAAGTTGCTTTTTAGAACTATTAGTTGTTTTAGACATAAGATTTTATGGAGTTCTAACAACTATTTTTAGAAGGCCCAAATTGTAGTATTTTTAGCACCTGTTTTTATCTCTTTATTGCTCAATTTTCAACTGCAGAATGTTAATTCATGCAAGAAGACTTATTTAGGTTGCTTTCATAAATTATTTTTAGGATATTGAATTCTCTATTAGACATTGTTTCAGTCTATCTATAAGAAGTTTTGGAATGGAAAATTAGATTGTAAATCAAGACTCCAAAAAGTTGATTCAAAATTTTTAAAAAAAAAATTGGTGTGGCAATTTTCTGTGCAGCCCCTCTCCCATACAAAATTTACTAACAAGAAGCTTGCCACATGGTGCACGAGTGAGTTGGCATCCAAACTTTATATGAAGGATATTTGCCTTATGCACTATTTTTGGGGGCTTGATAAGTAAAGAGTACAAAAGAAGTCTTCCTAGATCAAGGTCAATACATTGCAGAGATTCTAAAGAAACAGATTTTAAGCACCTTACTATTCCAATGCTACATTTTGGATTCATAATCAAATTTGGTAGATCCTTTTGTGTACAAGCAATTGATAGGCTCCTCATGTATGTGATGAAAAATCAAACTAATTTTCTTTGCAATGAATACATTGAACCAATTCATAGTTGAGTCAACAAAAAATTCAATAGGCCACAGCAAAGCATGTGCTCCAATCTTTGAAGGTCAAAATTCATTATGGGTTAAGATATGGATGGAGAGTCAGTGTTGTATGGCTTCGTAGATTCAGACTGGGAAGGTAATACTAGTGCTAAAAGGACAACTTCAAGCTTGGGGTCAAGTATAATATCATAGTTCAGCATGTAGTAGAGTTAATGCAACTCTCAGTGTCACAATACATATTTTTGGTTTCAAAATCTGATCAATAATTTCAGTGTCATGATCTAGTGCTTCATGATTGCTCCAAGCCTACAGACATTCAATATCATTTCCTCAGAGACAAAATTCAGAAGGGAGTAGAAGTTTTAACTATGTACCCTCAAATTTGCAGGTTGTAATTATTTTGACAAAGCCCTTGGCAAAAGGGCAGTTTGAAATAGGGAGAACACCTTCCTCACAAAGAGGGAATGTAAGTTATTTGAACATATTGCTAGGCTGTTGTTCTCCTTCAGCAAAGCACAAAAATCATCTTTGTTTTATTTTCCTCCTTTTTCTTTTTCTTTTTTTCACTATCCTTAGCTAAGCATTCGTCTTCTATTTGGCATGAATTTGTTTTTTTTATATTTAGAGGGATGCTAAAGAGTACGTAGTGTTCTTATTTCTAGAACAAGGCACTTCCTGTCTTCTGCTTTAATTTTTTGGGACAAAGCTTATTTTCCTAAACTTGGCACTCCACTGAGATGAGTATTTGTAAAGCCTAGAAACTTCTCTTATCCTATAAAAGAGACCCACGGCACATAACTGAGTGCAATGCAAAAAGGATAGAGAGAGAGCAGTTTTGTGTGCAGTGTAATTCATTTTATTTTAATAGGAGACAGATTTTTGACCATTTGTTAATATTTTCAAATGTGTGTGTTTGCAAGTTAACATACTCAGGTCTGCTGTTTTGATTGAACAGTTAGGATTAATTTTTTTAGTATAGAATCTACTTCTTGTGGTCTTAGAATTTGACACCCATTTCCAAAATGATTGGTCAGAGGTTGAACAAGTAGCTCCACAATCACATACATGTAGTAAACTTATTACTTGAATTCCATGTTTTTCTTCTTTCATTCGTTTAGGACCAATGAGAAGGTTATGGATGGCTTCAACACATGCATAGAAAGGATGAAGCCTAAGAAACCCTCAAAGACACATTTCTTAATGAATTGCGAATTGACAAGGGTGTAATGGGGAGTTTGTTTCTTCAGCCCTATGCATTCTAAGGAGAATAACCCAACAACAAAATTTTAAAAAAAACTAAAATCCTTCAAAAGTTAAATCATGGTCTCCTAGATGGTAGACATGTTTAATAAGAGCAGTTGCAATTTAGTATTTAATATCAAGTTCTAAATGTTTTTCTTGCAGATTTTTGGTGGAATTCTTATAGCAAATAAACACCAAAATTTTGGATAAGATCTTGTACTATCCCTTCAATGTGCTAACACAATTAGAGCATGTTTAAGGCCATTCACACAAAGAAGCAAACAGGTTGACCCAAAAGGATCTCAATAACCTCACTTTTGTGCAATACAACCTTTGTGTTCATGTCAAAAAAGTGGAGGGGAAAAAACTATAATGCAATTTACTTTGATGAAATTGATCCATACTCAAGTTGGATCCTAGTTGTCTGGAAAGATTGCCAACTTAGAGGGAGAAGCAGCAGAATAAAGCCTCAGAAGTAAAAGTGGGGCTCAAGCAAAGGCAAAAACGTCAAAAGGGGCTTAATTGGATGATGATCATGACTGCTTGAGAATGATATTGTTCCTGAAGTAGCTTTAGTTGAAAGATAAATTTGTAAAATATTTATGTAGATGTGTAATTTTTCTATAATGATTACAACTAATCAACCATCATATCATATATGACACTAGGATGTGGATTTACTCCTTTTTTAATCTAAAACAAATAAGATTACCTGAGTTCTCTATATTCAGTATGTTACATGTTATTTAAGTTTATGCTACAAATTTATGTATTTTTTAATATATTGAGCTTTAGCCTAATCACAAGTCCATGTCAAAATTTTGGCCTGCCAGGTTTTTACCAAGTTAAAGTCTTTGGACTATGAACTTTCTCCAATAACAATCAATAGATATGGTATGAGTGGGTCCCATTTTCTTAGTCCACGAATGGGATAAATTGAGCCCACATCCCCATTAAGGGAAATAGCATAGGCAGTTGTGGTGATGAAATTGTTGATCCCTGAAATCATCTCCATGCTAAATCCAAGTTCACCAAAGTTTTTTATATTAGTGCTCCAATTACATCTATCAAATGCTTTTGGCATATCCAACTCTAGAAACATTCTAGTCTATCCTAAATCTTGGGGGAATGGAGGTTACCCCAGACTACCACAATATTATCTGTAATTTTCACACCATATTGCATTTTGGAAATCATTTTAGGTAGAAGGGCTTTATCCTCTTGATGATCAGCTTTGAAAGTACTTTGCATACCATATTGCATAAGGCTATAGTCTCGGCCAGAACCTCTTTTGGGATTGTTGGCTAACAAATTGGGCACCATGAGAAATAATGAATTATCAAGCTTCGAGAGGTGTGATTGTTTCCAACAGCTCTGGAAAGTTCACAATTTCATTTGTGAATTTCCTCTGAATTTTGGAGGTACAGCTCCCTCGTATGATATGGAATGAGTTGAACTAACCGAACTAAAAAAAGTATGCTTTTAACCAGAAAGCAGGAAAGGAAAACTTAATACAGGAAAATTCCTAATACTAAATGCAGAAGGAAATACTAAAGAATAGGCTCAAAGACCTATGAGCGTACAACTTGCAATGAAAATACTGGTGCAAAGACCAGCAAACATAAAACAGATTATAAAATTACTGGCACAAAGACCAGCCACATAAAATGAAAAAACAAGAGTATCGACCCAATATTACTTGTAAACTGAAATTGAATACAAAGATGATGCATATACCAATACACAGGAAAGCATAACATCCAGATACGACTTAAACACACAGATTTAGGAATACCAATTATCTTTGTAAGCTAAATGCACAAAGACAAGTAGAGATTTCAATTCACAGGAAAATTGTATTCAATATATCATAATATCAAGTCTTTTTCAGTGATGTCTAGCGAGAAAACGGATAAAGATAAAATACATATATAGAGCAGGTGAGTAACCGCTTCTTTGCCCATAACTGATTTTTAATTTAAAGTCTTTTCAAAAAATAAAATAACTGAAAATTAGGATGATGGTGCTTCACTTCCGAGTTCAGTGGACATGGCAAGTCGTTTCCACAAGGCTTGGAAAGCCTGATGACATGTGGAAGTTCTCTACGTTGCGGAATGGTTACGTTTCCCATTCCTAATTTCCATGCCAGCTAGCTATCTTTAACAGCTTCGATCCTCTAGTCATAAGTCTTCGTGAGTCCTGTAGCTGGGGATAGGATGAGATCTAGTTCGCTGAATTTTCTCAAATGCTCTACATCAAAAGACTGTGAGTTGAAAATTCCATTAATTATCTTTTGAAAATCACTTCCCAAAACTTTAACATTCTCATCACCCTCGTCTCCTTTCTTATCATATTGCAATCCGAGAGCGGCAAGGTTCATATGAATCTCATCCAATATTGCATTGCATTCAGCTCGGATTTCCTAAAGCTTTTGTAAGCCTTGCTTTACGACCTATAGTTTCCATTCCACACTTTTATTCTAAATCAGACAATGGCCATCAACAACATTAGGTATGATTTGTTCAGCAGCCAATCTCTCCATACCAAAGCCTATCATGGCTTTAATTTCATTTGCATACTGGTTCCATGTTCCTTCTTCCTTTTCAACAGAAGTGACTTCGTCCTGGATTTTCGTCCGTGTAGAATTTGCTCTTTGGAGGCGTTTAAGAGATTTTGAGATAATCTGATTACCTCTTCTGATTAATCCAGTACTCCATTCCTCCACAGCCTTACCAAAATTATTGCAACTCTTCATTTTATCAGCTGCCTCCTTACTTACTAAGGCGAAGGGGTCTGAGGATGACTCAACTTGAGATATTGGTTGAGGTGGCAAATCGAAAACTGATTTTAGGCACTCAATTAAGACTTGGATTTGCCTTTTCAATTATCTTTACTTTCTTTATCTTTCTTTGATCTCTCCACCATTCTTGCTGCCAACACTTGAAAGATTTGTACATCTCCATCTCTTGTAGGACGTCCCAAATCGATCCTCTCAATATCAAAATCACTAGTCGTGGCTTGATTAACCTCTTTCTATGTCGTAGGACATGTTGCTTCCAGGCATAAGTTTCCTAATCCAGTGTCATCGATTAATCAAGCAGTAGTTTTTAACTTCTTTGACTTTGGGGTTCTTTGGAGTAATTGCCCTACCATGTCCTTGTTAGAATATTATATTCTACATTTGTTTAATGGTCAACAGTAGTAGGTAGTTAGAAGTAGGTCATTTCTTAAATGACTACAGTACTTTGTAACTTCTATATAATGTACTCTTTGCTTGAGTAATATCATCACATTCTATCAGTTCATTTTATGAACATGTTATCAAAGCTAGTCTGGGCCTAACTCCTTCACGGAGGGTCCAGGATTATGAGTGTGATCTTTTGAGACTCTGGTGGATGAATTTGAGTCCAATTCGAGGGTTTTGAAGAAGCCATAGTTTCTGGAAAAAAATTGTGGGTGTTTCAAGACTGTAATTCGAAAAGAAAAAAATTCTGGTGGCTCTTCTCAGAAAAATTCGAGGGCTTTCTCTGCAATTTCGTGAGGGCATTTGTTTGAAGAAATCGAAGGATATTTTTTTTGTGCTCCCTCTGGTCGCGATTTTTTGCTAGAGCGCGTCATTCTGAAAACGCCATTTCTTCTGGGATGCGTTGAATCCGCAAGACTGGTTCGTGATACGCAAGACTGGTTTGTGGTCGTTTTTTTTTGTCATCATTCGTGGGTGTTTCGAGTTCTTACCTCTACAACGCGACCAGTTTGCATCCTCTTGACGTGTTTGTCTGATGGCATTTGCTTGCATTTCGTGACCTCCCAAAACGCATTTTCGCGTTTTGCTTGTGCGTTTTCGTGCTCTCTTTTGAGCACATTTTTTCTTCTACTGGTCACGCACTCTTCTTTCTGGTGTTTTTTTCTAGCGACGAAATATTTGTGTGCGTTTTTTCTGCTAAAAGTCGCGCGCTCTTCTTTCTGGCGTTTTTTTTCTGGCGACGAAATTTCTGTGCGTTTTTTCTACTAAAAGTCGGGCGATCTTTGCTCTTCGAGGACGCATTTTTGAGTTCGTCCTTCTGCGACGATCTCTCTGTTTGACGGGTCTCTGTATTCCTGCGTCTTCGTGGGTCGACCTTCGTTTTTTGTGTTTAGAGCTGCGATCTTCAGCCTTCATTCTGGACGCGACTTCAGATGTCTTTTTCTCCTATTTTCTGCGATCTAAGGCCACGATTTTTGAAGAGATCTCTCTCTCTAAGGTCGTCTAGGGTTTGGCATTCTTTTTGCCACAATTTTGTGCGTTTTCCAAAAAAAATTCTGCAATTTTCTGGTCATCCATGGCGGTTAGGGTTTCCAGAAATTTCATCTAGGGTTTTGATCCTCTGTTTCAAGGCGGAAAAAATTTTCGACTACAGATTCCTTGTGGGTTTTTCGAAAGCTCAACTAGGTTGGTCTCAGATTTTTCTGGGTGCATCGTTTTTCGTGCCTCGAATTTTGTGCCCACAGATTTGCACTATTTTCTGTGCCTGAACCTGCTTCAATGTATTGAAACTCGTGCCTCCGGTTTTGTGCATCAGCCTCTTCTCAGTACCTTATTTTTTGTGCCTCGAAAAGCGTGAAGATGGCCAGTTTGAACAACTTTATGTTGGCAGGCAGTCAATTTGAAAAAAAAAAATATGTAATGTGGGAGGGTTTATAATTTTTTCCTCAAAAATTAAGAGTTTTTCCTATATACCCTAGTCGGGGTTTCTGTTTTTCGGGAAGGCTCTCTGATATCTAGTTTTTACCGTTTTTTCCGAAAAAACGATGATTTGTAATTTGGGTTTGGCGATTTTTTCCTCAAAAATCGTGGTTGGTTGCAATCTGTATTTGTCACACTTGGAGTTGCTGAGGCGAACATCTGCACCACTAGCTTCTTGCAGTCAGTTCTCGGGCATCATGCTCATCTGCAAAGGTTTCGACGGTTTGTTGATTTATCCTCAAAATCATGTCCGCTGTTCTCGGTGTGTCTCTGGTTTCAGGGAGGAACAGCTCTGTTATCCAACATCAGGTTGGACATTTTGTAATGACTTCTGGTCAAAAATTCTGCAGTTTCTAGGAGGGTTGGTGGCAAACTCATCTCAGTGGCAGAGTCGGTGGCAGGCTCTTGTCTCTTGTTGCAAAGCATTCTAAAGAAGGTGGCAGCCTTCTCTATTTTTTTCTGGACATTTGTTGGTCATTCACATTCTGCAAATCCAGGGCGGATCTCAGCAGCAGCAGAGTGTTCTGAAGAATTTGTGACCAAACAACCTGCAGATTGTTTTCTGTAGGCTAGATAGATGATTGCCCATTAAGGGAGGGTGTTAGAATATTATATTCTACATTTGTTTAATGGTCAACAGTAGTAGGTAGTTAGAAGTAGGTCATTTCTTAAATGACTACAGTATTGCTACAGTACTTTCTAACTTCTATATAATGTACTCTTTGCTTGAGTAATATCATCACATTCTATCAGTTCATTTTATGAACAGTCCCGCTTTGGGAGTTCCAATTGCACTGCTTTTCTTTTTCGCTCCTAGCATCTTTTGCTAACATCAGCTAATTGTCGGCAAACTTCAATCATCACAAACTTGTCCTCCCGATGCCTTGGGAGCTTAATGGGAAAGCCAATAAAACCACCAACCCTTATAGAAGAAAATCTTTGGAACTGAATGAAATGGCTGCCATAAAAGTTAACAAATTGCATAGCTTCAGGCGAGAGCCGCATTTCCATTTTCCCCTGCAATTCCCTTGTCATCCTCATAGTGAAGGTATCTGATATCCTTCTGTGATGAAAACTTTTATGCAATTGTAGTTTATCAAGATACTCAAAAATGGGTACTTGGTCACAAGGAAGATTGCTTGGCCTCAAGCTTGGCCAAGGCCTAGTATTTGCAATGGCGTAGATCAAATAAGAGGACATGAAGAATGTCCTATTAGTCAGAAAGTAAACCAGCTAATTGTGTAGCATGTCACTGATAAGTGTCACCCAATCTAGAAATTGTGTTCCCCCTAGTACAATTTGTACGAAGAAATACATCCATTCTTGGAAACCAAGAGCGTTTTTATTTCCCCAAACTCTATGAAGCAGCAAAATCATGTCGAATATTTCTTCTGCAAAATGATTTCTATGTAAATTCCGAGGTAACTGAGATTTTCCTCCTCTCGGTTTTTCCAACCAGTTCCTCGCCATTATGTTTCGGTAATACCCCTTCTTTAGTGAAAACTCAACTTGAGCACTGGTGAAATCCATGGGCGAGAAGGGTTCTATCTCAAGAATCTTTAAGCACGAAGCAAAAGTGGCCCTTTGAATTTTGACTACCAACCGGTTATCTTCGGTTCTTATTTCCCACGTCTGGGCATTATAATGCCCAATGCATTCCAAAATCAATTCTAGACATTGGACAGCTGCGGGAGCAATGGCTGCTTCTACCAGTCCACTCTCAATTACCCTTTGCGTGATAGGTGGTGGACTAAGAGCCTTGAATTTCTCTTTAAGCTCACTTATATTCACTAGCCCTAGCTTAGTATCTCATATTTCTGGCATTTCACATGTTAACCCCACAACATACTCATACCCTTGACACTTCATTCTAGCCATTTCTAGGCTACTAGGGTTTGAAAAGATTTTCGCTAGGTAATTCAAAATGCAAGGAAAAACAAGCTCAATAATCATATGCTCATAAGGGAAAGGTAAAGACAAAAGTACCTCAGAATGCTCCTGAATTATGAGGGCGAAAGTTTGCATTGGTACGCTCCTTTTCTTCATGTTTCCAAGAGTGAATGTCGCAGCTGGAGAATGTTTGTTCTCAGCATAAAATTCCCCTTTAATTCCCGCAAGAAGTGCACTAGTAGATAAACATTAAATGCATCTCCCACATCGAATCAGCACGTGTCAGCTTTCATGTCACTGCCTTAATATAACAGCTTTTCAAAAATTTGAAAAGGAATGGTCATGAGGGCGGTAGAATTGGTGGTTCACATAACCTTATAAATCACCACCCAAGTTCATCTTTGGCTACAAAACACTGCTCTCTCTTCGATGAAGCCACATTTTCCTTCTAAGTGATAAATGGGGAAGTTCGACAAACTTTGTAACACACCGCCCGCACTGTTTAAGATCGAATATAGACCAGGTGGAAGTTTCATAGGTTCGAGTAACAGAGCAAAACACCACTGACATTTCAAAATAAGTAGGGAGCTTTATGAGGCGGGCGAATGGAAAGTTAGAATAACTTAATAAATCACTGCCAAAGTTATACCGGACACCCAAAACACCGCCACAGTATGACTTAAACAAAATTTTGAAGGATAAGTGTGGAATTTTGGAGGGGGCCCAAAAATTAGATAACAGGGATCAACAATAACCTGATTGCATTCATGCTTATGCGCATCCTTTTATTCCCTCTAGGCTCCCCTCAAGCAGAAGGAAGTCTGGTTTGGGAAGAGGCCAGAAGTTTTGCTAAATAGAGCTAAAAATTCCAGGATTTCAGCCTGCTCTCATCGCTGTCTAATTATCAGTTTTCCTTAAAACTTTTCAAATGTGTTTAGCTAAAACTTGCTGAGCTACTTTTTCATCACTACTAATGCTTGGGTCATTTGTAACAGTAACAAAAAAATGTCAGTTACATTTTCCATTATTTCTGGGCCTGTATGAAGACATGCTGGTGGCTATTTTCGGAATTGAATTGATGTGTTGTATATGGCAGTGAGTTCTTGGATCGGCCTTGTTCCCAGGCTACCATTTGGATGGTAAGACCTTCTCATTTTTAGATGTCTCATGGCATGTTATATTGTTTTCTTCCTCCGTCCATCTCTCCATGATGGGAACAGATTCTGGTCAGGTCAACCACATTAGTTCATATCTGAATTATGATTTCATCTGCTCATTTCTGCATTGAGATTTCCAACTGTACCGGCCAGCCTTAGGAAATTTTATAGATACCCCTGCTGTTATATGATTTCAAGGAGTTAATGACTTGTCAAATATGATAATCCTCTCTTTCTGCAATCTAATGCCTTCACTTCCTCCAGTTGTTCCATTATCCATATGAACAAACCTCGAGAAAATTCCAGATCTATCATTGCACTACTAGATGTGTGATGTATGATGAAGTCAGCAATCCACTGATTGTATCCTTGCCCCACATTTTCCTCCTTCGATGATTTATTCATATTGAAATCTCCTATCAAGAAGGGTTTTTGTACGTTCTTTTGCTGAACCAAATCTGATAGCTGATAGAGCAGAAAATTTGTGTTGTTGCCATGCAGGGGTATAAACATTAACAACGGAGCAGTCTCTTGCAATTCATCCACGAAAGTTAAAACCAGTTCCCAAGAGAAGGAATGGAGTAGTAGTGAGGTGTATCTGGTAGGATCCCATATGATAATAGTGGGAGTGGTGGAGCAAAAAATATGCTCTTTTCTGCCCAATATAGCAGTATATTTGATTTTCCTTGGAGAGCCAGATCAAATGCATTCCTTCAGAAGGATTGATCTTATACCATTATTTTCTAGTTGACTTTGTTCTTTGAGGAATTGGTATTTTCTGGGATAGACTGAGCCCTTGATATTTCATTAAGGTAATTGCATTACACATAAGGGATGAAATTGGATGTACCTATGAGCAAGCCTGTGCCATTCACCATGGATTTGGATTTCCCAGATTTGCTCAGCTATACTTTTCTTTGGCCTGAGTGATATTAAAATATGATTTCCAGGGATATACAGATGATTTTTGCTTTTTGAATGCTTTCTTTACTAGAATAGGTACAAGGCTATAATCAACCAAGGGCTTGATTTTATATTTGCTGTTTTCACTTTTCACCTCTGGCCATGGTTTTGGATGTGTCAGAAATGGATGTGAATAGGATGGCTTCCTTACCTTTTCATTTTGTTTTTATTGTTGCTTCGATGTTGGAGCTTCAGTGCTATGGTCTTTTGGGGTCATTGAGGATGTTCTAGTTGTATCCCGACTGCCACAGATGGTTTTCAGTTTTTGAAAGCATTCCGGACTTGCATAAATACAGAGTTGTAATCAACTAAGGGCTTCATTTTTCCTTGCTGCTTACTTGGAAGGTTCAGCAATGGATGTGAATGGATGAGTCCCCTTACATTTTCTTTTTGTTTTTCTTGTTGCTTTTTTGTTTGGTGTTGTAGTTCTATGCTCTTTTATGTCTACTGAGGATGTTGAAGTTATGCCCCCACTCCCTCGTATGTGCTCTATTTCATCTATCCCTGGACTTGCACATGTTTTATTGATTGATAGGGTAAATTGATAGGCTATTTTATTTTGCTCAATGAATGGGCACTTTGAATTTCCTTGCACAGGCTCATCGAAATTTATCTTCTGTTTTGTTTTCATTGACCGTACTTTGGCCTACCCTTGGCATAAAAAGGTACTGTTCCCATTTGTGCTGAGTGGGGCATGCCCTAGCAAAATGGCCATGTTCATGGCAGATAAAACAAAGAACTAGAATATTTTCATTATCTATTGGCTGCTCTTGTTCTATTCCTCCCACATCCAAAAACATTCTATCAAGATAAGACATTTCCAAAACTGTATTAATATAATTCCATGCATGCTTGACTATTGGGTTTTGGTGAACTCAGATGTTATGATGTATTCCCCCATGGCAGTTCCTATCTTCCTTGGTGACAATTCTATCTATTAATTATTTGGAAGCAAAGGAAACTTGATCCACACAATTACTCTGCTTGGAAGGTCCTGTGCGGAGTTGATAGCAGTAATACATGACTTCATGAGAAGGCTTTATTTTGTCATTAACTAGGGTTGACTCTAAAAGACCTGATATTTTTCTTGCTTGGATGAGAAAACAGCCATCTATATCATAATGATGTCCATCTGGACTGCAGAATGAGAAAACAGCCATGAAATATTCCTTCAACATCATTAAGATTTCCAGCAAGCCTGCTGGCTTCCAGTTTTCCTACACCCACAATCTCAGTGGTTTAGGACCTAGGAAAGCTCCAATGAAAGGGCAGATCAAGGCACACATTAAGTAGCTACAATCAATTTTCCATCTCATCCATAGAGAATTAGACCCTGGGGGAATATTCCATTCATAGATAACAGCCAAACAACTTTTGAAAGGGGAAGGGAGGCTTTACTATTATGTTTTGGGCATGATGCTGGATAATTGCCAACATCCTTATGGATCTGTTTTGTAACTTTGTTTCATTTGAGACAGCTGATCTTATAGTTGGGTAGAGTGTTGTTGGGGAGAGGGGTTGGAGGAGGCAATGGCTACTCAATGGGACTACTTACTGTCACTCAATCCTCAGTAGTTATTGGGGAGATCTGAGATTGTGAGGGGAATCATATGGAGGCAGTGTGGAGTTCGATACAAGCAATGAGAACTGAGAGCTATGCTGATGTCCATATATAAATTTCAGATTCAGATTTCAAAATAGTCTAGTAAAAATATGAAAAGACAAACATACAATTAAAGAAAAAAGTGAAGTTGTATAAGGAAAAATAACTCTATTAATTAGATATAACTTCTTTGTCTGAAACACCTCTTACTGGTAATCAATAATGTACATGCTTGATGCTGCTGAACACACTCTGACAAAAAGAAGCAGCCGGTATCGTAAATGCAACTTCAAAATAGAAAAATGTGGATAAGGCCATAAAACCTTACCTTATAAAGTATATAGTTTATGATGCGTTCGACGACCTTTCGCGTTTCTGCTGAGGACAGCTGCCCAAAGAAAACAACCTGCAAACCAAAAGTTTATGAACACAACAGGAAACATAAAAAGAAAACAAATGTAATTTAATACACGCCATGTCCTAGAGATGAAATGGTATGCACATAAGATAAACAAAACATTATTATCATATTTCAAGTATTTGAGCTAATGAATGCTCTGATGAATGCCTCTTCAAAAAAAATGTGAGACATTTTTATGTCAAACAAACATCATTTAATGAATTATATTTCAAGCAAAGAATTCCTTCTAATCTATAGATGAGGTTTTTTCAGATAATTGACAATACAAGCTTCAATGGACTTACTACAAATAAATAGACTTCAATCAGATGTTAGTAGGATGCTTCTTCTAATGGCATTACAGATGCACTTCGGTCATTTATAAGGCAGCTGCCATATATAAATGAAAATGAAAATCCATTACAAAGTATTACCCTTTTCTAATAAGCTTATTCCATAATTCTTAGTAAGAAAAATGGAAAAAAGTTGGAATTTACTAATGAACTGCCTCCATGATCTGTTCATAGATACAAGGCCACTGCCATGACACTATTACTTAACAAATAGTCAGGATAAATGAATGGAAGCTCTCAACACAACATAATTACTTCTAATCAGTTTACTCTGTTAATCTGATGTAGAAACGGATACAAGTCTGAATTTATAAATGATTGCTTACCATAATCTGCTCGTAGCTAGGATCATAAATGATTAGTCACCACAATCTTCTCACCAAAATGTGGCATTAAGATAAAAGTGAAAAGGATAAACTAGAGTATTATGTAGCAAACTATAAAACACAAACATGAAGTTGGTTGATACTAGAACTGTTATAACTTTAAAAGAACATAAAATTAAGCTGTTTTCTTTGTTTGGGAAAATGTCAAGCAAAATGAATGTAAGTTCCAATCACACACAAAGTACTTACAATTTCTAACTAGTTGAGTCAGAAGTTACTATAATCAGCCAACAAATTTTGCTTACCAATATGAGGCATCAAGTATATCCCCTGTGTTAGGAAAGGTGTCTCGACCTTGCATCCTAATCTTTAAATGCAATTTATCAATTATAGAGATCATTTTTGGCCCAAAAATGATCAAAACAGGCTTTAATAGCTAAATTGGGTTATAGTTATGTAGAGTTCTCTGAGGTCTTCAATTTATTTGTTTTTAGCCTTAATCCAATTCCCAGATCAAAAGTTGTGCCTCCGACAAAAGAATCTAAAAGCATCCATGACACAATAGAAAAGGTGTAAGAGGGAGTTACACATGTTGACCAAGAACATTCACTGACTATGATGTGTCATGACTATCATAAAGTATCTTTAGTGTATGATAACAATGACAAATTGGAGCACTCAAGTTGGGAGGATAACAATGACATGTTATGACAAATTCTTATAGGACTTCTCTTGGGATTTGGGTGTTGGAATTTGACCAGGGGATTTAGGTGCCACTTTTGGGTGGTATCAGCTTGCGGTTTTGTAATTTCTCTTTGGTGGTTTCATATATTGTTTTCTCTATTTGGTGGGTGCTTGGGATAGAGTTTGCATACTGAATTTTGTAAGTATTGTTATGCTGCCATATTACTCCAAATCTGAGTGCTGTTACTCTTGTCTCCTATGAAGGCTCCTTGACTAGAGTGTATTGTAATCAATATTGTTCCTGATTAGTGCATTAATTTGAGCTTAGGAGGCTAGAATTTTTCCTAAAAGGCTTTTCCTAGGATGCATCACTATGTTATGGTGAATGATTTTATTGTGTTTTCTATTTCTTATAGATTATTTTAGATTGTTTTTCTTGTTCACCTCTTATTTTATATTACTGTAGCAAATGTTTCCACACCTTAACTTCCTTTCATTTGGTACCAAGGCCTAATCAACTTGAGTCCTAGATCGTAGGAATAAAGTTTTTTGTAGTAATCTTGGTTTGAGTGGCAGTGTGTGCATAGAAAATCTTTGTTTCAAGGAGGATGGCATGCACATCTAGACTAAAAAAGAAAAATTCAATTGCACTAACTTTGAGTTGTGGAAACTCAAAATGGGGGATTTGCTCCTAGGGATGCAATATCCAAATCTAAACCAACTGCAATGTCACCAAATGATTGGGCAATGTTGGAAAAAAAGGCAAGAAGCCTTATTAGGCTATGCTTAAAAGATTATATGTTACTAAATGTCTAAGAAGAATCCACTGCAAAAACCCTCTAACAAAGTTAGTGTTAGAATTTGTTATGAACAACAAATCTACCTGAGACCAAATGCCTATAAGCTAATCACAAATCCAAATGAACAAAATAATGCTATTCTATATTCAATATGATGAAACAAGTTACAAAGAGTAACATTCAAATATATAGGCTTCTTGGATGCATGAAACAAGGAGATGACATGTCTAAGAGGTACGAGTTAACTCCTCAATCAAAATGTGAGTTAAGTCAATCTAACCGAAACAAAGGTAGCTTTGACTAAAGAGAGATGGCACCGAAATAGGTGCAATATCACACTTAGGATAGAACATATCCAAGGTGAATAAAATAATTGGGTTAAATCTATAGTTAATAAGCATTTTCTACAAAAGAAGTTGTACACTTTGAAAATGAGTGATGATGATTTTGTTACTGAGCACCTAAATGCATTCAACAAAATTAGAACTTGGTTACAATGTATTGATGTAAAGATGGAAGAGAAAGATTGATGCATGACCCTTCCATGTTCTTTGCCAAACTCATGGAGTAGCCTAGTAATGGCCATTGGAAGCACTATTTCAAAATTAGGGCTTGATGAGATTGTGGTTGCACTTCTCTCAAAGGAGATGAGGAAAAAGACTGCTAAATCCACCAAGAAGGCCTTGGCTATTCATGGATGGTCTAAGGAAAAAGGCAGAAGAAGGACAAGGGCAGATCTAAACCTCATGGGAAATCTAAATCTCCTAAATCTCCTAGAAAGTCCAAAGCGAAATGTTTGAACTATGACAAGACAAACCACTTCAAAAAAGACTACAAGAAGGAGAAAAATAAGAAAAGGGCCAATTCTGATGATGATTCTAATAAATCTTCTCAAATGGATGAAAGAGATGCATTTGTCAAAGCCTTGAAAATGCATACATGTGAGGATGCATAGGTTATAGACTCTAGAGATTCTTTCCACATGACTCCCCATTAGGAGTGCTTTTCAAATTATAAGAAATATGATAGGGGCAAAGTATATATCAATGACAACTCATCTTAGCATAGTTGGCCGTGGGCAGTCGAGATTCAATTCTCTGGTGGGAGGGTCAAAAGGATTACTATAGTCCCGTACATCCCTAGATTGGAGCAAAACTTATTATCTATAAGTAAAATGAATGATGTGAGTGTGCAAGTAGTTTTCAACAATGGAGTTTATAAGATGGTTTGAGTAGCTATGGTGCTCGCAAAGGGAGTTCAAGTTGGCACTCTCTTTCCTCTTGATGCATGCACTTACATACAGTGCAATACCAGTACATACAATGAAGAGATGTATAGAGTGTACATCTCAATCATTGGAATTTGCAACGAAGAGGTTGATTGTATCCAGTTCTAATGATTGTGCATTCTATGTACCTAAGCATGCTTTTATCTCAAAGAGCAAGTTGTCTGCCAAGAAGACAATGCTATGGCACCAACACATGGTTCATATTAATGAGAAAAGTTTACAAACCTTGAAAAATATAGATCTTGTAGAGGAGCTTACTAATTGTTCTCTTGAGTTTGATTTTTGTGACATATAGAAAAGAAAACCATGTTTAGTTTTATTCTAATTCTCATTAATCTTCTGAGTTGTTGGATCTTATTCATTATGATGTATTTGGCCCTGTCAATGTTCCTTGCTTGACAAAATATTTGTATTGTGCCATTTATTGATGACTATTCTAGGAGGAAATAGGTATATTTTCTCAAAAGTAAATTTGAGTTCTTTAGTCAATTTACGGAGTTTAAGGCTCTCTTAGAAAACCAAATTTGTAGAAAAATTAAGGATTTACAGACTGATAATGGTGGTGAGTATTGTTCTACGATGTTTGACTGATTTTATAAGGAAAATGTCATTGAAAGACATTGGACAACTCCATACACCCCTCAACAAAATGGAGTTGCAAAATGCATGAATAGGACATTGATGGAGAGAGCTAAGAGTATGCACAGTGAGACTAGATTAGAACAAAACTTATGGGTAAAAGCAATTGCTACTACATGTTACCTGATCAATTGATCTCCTACACCAACAATTGTAGAGAAAATCTCCATGGAAATCGATATGAGAAAAAATCCCTCACTTTAGCATCCTCGTGTATTTCATTATGAAGCATATGCGCATGTGCCTAATGAGAAGCAATTAAAGTTGGATGATAAAGCTCTAAAATGTATCTTCATTAGCTACGACCTCGATGTAAGGATTATATGGCCAAAAAAGTTCTTTATGATTGGAATGTGATTTTTACAAAGGTCAAACCTTGCACTACAATTGAGTAGCCAAAGGAGGATGGAAAGTCAATCGTGCGGCTCCAATCAAATTATGAGAAGGTTGCACCAAATGCTTAACTAAAAGTTCAAGTTGGACTAGATGATAATAGTGAAGAGAGCTCAAAGAGTTCAAAAGAAGAAGTAAAACCTCCACCTCAACTTTTGAGGTCCACTCAACAAAGGAGGTAACCAAGAAGCTATAGCCCACCTGATTTTAGATGTATATTTTCTTTGTTGATTAACACTAATGAGCCTAGAACAATTAAAGAGGCAATGGAAATGAATGATTGAGAGTACTAGAAAATGGCCATGGATAAGGTGATGGTTGCACTAAAGAAAAATGATACATGGGATTTATTGTGGCTTCCACTGCATGCCCATAATTTTTTGTGAAATTGGGGACCTTTTATTTTGAATATTTTGCCTTTGTTTTTTGTTTGTACATCTAATCTCGGTTGTGTTTTAATAACCTTCATCTTTATCCAATTCAAGTCTAATCAATGTGACTAGTATACATTTCAATGTTTGATGTGTCTAGGGGGTCCTATGAAGAGTTTGTGTATTTAGAACTGCTAACTCCACTAGAATTTGGAGCAATTGCACCCCATTAAAACTTCCTTTATCCATTTGCATTCTAGTGTATGGTGATCTCTAGGTTTTTCTTTGGACTTTCTTTTTTGGCAGGTTAATTTTGTATTGTGATTTCTTTCATGTGTTTCAGAACCCCAATTTGAGTAATTGGAGTGATAATCAAATGTTTTCAATTTTGCCATTTTACAGTTGAGGTGGACTATTTTGGGCATGTCTTTTGTACACAAAATTGGAACCTAACATTGCATCTTGAGATGAAGCAAGTAAATCCATAGAAGCAGAAATTGGGAATAGAACACCAAAATTTCGTTAAATTGCGAAACAGCGATATTCGCAGTTTTTCCATTTAAAAACTGCAATTCTTTAGTAAATCATTGACCACGATTTTTTTACCAATTTTCAGCGACTTATGCCATTTTTTTTGCACTTAATCGCAATTTTTTGAGAAAAAAATGCATCAGATTTCACCTACCAACGCATTTTTGCAGTTTTTTTCATTTTTCTTTAGCGGTTTGCTCTAACAACTTCATTGCATGATTTTCTTTCCTCAGAAAGTTTTGCTGCGATTTCTCCAATCTAGGGTTTGCCACAATTTCGTTTCCAGATTGCTGCTATGTTAAACATGTATTTCAAATTAAAACTACTAATAAAAACAAGAAAAAAATACACTATTTACATCTTTGAGCAACTATATAAGTCAATATCATTGTAGCCACTTATGTAGACATCAATGCTGTTGTAGTCACTGTTATTAAAGTTTGACACTCTTTCTATCATTTTGCATATCTATATATTTTATTATTTTAAGAAGTCTGGTCATAAATTGATATGAAATTTTATTTTTCATCAACAAAAGCCTTCAAACCATCAAAAAGAACCTTTTATGGATTCATCAACAGATGTTGCAATATCTGATTTTTAGTTATCTTTTAGAATAGCTAATATGTTGCAAAAATGTAAGTTCAACTTCCTTTGCCTCTACAAAACTGAATGTCTCAACGCTGACAAGAGCACACTCATCTAGGGTAGAACAGCAAACTAGGGCAAAATATGAACAGTAATTTCTTTGAATGTGTTGACTAAAAAATAACATAAATCATGATTGTCTAATGCAACTTTTAACTAGGACAGTACTGTAATTTTCTTTGAAACTCTCTCTATCATTTATGCATATCTATATATTTTATTATTTTAAGAAGTCTGGTCATAAATTGATATGAAATTTTATTTTTCATCAACAAAAGCCTTTAAACCATCAAAAAGAACCTTTATGGATTAATCAACAGATGTTACAATATCTGATTATTAGTTATCTTTGTGAATAGCTCTCAATATGTTGCAAAAATGTAAGCTTATCTGCTTCTACAAAACTGAATGTCTCAATCCTGACAAGAGCACACTCATCTAGGGCAGAACAGCAACTTTTCTGAATATACCAACTAGGGCAAAATATGGACAGCAATTTCTTTGAATGTGTTGACTAGAAAAAAACATAATCACGATTGTCCAATGCAACTTTTAACTAGGGCAGCACTGCAATTTTCTAGCACAAATTTTTAAGGCAATTTTTCTGATTTTTGTGAGCACATTTTTCAAGGATTCAACACTGCTTTATAGCACTCTTTGCTTTACACATTCATGACCTCTTTCTCCCAAACCTTCTGCTCAATGTATTCTGCAAAAAATTGGTATTTACTCATGTCAAGGGTCCAGTGAATGAAGTCCTTGGATTATTTACTCTGAAACCGAATGCTATCAGAAATCAGAAATATACAACAGAGATCTGATGGAGTTAAAAACTCACATATTGCAATATTCATTTATCAATAGGAAGAGGAAGAAGCTGTATGCAGTGATCTGCAAATTTCATTGTCAAAATCACAAATGTATTGCAAAATGACACTAAAACTGAGTTTATATCATTAACTTACTATTTAAGTTTAATCAAGACAAAATATTATTCAAATATCAGTTTCAAACAACACATATAACAAAAGACAATATTCCAGGGGGATAGTCCCTGCCCTTAGCATATAGGATTTTTACAAACATGACCAACACAAACATAAAAGATAAATTACTACAAATATTCCCAATGGACCCAGAAAATCACAATGGGCACTCATGGTACAAGTATCTAGAGCCCAAGCTAGCAACCCTTGAGTGCCTAAACAATAAACCAGAACATGCTTGGAGAAAATTGTTGGTCTAAGAACCTTGGGCCTTCTTGTGTCAGTATCTGGTTCCATTGTATATAGAAAAACAAGAAAGAAATCAATATTTTGCCCGTTACACAGGCTTGCCAATGTTATACAAATTTTATATGTTCCTATTATTATAACATTCCTAATCACATTTTCCCAAAACATTTTGAAGATTTTGAATTTCCAAATTCTATTAACCTAGTAGCTATGGTGATGTAATTGTAGCACCACGTATGGATAGATGAAAGGTTTAAGGAAAAGTATAGACTTGTTTCTAGGTTGTAGATTGACATAGTTTCTACAGAAGATACTCCTTTTTTTGGGTTAATGAAAAGGTAGACTTGTCTCTAGGAAGTAGGGTGACACAGTTTATAAGGAATATACTCCTTTTCTTGATAGAAAATTCTAATACCTAGTCACCACTCTCTCTAGCTCTTCTTCTGCCAAGAAAAGTTTGAAAAATTTAAGAGATGAGTTTTTTAAGAAAGATCATATACCACATGTATTATACTAATCAATCCAAAATTTTATAGAAATTGTAGTAATTAATTTGAACAAGCAGTTATTGTGTGTTGTAGTTGATTGATAATTTAGTTGTACTTTCTACCTTGGATATGATAGTCCATTATGTGATTTTATTGCAATATATGATATTCGATTATTCTCTCCAAGAAGAAAGACTGCTAAACAAACATAACTATCAAACAACCACCTTAACACAAGTTATAGAAGTACCTCTATGATCACATTAACTTCACAAGACTAGTAAACAAACATTACTCCTATACTTCATATCAACAGGAAAAGCCCTTAACCCTTAAACCCTTAAGAACAAGTTCTTTCCCTATTACCATGGTCAACTTGAACAACTTTACAATATTTACACAGAAATTATAGACTATCACTCAATGTTTCAAGATTCTGAAATCTTGAAATCATTGAAATTCAATGCGTTTAACTCATATCTGACTTTTGAACCTGAAAACTCCAAGTTCATCTTGGGCATTCATCACTTAACCCCGAAATTGCATAATTAAGCCCTCAAAACCTTAGATTATTTCATAAGGTTGCAATCAAACAATAACACTTGTTAACTAATATTATTTACTAGTATTAATGATCAAAAGTGATGAAAAGTTAAAAATTTCTAATAATTTGTAAAATTCCTTAAGGTCTAATAGAGAGATTGATGCTAATGTTGTTTTTATCTTTTGTAGGTCATTGACAAAGGTTATGTTGCACTTGCAAGGATTAAGCGTGAGGATCATGATATTTCATTATTTTTAAATGAACAAGGCATGATAATGGCATTTGAGGGACTTCATAAGAGCATTGATCAATTTCATGACAAGATGGTCTAGATCGTAATGCAATACAGATTGTGGTGGATAAATTCACCATATACAAGCAAAAGCAATTGCAAAAGGATGTTGGAGGCAATTAGGAGTGTGCACAATCATGTGACAGTCATTTGCAAGTCAAAATTTTGACAAAAAGTAGTTAAGGAATACAATGTAAATGGCATGTCAAAGTGACTCTTAACATTCTAAAGTATTTTGTCTCATGTGTCTTTTGGATGGAACAAATTTTAGTCTTTTCCAAAGTGGCCTATAAATACTCATTTGTAAGGGTTGGAAACACTTGGAAACTTGCCTTTGAAATACAATATATGAAATTTTGCTCCCTTTTCCAAGTTTTCACTTTTATGGTGTTTTCTAGACTCTGACTCTATTTCCTTTTTGTATTTCTATGCATTTAATTCAATGAATGTCCGATGAGTTCAATATATGTTTATACCATTGATGCCTTGTTGATGGTAAGGTATTTTGTGTAATCAACATAAACATATTTGTTCGCATTGAAATTTAACACCAATCATGCACACAATTTTTGGTTTCTTTAAAGATTGCGCTGTGCCGCGTTTGGATTGAGGGTAACAAGTCAAGTGACGATTGGGTTCATGTCGAATTTGTCCATTTCGAATTTGTACATATTAAAGTATTATTGTAATTACTAGAATTTAGCAGATCTAGGAGATAGAAAGTGCAAGCACATGAACAAGCTGAAATTGTATTAGCTGACCTAAGAGATAATGAGTACAATACCTTCCTTATATAGGCAAAGATGAGGCAATCCACCTATGAGGTGAATTGACAAGTGTCCCTTAAGGTGGCACAAAGGAGTAGACAAGTGTCCTATAGGTGTCAACCTTAGGAACACTTGGAATGTGCAAACCAACAACCTCCATGACTAGGTCATCAACCTTGTGTGCCAAGTGTTGAGTGACCTTTGAGGTGAGATGGAAATGCTTCCAACCTCAAAGAGGTAGCTCATAAGGTTTACCAAATAACTTGGTAACCTCTAGAGGTCTCAATGGCTGCACATTCAGTTAGACAAGAAGTTGTCTAACCTCATATTGACCTAAGTGAGCTTAAGTATAGTGTGGATAGGAATTTCACACTAACATCCCCCCTTAAGTGATACTTAGGGAGTAAGATAAACACTAAAGATATAAGTCCCAGCAACAAGGCCTGATCAGGTACTCATTTACAATGCAAAACTCTCAAAAATGGAGAAAGATAGAAACCCAGTGGGAAAAAACTATCCTCCAAAAGAGAGAAAGCAAAAAAATGTACAAGTGAAAGAAGAAGAATGATAGAAGGAGGACTCAAGACCCCCCAAGAACTACTTATATCACAAAAGTACAAGGGATATTCCCCCCATATGAGAGAAAGAGAGAGACTAGAGAGCCCCCCCATAAGATGATAGATCTTGCAATCCTGAGTAATGCTTGACGAAGAATGCTGAAGAGAATCCATGAACGTTGAACCACATTTCTCCCCTTAGGAAGAAGGCGAACTGCAAAAGTGTGCAAATAATCTTCCCATTCCTGATAGGAACATGCAGAAAGAAGTATAAAGGTCTCTAAATTGTGCACAAAATTCAAAGATGGAGATGATGCCCATAATGTCTTCGTAGAATGCTCAATGATCTCCAAGCCAAAGCTGATGTGTGACGAAGATTCGGGAACAAGGACCACAGTGATCATAGATGTATGATGATAACTGGAACCATAAGAATCTGATACTATCACTATAGAAGTTGATGTAGGCAAGGCATGAGCAAGAATATTTGAAGAAGACAAGGCTGATCCAACTTCATTGACGTTGTCATAAAAAAAACTGATGTCCTCAATGTGTGCTTCCATGTCAGCAATGCGGGACTCTACAAAAAGACATGAAATGTCGGGTAGATATGCATCCCAATCAGCAATGCTAGGAAGACTAATGTCCTATTGCAAAGAAGTGTTGGAAGCTCTCGAAGAAGCGACTCTGAAATCCAATGAAGTAATAGGTGATGATGGGGTCTCAAAGTAAGTCATCTGACTACCATGTACATACCCAACGAATGATGTCTCACAATATATCTTAGTGAGACGATGTTTTTCTACAAGTGCTTTATAATGATCAATAAGAGCATTTGTAGTATCAAGAAGACGTCTTAGTTCGTGAATTTCACGAATTTGATATTCTTCTATTGTATGCCTTTTCATCCCTCAATATGCACATTTGAGTTTCCATTTATTATGAGGTTTTTGAATTATACTCATATGGAAGAGATTGTCCATGAGAGACATGATCAAAATTGTAGCACTATACAAAGCAGAAAATAAATTTTGCCCCCCCAAAACTGTTGAAAGAGAGACCCCCCCCAGATTTTGGCACTTTATAACTTAGTGCATTTTACAAAATAAATTTGACCAATGCATGGAGAATGAAAAACCATTCACTTTTGCAAAAAATGGTACTCAATTTCGAGCTACCGAGCAAAAGTTAATTTCCTACAAAAATGACCTAATTTAATTAAGTACACTTGAAAAGTCAAAAGCAAACCTATCAGAGAGGTGAATATGCCTTTCCAACCACTTGTTAGAATCGGGATGAAATGAAGAATGCAAAGGTTTTGATTGTGAGGGGGAATAGGCCTCCTGCCAACCCAAGTCTCACCTTTCATCTTCAACAGGCAATTAATATGTTAACTTTATATGTTGACATGATATTGTGACTTTGAAAAGTCACTTACAAATGTCCACATACAAGATGCTTTTACAAATTTTTAGGTGCCCCCTTACAAAGCTTTAATCTTTTCAAAGCAATTTTCCCAAATTGAAAGTCCCCTTTTCAAAGCAAAAGTTTGGGGGAGAGGGGTGAAGTTGTGACCAAGTCAACATGGCGCCATGGGAGATTGGTACGCTAAACTAAGTCAAATGAGAGTGCCCTTGTGTAGCGCTCAAATCTGCACCATCGTGGGGTTGGCAAATAATATAGGCCATGTGGTACAAATAATAATGCTGCTCCTCAAAACCTGCATAATGAAAATGCTTTTCAACACACCTCATGAAGGAGGCTATGATTTGAATTGAGCCGCTAACTGTAGATCAGGGTGTAAACGCTGTTTACAAGTGCAGCGTGGGATATCCAGCACAGATCACCAGCGCCTCATGTATTCAAATACACAGACCAATAAAATTTGAAAGATGCTGCCTTGCCAAGGGCAGAGGACGAGACTTGGTGACAAGCGCCTAGAGAGGGATGAGATCGTTGGTAACTGCGGTAACAACTCCCACGATCTGCCTCTAACAACACGCCTCTAGGCGCGCTGAGACGATTCACGTCAATCAACATTATGACTTGCACCACACATATTGCCTAGATGATTCTGAATTGCGCAAATTGAATTGCAAAGATTGAATCACTACACAATTTTAAAAAGTGCTCATCACTGGTCGTGGCAAATTTCGGCTCTTTGAGGTTAACTCTACGCACAAAATCCCTCACGGAAGACAAATGGCTCTCGGATAGCCCAAACTGATTTTCACAGTTTGAATGACGCCTCCAAAGTGGAATCACAGCTTGCAAAGATCAAATTGCAGACTCCACATTGAAAACACGAGTCCAATAACACCCTGTACAGTGAATGAAAGCTCATAGTTGCACAAAGGCTCCATGCCCCCGAGCAATGCAAATGCTAGAGATTAATATCTGCAAGCAAAAATTGCAAGTAATCAATGGAAAATTGCAGAAAATGACACTTCCAACTTTTGTGCTAAACACATTTGCAACAAAGAGATTAACACAGGTCACCTCGGATGGGGTTGAGATCTTCTTGCTGTGAGTAGGAAAATCCAAACAACATCTTACAAACGTCTAACCATCTTACAATTGAACATAGCAATCTTCTTACAATTGAACACAGGAATGGAACTCACAAAATACAATAATGTTCAATCTTAAGGCTTGAAACTACCTCCTTCCTATGCTCTGATACCATATTAGAATTTAGGGGATCTAGGAGATAGAAATGCAAGCACATGAACAAGCTGAAATTGTATTAGCTGACCTAAGAGATAATGAGTACAATACCTTCCTTATATAGGCAAAGATGAGGCAATCCACCTATGAGGTGAATTGACAAGTGTCCCTTAAGGTGGCACAAAGGAGTAGACAAGTGTCCTATAGGTGTCAACCTTAGGAACACTTGGAGTGTGCAAACCAACAACCTCCATGACTAAGTCATCAAACTTGTGTGCCAAGTGTTGAGTGACCTTTGAGGTAAGATGGAAATGCTTCCAACCTCAAAGAGGTAGCTCATAAGGTTTACCAAATAACTTGGTAACCTCTAGAGGTCTCAATGGTTGCACATTCAATTAGACAAGAAGTTGTCTAACCTCATATTGACCTAAGTGAGCTTAAGTATAGTGTGAATAGGAATTTCACACTAACAGTAATATTTAGTATATAATGGTCAATGAGTCTTTACGACAGACTTTAAGAATAATCTTTATTCTTTTAGTTAAATTTTTATCCTTTTGCTTTATTAGTTGCCGCTCTTATCCTTTCTAAATAAAGCTATTGTATCTCTTATTTAAGGATGTTTTCGCTCCTTTGTTAATTATCAAATATCTTGGTAATCATTTTGTTTTATATTTTCTGTAATAATCCATTCATTGAATGGTGTACAAAAGGATTGAAGACAAGTTTAGATTCATTTTATTTGCACTTTTTTTTAATCAAGATTAGATTAGGGTTAGCTTTAGGATTTTGATGATGAATTTCTATTTGACTTCCACAAAGTAAAACACATGTTCACATATATACTACTGCCATTACATTTAGAATTGTATTTTATTGAGATTGGTATAACATCATATGAGTGCCTTTTCAAATTCTATGATGCAAAATTTTTATTTTGATGGAGACATTGTTGTTATAATGATTTGAATTATTTTCACTTAAGTCTACTGTTGAAAATCACTTGCAAAAACTCTAATAAATTGAAATGAAAATCATGATGTTTAAAGGTGAAATAGAGGGTTTATGTTGGCTATTAGTGATCAAATTACACTAAGTAGACCTCTTTTTCATGTGAATGACTCTTTACCTACATAGCCCCTTGTGTGGACCAAGCAAAGAATCTTCAACTAAGATATTTTGGTAAACCTCACAAAAACAATCAATGAAGACTCAAGGCTAGCCACCTTCACAGTAGGGGCACCTTTGGCATTCCAATCTGTTGAAGTGTCAAAATCCACATCAACATGACTTGGTTCAATTGCCTAAAGAACAGAAATTCATTGGCTGCAAATAGGTGTTCAAAAAGAAGTCAGACTATAACAATAACATTGAGAACTGCAAAGCATTGTTGGTTGCCAAAGATGATTTCTAAGTTGCTTTTGATTTTGTGGTTGAGCAAATGGATGTGAAGACAACTTTCTTGCATAGTGATTTAGAGGAGGAGATCTATATGTCACAACCAGGGCACTACATTGAAAAGGGTATGGAAAACCCTCCATGGTTTAAAGCAGTCTGCTAGAATGTATTATAAAAAATTTAATTCACATGTTTTGGGATTGGGGTTTATTCTAAGTCAGATCATTGTGTTTACCATAGTTAGAAAACTCAAACTTGGCATTACTCAACTGAATCCAAAATTTAAAAACTTAGGGAAAATTCAACAATAACTGAAAAACATTTTTTTTTTTTTAAATTTAAAGGTTCTTCAAAAACACACATATTACTGAATATGTAGAACACATTACTGATTTCCTTCATGTATTAGACAAAATTGGAGTTCAATACATATGATAGACCAAAAAACAAGTTCAACCCTTCAATACGTATGAACTTCAAGTTTAAATATCAATAAAAATTAAAGCTCTAAATTTCTTTTACAACTAAAGCTCGAAATTTTTCAAGCTTCAACAATGAAAATTTACAATTAAGTTAAATAATAACAAAGAAAAAGAGGAAGAACTCTTAGCTTATCCCAGTATTTTTATACTAAAGTGGATTCAAGGTTGAGAATCTAAAATGAATGTGTTATCACCCTAGGAAAGTCATATATAATCACAAAAAAAATTGCCATCTACCACTACTCTTATTAGGCATGAGCAAACAAAGAAAATAATCGCCTATGTCTTTCCAAATTTCACCCTCTAACTACTACCTAAGACTGGAAATCGCACCAAAAAGCTTAACATGTGCACTTAGTTTGTTGTACAACTACAACCCACTCGCTAGAAATAAAAATTACATCTGTATCATTTTTAGTTGTTCCCAAAAAATTTAAGGAGCACTAAATTGTTGCTTTTATATGTCGTTGACAGTTCTAATCCCCTATCCATGCATTTTTTAAGAGTTTTTTTAATTTTAGGGAAAAAAATTGGGATTGAATAGCTGAGAGTTTTTTAAAAACTCTATAATGTCCCCTTTTGGAAAATTCTTAATTTTAGGCCTGCAAAACAATATTATTCACTAAGAACTGACACTAGTAATTTTAGGTAATATGAAAGTAAGATAATATTCCAATCCATGCATGAAACATTATAATATTTAGATCAATAAATTATAACATCATTAATATTTGAGTCACCAAATCATAGCATATTCCTTATAGGAAATCACATTGTGAATTCATTTCATTGGAAATGCTTGCAAACGGCAATCTCAAGGCTGGTTGTCCTTGTATTGCGAAAGCATGGAAAGTGGGTCAAACTCCCATACCTCGGTCCACCTTGGAGGCTAGCCATCCTCCTTGATCAAGCCCAAGAGCATGGAAGGTTGGTCATCCATTCCACCTCTTAGCCCACAAGCATGGAAGGTTGGCAGTCCATTCCATCTCTGGGTGGCGTACCTGATAAGAGAAGGAAGGCTGATCGTCCTTTCACCTCTTGTGAACTCGGAAGGCTGGTCGTCCTTCCTATTTGCAAAACAATTCCTCAAATTCAAAACTGATTTCTCAAAGAATTTGCTAGATTATATCTAAATAAATACCTCTTGATGAAATGATAAATTTATTCTTAAATGGCTGCCACCAATTATATTTCTGAATATTATTAATTGTTGTTCTCAATTTCTATTGCAAATTGATGTCTTAGATTTCTTGTTCTTCTTTCTTCTTTTTCCCACTTGATATCTTCTCCACAAGGAAATGATCTCCCTTTTATATCTTCATATCCAAATGTGTTGGTTTTTATTAATAGATATGAAAGCAATCAGAAAAAGCAACACATAAGACAATGAACATCACAAGATACCCTGGGAAAACCCTCCTAACTCGAGGGGAAAAACCCAGCAAATATATCTCTTATATATTTCAGAATAATAGCAGAAATATGCTTACAACTCAAGCCCAACACATGGCTGAATTTGATACAATGCATAATGGCATCTCTCCTAGATGCGAATATACAGCAATGATATTAATCTCCTTGAAGTTGATCTGCTGCTTCAAATAGAAGATCTGCTGCAAGGTGCGAACTCCCTCTAGGAATACCAATTATGAATGATGAACTTGATGCTTCACAAATGAAAGAACAGCACCTTGTATTTATACATTCATCCATGAAGGGATGCATCTTCTCTCACAAGAGGTCGGCCTACAATAATAAATAACATTTTATTTCATTACAAATAAATATGAAGTGCCTCTTCATAAATGACGACTTAGCAAGGTCGGCTTCCAATAATAACAATTATTAATTTCCTCTTAAAGAAGTCGCATCTACAATGATGCATTATGTCGGCCTTGACAAGGGATAATGTCTTCTTCATGAAATTGTATCTCAATAAATTTGGGAGCCGTTTAGACTCCATCAAATTTATCCAACATATCGTGGCTGGAAGAATTCTCCTCACGTTGTATGAACATCAACACTCCCTCTCAGCTAAGGAGGAATACTTCCAGCTGTACAAGTCATATCACCTCATTGTGATGACAAACATCATTAATCAATTCATGTGTAAAAGAGCATATCACCTCATCGTGATAGCAACCACCATGGTTGCACCCATGTGTGGAAAAGAAAGAGCTTATCACCTCATCGTGATATCAACCATAATGGCTACAACCATGTATGGTATGTACAAGTGTTCATCACTTGCGTAACGTTGTCACCTCAACATGACTTTCACCATGGCTCTCCCAGAGGATGAAACACAAGTACAAGGAAATCATCACGGACTCTCTCACATGATGCTATCATGGAGTCACACACATGACAACCACCATGGCTCCCCACAGGGTAGAACAAGGGCTCTCACCTCAAACTTCTCTTACAGAGAAGAATGCATTAACAAGGGATTTCACCTCGAACTTCTCTCACAGAGAAGAAATCATTAAAGAGGATCACTGATACTAAGACTCCTTCTCAGTTAGGGCTGTATTCTCCACCATACCAAGCTTATCTCGAAAGCACACAAACTTTATCCTGGAGAGAGGCTTGGTGAGAATGTCCGTCGTCTACTCATCAGTGCTAATATACCTCAACTGTATAGCTTTCCTCAATACCATATCTCTGATATAATGGTATTTGATGTCAACATGCTTGGTTCTGTCATGAAACACAAGATTGACAAAAAGCTTCACACAGCTCTGGTTATCACAATGAATGATAGTAGGCTCCATTGATTGTCCAAACAATCCTACAATGAGCTTTTGAAGCCACACTGCTTCTTGAGCTGTCACACAAGCACAAGTTGTACACTTCCGATCAGCAACACAACCATCTTCTTTAGGTTCAGTAGGCTCCCTCTAAATCTTCAAGCACTTGCATCAACCTCTTGACCTCATCGTCCAAGACTGCCTGCAACACTTGCTTTTAGAGAAATGGTTTCCAGCGCATACCTCTGAAACTATATAGAGTTCAGGATTGACCCCCTTGACCTCATCCCAGATCACTCTATTTTAAATAGGTTTGTGGAGCTACCAATGTTAAATCCAAGTTGATTGTTTTGATCTCAACTGTCAAAGAGGATCTTCAAGGATTTAGTATCAAGCCTTGCAACACTGCAACCCTTACTTATTCTTAGCAAGTCATAGAACTCCCTCTGAAGGTTAAACTGGTCACAATGACAACCTGAATAGATTCTTCCTTTTCAAGAGATGTCTTCAGCCACTAACTCAATCCCCTAGCTGCAGGCAATGACTTCAGCAATCTCTCATCACCCTCTTGCTCCTTGGCCTGTCCTGGAAGCATTAAGAGAGAGAATACTAATAGTTCAAAGAACTATCTCGAAGAGAAATACCAATGCAAGATTCACTATTGCATGAATTAATAACTATATAAGAATTCACGATCATTAAGCATGGAATACTTATCTCTTCATGTAGAGTCGAGATTCCTAGTAATCAACTCAGCCATCCCTAGCATACATGTACACATCGAAAGGAGGCGATTATATCCGTTGTCCAGGCAGAGCCATAGGCTCTGGTCGGCACCCACAAGGAGACGACTTCAAAATTTCAAAGATCACAAATCTGTGCCAACTCCACCATCAATCTTGGAGGCGCTAACGGCATTACCAGACTATGTTACAAACCTCAATAAGTCTTTCTCAAAATATCATAAGTGTAAATATTTTGAAATCTCCTCAAAAACAACTCAGTGCAGACAGTACAAATTATGTGCAGAGCACACAAACACCCATTGGGAACTCCGAACTTGCATAAAGCGATGCATAGAGAATTGTATTACATATACAAGAGAGCTCACAATCACAGATCAGTATACCCGTCAATACAGAGCATACAGAGTTGCAGTCGCAGTATGTTCGTGAATTTGGTCCTGGAACAATTACAGTTTCAAATGCCCAGATATCATTCGGTAGTAACTCACAATTGGATGCAAACTACTAGGCGATCAGACAGTAGTCCTAGCCTCATTCAAATGATGACAACTGAATATGCGACTTGGATCGGCTCTGTTCAAGAGTGTGCACAGGATGGGTCTTACGAGTTTGAGTAAATCCACGCCGAAAGCTAGAGATTGTTGATTCCCGTGTGATCGATAGTAAACTTGTGAGGATGATACCGTCCTAGCAGATCCCGTGAGTTCTTTCCCACAATTCGTCTTCCTGATGTAGCCCAAGCCTAAAAGACACTATTCGTATCCTCCAATGAAGACAACTTCACCTGAAAATAGTCGACTCCTACTAAATGCAATTAATTATTCAAGCGCCCCCCTTTCCTTGATTTACAATAACCTCGATGATAGAATGATGGCATCGAACAAACATACTAATGCCATTCCTTGCCAATACATTTGTGGTCACCACGACCTGACGGAAGGCTTGTTTCCTGATGCAGCAACTTGAAGAATGCAAACTGACTCTTCCAGAATGCAAAGGAGAATACTGAAGCCATTTCAATTATTCTTCATTCTTAATTCGACTTGATTCTTCTAAAATGCATTCTGCCATATCTGTTTAGATCTTTACTAAGCCTGCTCTAATACCATGTTGGTTTTTATTAACAGCTATGAAAGCAATCAGAAAAAGCAACACATAAGACAATGAACACCACAAGATACCCTGGGAAAACCCTCCTAACTCGAGGGGAAAAACCCAGCAAATATATCTCTTATATATTTCAGAATAATAGCAGAAATCTGCTTACAACTCAGGCCCAACACATGGCTGAATTTGATACAATGAATAATGGCATCTCTCCTAGATGCGAATATACAGCAATGATATTAATCTCCTTGAAGTTGATCTGCTGCTTCAAATAGAAGATCTGCTGCAAGGTGCGAACTCCCTCTAGGAATACCAATTATGAATGATGAACTTGATGCTTCACAAATGAAAGAACAGCACCTTGTATTTATACATTCATCCATGAAGGGATGCATCTTCTCTCACAAGAGGTCGGCCTCCAATAATAAATAACATTTTATTTCATTACAAATAAATATGAAGCGCCTCTTCATAAATGATGACTTAGCAAGGTAGGCTTCCAATAATAACAATTATTAATTTCCTCTTAAAGAAGTCGCATCCACAATGATGCATGATGTCGGCCTTGACAAGAGATAATGTCTTCTTCATGAAATTGTATCTCAATAAATTCGATAGCCGTTTAGGCTCCATCAAATTTATCCAACATATCGTGGCTGGAAGAATTCTCCTGACACTGTATGAACATCAACAAAATGAAATGATGCACCCCTTTGAATAGAGATCTCCATTCAAAAGGACATGACTTTTGTTTGAAACTAAATGCTGTTTTGTCTTATTCCCAAGTGTTGCCTTTTTATTCCTTAACTGCTGCCTTATTGAATAATGATCGCTGCCCCTCTTAGACATACTAATTGCTCCTTTCTTTATAATGTAATTGCTGCACTTCTTAAATATATTTGTTGCCTTCACATTTTTGGCAGGGGCATGACAAACTCAAGGCCAAGTTTTTCTATGAATAACTAGCAGCCAATTTTGGCTCATGACTTCTCGTGAATTCTGCAAGTAATTGTAGCAATCTACAACAATGGTGTTTGCTATAAACAAAGCAATAATCATTTTATCATTATCACTTTGTATGTCAATGATATGTTTTTATTTGGTAATGATAAACAATTGATTAGAGACTTGAAATCTCAACTTTCATGATATTTTGGAATGAAAGACTTTGGGGATGCTAAGTACATCCTTGCGATGGAAATAAGACAAGATAGGAATAAAAGAAAACTTTGGATCGCTCAAAAGTACATTGAATCTGTTTTGGAGCATTTCAATATAGCCGATAGTAAACAAGTGATTGTTCCTAATTCTATGGAAACTAAGCTTTTAGTTGAGCAACATCCTAAGACACCCATAGTAATGGAGGAGATAAATTTAGTGCCCTATGATATCAAAGGTGGGAGCCTTATGTATGTTATGTTTTGCACCAAACCAGACATTGCCCAAGCAACAGGAGTCTTGAATCATTACATGGCTAATCCTAGAAAAGAACATTGGGCTGCAATGATGAGGATTTTCACATATTTGCAAGGCACTTCCAAGTATTCCATTGTTATCATGGTCATGTTTTTGAGGAGCAAAACTCAATGGATATTAAGCCTTATGTGGACTCAAATTGGACATGGAATGTCGAGAGCAGAAAGTCTACCAGTGGCTACATGGTTAGTTTATTCGATGATGTAATAAGTTGGATGAGTAAGCAGGAGGCTATGGTCACTTTATCCACAATAGAGACAGAGTGTAGTGCAACTACTCATGCTTGTAAGGAGTCCAATTGACTTCTACGATTGTGTTTAGATGTTGGATTGAATCAAAAATTATATGTTTACTTCACAGCACATATTGGTTAATATTGTAGCAGCCTCTGCCATTAAACTATAAAAAGGTGATACTTTAGTGCCAATCATAAAACAGTAATGAGTTATTAAAAATCCAATACCTTTATAGAAAGAGCAATCAAAATGAAAATATTGATTGCAAGGTTGACAAGCAATGCTACTGTGAGAGGGGATTCAAGAAGCAACTGTAAAATATATCCAGCTTGTACAGACTCAATGCCTTCCTCCAATGTTCTTCCATCTAAAAGAACCTTATTCAGTGCCAAATTAATTCTCCATGCAACTCCACAAAGGCTGACTGCCGTGTATGAAGCAATAATAAGGCCATAACTTCTGCCCATTTGTGTATATTGTAATGTGTCTTAGAATTCTTCACAAAACCTCCTGCTCCAACAAAAACAAATAAACAAGTCAAAATTTCAAATGCATGTCTGGAAAGAAGCATCTGAAGAATATCCCTTGATGCATCTGTAGATAAAAGCCAAATGTCTCCAATTGATCAATTATAGAATTCACTGTTGACAACATTTAATCAGAATGCGGAATTATCCTTTGAGAAAATCCCTCAAAGATGGATGTACATAAAGCCTTGCAAACAGAAATACAAGAAAGCAGATACAAGAAAATTGACTAAACTAGACAAATTCTTAACACGGTATCAAAAATTCTTGCAGTAAAATTATAAAATATAATGTGTTCAAAACTGGATAATAAAAACAAATTGTCAGGGATATCCCTTAGCATACAAATTTTCATGTGGAAGCATTTGCATCGAATTCATTATAAACTGAGGTTCAACAATAGAGGAAAGTAATTAATGTGGGTTTGCAGAACTGGTTGTTGATAAGTATAAAGTGTTGTTGACAAGATGATGAATATTCAAGATTTAATGATTTGCACAACCAAACACACATTTTCAGGCTGTACCTCATTATAGTACAAGACCGTTCTCAC
Organism: Sequoiadendron giganteum; assembly: GCA_007115665.2. Lineage (NCBI taxonomy): Eukaryota > Viridiplantae > Streptophyta > Pinopsida > Cupressales > Cupressaceae > Sequoiadendron > Sequoiadendron giganteum. The sequence continues at coordinate 64,182,616 of CM021100.1, read as the reverse complement.
TAAAATCAAAAGGGCCTACCTATGCCAGCTACTTGTACAAGATTATCAGCACTGAGGCATCATGTAATTCATTGCATGCAGATTTCAAGAAATTCAATGGCATTGAAACACTACCAAAAGCAAAGAACAAAATAATTAGATAGTCAAGAATCCATGATCCGGGTGTTGTACCATGTAATTACAATCCCAATTCTTTAATTGATCTGAGAAGACAGTTATGGGTAGGTCCAAAAACGTAATGAAAACCTAGATGGGATATAGAAAACAATATTAGGAGAATAGTTATAAATACATAAATAACTAGTTCCTGGCATGTTTCCAATGAAAAATATAGAGCTCAATTAACTCACATCAAATCTCAATATATCAATAATTTACCACTAATAAGCTATAAAGTCTCTTACATTCAAAACATAAACGTCCAAAATAGAGAGCAGATTCTATAACATGAACATTCTAGTTGATGAACACTCCTTTTAACCGACACAACAAGTTAGACTATGTCAGTTTTACACAACTATACCTGCTATATCATATTAAGGAAAACGTAAAACCAACCCAGCCAAATAAGTATATGACTGGATAATAACAGAACAGAGTCAAGGCCTCAATGGAGAACATCATCAGTAAGATACAGGAATGTCCTAACCAAATTTAGTCCATTTTACATGCTTAATTAGATGGTGCAGTCACACCATAGCATTGCAAGAACTCACAAGACTGGCGGGATAGATGTGCAGTTGTAAACATTGACAGATGGCAGGTATGCAAAAGCGCAAATATTTGGCTAGGGAGGCCCTAGAGACAGATGAGATGTATGTGCATTACTGTAGAAGCATATCCTGATGAATAGGTTGACTATGCCAGTTACACTGAAATAATCAAAAGTGTGCCCTATGATCACATGAATGAATTTTAACTCATGCCGGTAACATCAGCTTTTATTGGCAATGGAAAGGCATAAAAATTCTAGTGAAGCATTTCAATGATCCCAAGTATAAGTAAGTGGCGATCAGCTTTTCCCTCAATGATCTCAACTAGAAGTATGTGGAAATTAAGAACTCGCATGGACAGAGAATATTTGTTACAGATGTGGAGATATTTTATTGAACTGTTGATTGTGCACACTTGCTTATGGATTGGTTAGGAGTGTTTTTCCAATGATAAAATGTCTAGAACATTAAAGTGATGCCATATAGTTAGGCAGTGAACACAGTTGTGTCCAATGTGGATTTTACAGCAGGAATCTGTATTTTAAGATAAGCTTATACATGCTATGTTGATCAGCAATTGTTGTTAATGATGATTACAAAAACCACGTCACAAATTACATATTTGTGTTTTGCTATGATCATTTGAATTAATGAACATATGCATATTTATACTTCAAAAATATCTGGATACTGATAATGATGTTTGAATCGAAAAAAATGGTGACAATAACATCAAACCCCTACATTAGTGAGAACAGAATGTTTGCGCTGTTGGGAGGAGTTTGTTACAAATACAGGTCCAGTGTACTACAGCAAGGGACCCCAAAAGACAGCATCATGCATGAAACCAGACTACTACGGCAAGGGACCCCAAAAGATAGCATCATGAATGAATGCTAAGTTATCTTGCCAGAAAGTTTGACCGTTTCCATTTACAATCCCTGCAGTGGTATAAAAGTTCCATGGTATGGAAGACACTTGTCACAGTTTTAACAGAGACAATTTTGCTTTGAGTATTTAAAAGATTTGCAACTGGATCTTGAAATCGGCAATTGTTTTACAGGCAAATTTGCCAAATGTTGCAAGAATTGTTCTCTAAAATACTAGTAAATGATATTTCTAAAAAATTCCCAACATTAGCCGACGTGTATATAAACTGTCCACAATTTCAGGCCTACCTCAAGCGTCCTATGTCATAATAAGGGTTTCGGCCATGAAATACGAGTTTTATTGCATAACCAGCAATTTAATTGGAAAAAAAGATTTCAATGTATTCAAAATATAAAAAATGAATACCGATAAAACCCTTTCATTGAAAATTCTATGGATCCTGAACCATAATTTTTATAACAAGATCATTTCTTTAAAAAATAGCTTGCAATCTCCAGGCTTATAAAACATTTAAAAAGCTTCCAAATCCGTGTATATTTTCATATGATTTCAAACCCCAATTTAAAATGCAGAGAAAAAACATTAACCCTGGCCAAATTCCACATACTTGAACTCAAGAAACGCAGGCTTTCTTCGCCGTAGTGAATTCGCTCATCTCGTAAGGTCCCGGGGACATCCAATGACGAGAGTCCACGTAGAATTGTTGAAATTTGGGCTTGCAGGGTTCCATTCGGCATCACGGTTGCTCCATGTTCAAAAGCCCACAGGTCTTCGTAATTGAAAAAAAAGGTTCAGTTTTTAATTTCTTCTGACAAGAAATTGGAGAATAAATAAAATGCATTTGTGCGTAAGCAAAAGTTAGATACCGGGGATCTTTAGAAGGTGAAAATAATGTCCCAAATAGTAAATTGCTGTCGACAGGTTTGCATAAACTGTATAAATGTTTGACACGTATGCATTACGATGCACTGTTGGATTTTTGCCATGTGGGCAAATTTTTTAAAAAAATAGTTCCGTCTCGTGAACGGGCGACCTTTTTGAAGATTGATGCTCACTAGCCTAGATAATTCTAAATTTAATACTAGGTATAAATTTATCTTTTATTTCTTAAGAAGAATGTCATACTTCCACATTAAATAAGTTTAACTTATAAAAGAGAAAATCTATATTTTTTATTTTTTTTATGGAGGTTACATGCGAGGCAGCCCAGCGAGGCACGAAGTCTGCGAGTTGCCAATCAGTGAAGGCCAAGGCACGATCCTGGCCTCATCCCTTATGATGTCGAAGCTTTGCACTCAGCAAGACTTGATCCCTGGTGGGCTCCTTCCGAACCTTTCAACTTCACCAGTAGACCAAGGGCCCATTGACGAAATTCTATATTTTAACCTCATATAATTTTGTTTTTAATATATTTACTATTTTTAAATTTTTTTAATGTTTTATTATACTAAAAAATTTATCTTAAAATTTATTCAATATAATTATATTTTTTTATCTTAAAACAAATTGTATTTATGATTCTATTTCTTAGATTAGATTGTGGATATAATCTCTTTTCAATTTTTCAATTTTAAATTATTATTTTTGGATAAATAATTGTTACTCATTGACATGGGCATCAAAAAAAAATTAAATTATGTGTCTTAGATTGTAGATGTAAAGACATATTCTTGAGATGCTTTTAAATATTAAACTTAAACATCACAAATTATATAAAGAATTTTCTCCTCTCACAAGGATTAGTCATTAGTCTTCATATACTAACATCAAATATTGGCAATAATCAACATTCATTATCATGGTTCACCACAAAGACATATATTAGACACATACATCTCCTTACATCAAACATCAACGATATTTTGTAATCAACTTATCGATGTTTATTTTGACCACTTACATCAACATTCATTGACATTACTTACATTGAAATTCATGATTACCCCCTTATCTATTTTCACTCTTGTTAACTCAACTTAAAAACTTGATTTAAGATTAAAAAATAAATTAAAAAATTCCATATTTCAACATTTACATAACAAACTTCTAACCTTTAACACCACACTATTTTCCTTTATAAATAATTTTAAACAAACTTCTTTTACATAAACCAAAAATTATTTTTAGTCAACAATACATCATTAAAACAAATCATGCTAAAAGCACCAAATTACAAGTATAATCGTGTCCAACAATACATCATTAAGACAAATCATGCTGAAAGCACCAAATTACAAGCATAATCCTATCCTTTCCTATAATCCTCATAAACTCTTCTTAAATATAATAAAAATCATCCTAATTTCTTCGTTTCTCTTTTTATTTTAATATACCACGTTTTATAAGGAAATATAAGAAGGTGGTCGTTGAATGATGCTTCTTTAATAACATATACATGACATTACCATTAGAATTACCTAGACCCCACTTGGAATGGTGAGGCCCACTTATGGTGGCAAGGATGTGTAGCACAAATATATATGGCTTTATAAAAGTCAAATTTAAATAGTTAGATGTTAATATATTGATTGGTAATAGTGAAGATTTTAGGTGAATGGGTGTTTTTTCTATTTATCTTATAAATTGTTAAATAATATATTTAAGTTTGATTTTCTTAATAGGTAAATATTTTATTAAAATGGATGTTAATATATTGATTGGTAATAGTGTTGGTTTTAGTTTATCATGGAATCGAAATTGAATGGGCGGTTTCTTTATTTACTATATAAATTGTTAAATAATATATTTAAGTTTGATTTTCTTAAAAGAATATGTAAATGTTTATTAAAATTATATAATTTTTATTTATAATGTAAATTTATTAATTAAGAATAATTATTTTAAGTTTTAGTAAAGTTAGTTTATTAAGTAATATCAATTAAAAATAATTTAATATATATTAATTTTTTAATCAATAGTTTTTAAATAAAGATTGACATCTATTATATTTTAATAAATTTAATGGATTGAAATGTGATGGTTTAATGGTGAAATTTGTATATTTATGATATTTTTAATTTATTTTTGTGTTTATTTTAGAAAAAAAATTGGTGAATGTATATTTCCCAAATTTCTTTGTCCATTTGCATATACATATCTCTAAACACATAGCCCTTTCCTATCTATTTATATACATATTTTTCAACATTCACATTATCTCTATTTATTACACTTATTTATATATAACTACCTCTATTTATCTATTGTCCACCTAGATTTGATTGTTATCACATTCTAAGACAAGCTTATAGTCATAGGATGACCTTGTGGTTGCAAACTTATCTCCATCTATTTTAAAATTCAAAATTCAAATTCTTTCTAATTGCTTCCTTCACTCTTCAAGCTTGAGCTAAGTAAACATGTGTTTGGTATGATTTGATATAAGGCACTAGCATTTAAAACATTCGATGCATTCATTAAAAGCATTAAGTGTTCATCTTCTAAATAAACATTCTAAAGAATTAGAGTAATCAATAGTGACACACTTTGATTTAGTACGATAAAAGAGCAAAGAGTATGCATACTTAAGCAATCACCTGCAATTTTGTATCTTGTAGGGGTTTATCTAGGAGAACTTTCATTCTTATGTCTAATCCATAACCCTTACGGTATTTTTAAATACTTCCAACTTCATAAACATTCAAGAAGGACAAAGAAAAATGTTATATATTAAATGAAGTTGCAAAATAGAACTAAATTTTTACTAAGATGACTTAAAAACTCAAATATACATCCTTGGTTGTAAATTCATCCCTAATCTAGAAACATGTCCTCTAACAAAATAGAGATCCAATATAGACTTCAAAACATTACTAACAAAGAAGCACTTTAATTCCAATTACAACATCAAACAAATTTCAAAATATCATCTAATCTTCATTTTTTAATTATCAAATTAAATATTATCATCACCCTCATTTAATTTTCATAACACATTACCCAATTTACAATTCTCAATTGCTATTATATAGTTTATTAGAAAAAATTAATTATATCTAAATTTAATTAGATTTTATTAAACTAAATCAACCCATAAAGAAACTTTTCTTTTCTTTTCAAATAGATATAATAAACATATCAACCAACTCTTCACACAGTGAACGAAATACAATGGCTTAATTAAATGGACTAGGAAGTAGAGACCTAAAAATAATAACAATTCTAGATGTTTTTATGTGACTTTAGGAGAGTAAGAATGCATATAAGGAAAAATAAACAAGGGCCATGTAGTGGCAAGGACTTTCTTTTATAGCTGTTTCTATAAGAAGAGAAAGTGCATGTTGGTTGAGCTGTATTGTATTGATTATGTTGCTTAAGCTAGCCTGCGACAAATGTCCTTTGGGCTTCTTGCTTTTATGTTAGGCCAAATGATGGTCATGTGATGGGGAATACATATGAGAAAAGAAAGTTGCCATCAAATTGACAAGAAACACTAAAAACACTAAAAGCTAGCACTTTTGCTAGGGTTTGTGGAAAAGTTATTGATTTCTAATTTCCTCCAATTTTTGGTATCATTAGCCATTTTATTAAGTCCTTTGCAATGTAATTTTACCGACCACTTCACCTTGATGTTAATCAAAGTCTTTCCTTTAAAGGGATTCTGCAAACTCACATGATGTTTTAGGTGTACCTATATGAGTTGCAAAACCGCGGAATGGACACATGGCCCCATCTCAATGACCTAATTAGGATTGTGTATCCTAGCCCACTATTTAGTTGAAAACAATTTTAAAACACCTGTCTATTGTTCATATTATAAATTGTTGAATTGTTCGATGAACATTTGATGGGTGATTGTGGTTGCATTTCGGAATGAAATGCACAAACCTTAATCTAGAAAACTAGTTATATTATATTTTATTTAATTATATAATATACTAATCCTAGTTTTTTTAGAAAGTCATGGTAGTTTTAATTTATGATTGCTTAGAATAATTTTATGTCAAATAAAAATATTATTAACTCGATCTTTATGCATTCATAGAAAATTAATAGACACGAAAAATGCTAAAAGGCTTTAGTGGATAGGAAAACCCTAAAGGTGGCAATAATTCTTGCAGTAAATTTGAATATAGTGATTTGATCTTTACTATATTAGATAACCATAAATATATCACATGGCATTAGAATGATGTATATGTGGTAATTTAATGGAACAATATTAGTGTTATAGAAGAAGAAAATAATAAACAAGTATAGTGCACAAGTGATTGAATATAGTGCTTTGAATTCTATTGTTGAAATTTGCCATGAAATTGACAAGAAACACTAAAAACACTAAAATTTATCACTCTTGCCTAGGGTTTATCAAAATTTTATTGATTTCTAATTTCCCTTAGTTTCTAGTATCACTAGCCATTTTATTAACTCCCTTGGAATGTTAAATTACGGTATGCTTTGCGTTGATGTCAATCAATGTCTTGCGTTTAAAGGAATTTCGCAAGCCCACGTGATGCTTGAGGTGTACCTATGTGTGACTTGTGGAACCACGGAATGGACACGTGGACCCATCTGAATGACTCGATTAGGATTGTGTATCTTATCCCACTAAAGTTGAAAACAATTTTAAAACACTTGTCTATTGTTTGTATCATAAATGATCAAACCATTCGATGAACATTTGATGGGTAACTGTGACTGCATTCCAGAATGAAATGTGCAAACCCTAATTTAGAAAATCAATTATATTCTATTCTATTTAATTATATAATATACTAACCGTAGTTTTTTAGAAATCCATGATAGTTTTAATTTATGATTGCTTAGAATAATTTAATATCAAATAATAGTATTATTAACTCGATCGTTATGCATGCACATAAATGTAATAGGCATGAAAAAATGATAAAAGGCTTTAGCAGACAAGAAAACCCTAAAAATTCGTTGTAATTCTTGTAGTAAATTTGGATATAGTGATGTGATCTTTTATGTATCAGATAACCATAAATATATCACATGGAATTAAAATGATGTATTATCATATGTGGTAATTTATAAAGAGATCAAAACTAACACAGGTTGAAATTTAGGGGAGAACATTTTTCTATATAGAGAAAGGAACAATATCGACGTAATAGAGGAAGAAAACAATAAACAATTATAGTGTACAAGTGATTGAGAATAGTGCTTTGAATTCTACTATATCAGATAACCATAAATATATCACATGAAATTAAAATGGTGTATAATCATATGTGGTAATTTACAAACATAGCAAAGTAGCCATAAGCTTAAATTATAAGAAAAAAAAATTTCCTATATAGATAATGCAAAGGTTATTTAGAAAAAGAGAAAAATGGACGTAGTCTCACATTTAGAAAAAAGTGTTTTCCTTTATAGATAAAGGGACAATATCTCTACTATAGAGCAAAAAATAGTTTGTAGTTTAGAAAATATCTATTTTGGATTGAATAATTGTCATGTGCGAACAAGTGTTTCAATATAGTATTCTAGTGGGCTGAGAATAGTAGCATTGTAGTTTGTGGGAAAAGACTTTGTAGTTCAAGAGAACTATTTATAATTTGTATGTATTTGTCATATTAAGGATAAGAAAATCTGTAATGTAGATAAATTTTGACTTTTTTCAAAAGAGGAGTGTTTCTGAGAATAGAAAATAGTAGCTCAATATAGTCTTCAAGGTATCTGTGAGCATCATCTATATTCAGTATCATTATTTACAAGTTGCCAAGGGAAAAAAGAAATTTTTTGACCTATCTTGCCTATTGGAATTATAGTTAGACAATGTAGCAATCAAAATAAAAACAAAAGATTTGAAGAGAAATAGGTGTGTAGTTAGACTTGTACAAAACGTGCAAGTGGGAAGTCATCTGCTAAATCTGAGCCACAACATTTTATTTTTGTAACCAACTTGGTTGCTACAAGCCATTTGTGAACTAGTAAACATTGAATCACTTGTTTGAGGCTCAATCTTGGCAAGATATGAAAGAAAATGATGTCTCCTAGGACCTCCATTGTATAGAAGTAAGAAAGTGTTGCAAAAAAGACAGTAGTTTGTGTAAAGACAATAATTTGCCTAATAAATTGTTGCAAAAAAGAAGTGCATGAAATACTTGACAAGGATCATACTAAAGGGTTTTTTGTATTTAGGATTGATATTTGCATCGGTATCTGTGATCTGGAAAGGTTAAGATTTGCTTATCAATATCTTAGAATTGTTATAATTACACATAGAAACCGACATGAGGTCTTGACACAACACAATATATAATGTCCTTGGCATGTTAGCGATTATGGATATGCTTATCTATACAATGTGTATTGTGTATACACGTATTTACTTTATTAGACTGTCAACCTCATTAATGCATTATGTTTGTTTATTTTTGATGTGGCATATATTAATTTACAAGACTATTCAATTTTTTATTTATTGTTATAAAAGCTTATGTTTGACAAGATTGTATAGTGTAAAAAAAATTTGGTGGTAGGTTATGTCTAGTTAAATGTGTCAAATCGTGCTTATCATATTAATGGTTGTAAAGCATAGTCGGTGCAAATGTCACAACTTTTTTTAGTGTCAATGATGTCTTGAATTATTTATTTCAAAAAAAATGAACACTTTTTGATACAAAAAAATATGTGCGTTGTAATTTTTTTAGTTGTTTTGACCAAAGATGGAGAACAAAGATTATAAATTCAATACATTTGTTGTTTCTAATTACTATAGCGTATTGTTTTATAGGCGTGACAGATAAAGGTTTCAATGAAGCTTGGTTGTGTAGATAGTAATTATAGAGAATGTAAGCTTCATTTTCTGTTATTGCAATGTACTTGTATTTAGCACCAAGCACAAATTTGACTGTTAATAAACCTTTGTTATATTCAACAAGAAAATGTGTTGTGATCGTAATTTCTTGCACATAATGGAAAATACACTTTTGGTAAAGTATGCAATAATTTTTCCTATAATTATAATAAGAACCCAAAATAGAAATATGGTTTTTTCTATAAATTGTTAGACAAAAAGAAAACATTATTTACAGATCGCTTTGTACAGAAGCTATACTTTATAGAATCAGTAGTCCTAATAACTAGGCGATTGTTGGTTGAATAAACTAGAGAATGCTTGAGGGTTGGACTGATGCAATTGTAGAAAATTGTTTAGGAACTAGAGATCTATATCATAGAGACTTTTTTGTATTGGATTGTGCAAATAGACTCTAATTGTTTTCACAAAGGGGCATTTTTGAGGATGCAGTGCAATAATAGAATACTATCTTCAAACCTCCCATTCACAACATCGATTTTTAGTATCAACTTTTCCAAGTTTCAAAATGCAATGCCCAAGTTCGGTAATTCCATTGTCTATTTCCAAAATTGTAGTCAACAAAAGGAGAAAAGTGGAAATAAATAGAAGTGAATGCGGAAAAAAAGAAGGTACTTACTTGTGTAAAGGGCGCCAATGGAAAATCGATGGACAATTCTTGCAGTTGTGGGAAGTGTTGCAGTAGTTTGATATCTTTTCTATATAGTAAATTAAAGGTATAGCATTTTATACTATAACGATTTTTCTTCTACAAGGCATTTGCGAGAAATAAAAGAGAACTCAATTACTTCTTTGAGAGTATGCCTTGTGAAAATATGAAAGCAAATCAATTCTTCTAGAAGTTCCATGGATTATGTGCTCAAAACTTGTGAATGCAGACTTGAAGAATGTATGTGAAAACAATGGCATAATTAGAATTTATAATAAGAGTCTTTGCTTTATTGTATTTATTGTTGAAGTATACAGTTTTGACAAAACATACATAGCGATGAGTTGGAAGAGAAAAGTGAGTGGTTTTATAATGTAGATTTTTAGTGCAAAAATTATAACAAAGCAAGTGTATTTAGATTGTTGGTTATCAAGATATATCAAAATTTGTATGCTTGCATATAAGTCCATAGTAAATATACATCAAATGAAGAAAGGAAAGTGGGCATTGGCTTGAGGTGTAGATGGTTAAAGAATCTGGAAATGATCAAATCAATGAATCAAATCATAACCTATAGAGTACTATGTAGATATGTTTTATTTCTAGCAACAAATTAGTGTGTATTTGTTGTCGTTTTATTGGTCTATATTCTTTTGTTTATAGTTTTTTTTGTTACAGCGATGCGCAAGACTGACACTGTAGACACCTAAAAATGACTTAGGCCTGCGATCACTATTTTACCACCTTTCGTCATAACATGGTTATAACTCTGTAATTATGTTTCTAACTCACATTCAACTATTAATTAAATAATTTATAATTATTTAATTAATTCATAATCTCTCATTCTTCATGATTATTAGATAAATAAATAAAAATTATTTATTTAATATGTCACTAATTATCAAAGTCTTCTTACATTTAAATAAAGTCTTATTTATTTAATTAATCCTTATCATTAATGTCCTCCTAATTATAAAATAAATATATTTAAAATATATTAATTTAATATGTCACTAATTTCCAAATCCTCTTAATTAAATAGATTTGATAATTTATTTAATTAATTAACCACTTCTTCTCAATTAAATAATTATTTTTAATTATTTAATTGTTGCATGTGACACTTCTATATTTTTAAATAAAACAAATCATTTAAAAATGTCTCACATAGTTAACTGATTCTTCATTTAGTAATTAATTTCAAAAATCAATTACTTATTATCTCACAAAATCTCTATCTTGAATTAATTTAATTCAAAATGGAAATATTCTTCTACAAATCAAGTAATTGCTAAAATTACTGATTTTCTAAAATCTCATCCCCTTATCTTCTGATTTTTACTAATTTCATCTCAAGGTCATGTTTATTGTCCACCATTGATTTAATTTCTTAAATTAAATCTTGTCCACACATTTGGGGATTGTTGCCCTAACCCTAATTGAGAGTTGTCACTTTGAATCTTGACCGTTGATTCTAGGGCATCTCTCAATCTCTCATCTCATTCGTCCATTCAAGATTGCATTTTCTATAAAATGACAATCTTGATCTCATTTTTGGGATCGCTTAATCTATTATTATTTTTGGCAATCTCATTATTGGCATTCTCATATCATCTTAGGCTTATATTACTATTTGCATAACAAAAGTAAAATTTTGGTTTGCATAGAGTTATTTTATAAATCCTTCAAAGGCTTTGTTAAGGCTAGGCATATAGAGTTTGCTCACAAATTTGAGGGCATCCATTATCATAGCAAGCTTGAGTAGGTACAATGGAAATCAGTCATGGAGCATAGGAATGGGTGAGATCTTTCTAGTTTCTTGCATTTCTTTACATTTCTCCTTTGCATCTGATTGCTTGATGTTTTCATTGACTTGCATGTGTTACTAATCCAGTTTTAAACATTGCAGAAAATAATCCTTCATTACATTCGTGAACCCGACACTCTAACACATTTTTGCAGGTTTTTGTATGGCCTCGGATTCTATTTTGCAGGTACAGGGGTACGAAACGATGCAACCGCAGGCCTACGTGACGCAAGTGCTCTGTCGCACCGCATTTGCGATCACGAATGATGCATACGCTATGTCGTGATGCATACAAGAGCTATACCGATGCATTCGACAGGATGTGATGCATTTGACAGACCTAGCACCGCATTCGCTCTGACAAGCCGCAAATGACTGGTTGTATTTTGTTTTTAATTTTGTTTTTTGGATCTGACGCGACCATGGCCAATTTCTCTTTTTGATGGGATTAAAATGAACCAACCCTAGGATAGACATTTAATTTGGAATTCATCAACCCTAGGATAGACATTTTAATTTGGAAATTATCAATCCTAGGAAATTTTTTATTTTTGTTTGGATAAAATGAACCCCATGCTTGTTGTGAAGCAATATCTTCACTTAGAGTAGAAATTTTTCATTTGGGTTTAAAACTAAACAATTTGTCTACTATGTTTGATTGGATAACAGGTATATGCTCTCCCTTTTATTGGGTGATCAAAAAGCTAAACTTATCCATTTTTTATATTTATGCATTTCATGTTTTCTTAAATCCTTTAGAAGGCCTGCCGTAGTGGGAAAAAGTACTCACCCTACGGGAACGACCTAAGTGGGAACAACCAAAGCCAGGTTTTCCAACCCACTATAATCAAAAGTGAATTTTGGGGAAACCCATATTTAACGGTAGTAGGCAAGATAACCATCCCCAAAGTCTTTGTTCTAAAGATTGGGAGGTCTCCTGAGGGAGTTTATCTATTGCCATGCCGAACGAAAACCCTTACTAAGAACCATAGTGTAGAAGCCAGCTGTGTCAATATCCAGACATTGTTTCAATCATAGTGCAAGGGGAGGCAAGAATCTCCCCCCAAGATACTCACCATATAATTGCCACATATTGTTTGCTCAGGGGATTCGGTATCCACTTCCGTCACCTTGAGTACGCACTTGGAAAAGACAAAAACATGGGCACCCTCTAGGGGGTGACACGACTGTGTGAGTCGATGCAATTTTAAGAAGTGGGCTGTGATTGTTATGATGACCCTTTGACTATTAAGAGTGATTCTGCTTGAGGTGTCTTTTTTGATCAAATACCAGTGCAAACAAAAAAGGGTCATGCTTGACCTTTGAACATACACTCAATGTTTTAATTTCTATGTGTTTTCCTACTGTTTTCAAACAAACTTCAATAAATTGAACATCAACAATCTGGGTCCAAAACTTGTCAAGTCTACAAAACGGTTTTCTTTTTTTTCAAAAATTTGTCTCTTGCGACGCAATCGCTCTGTTAAACCACAATCGCCATATCTTGAGCCGCATTCGCTCTGATGGGCCGCATTTGAATCATCTTGAGCCACATTCACTCTGATGAGCCACAACTAAAACACACAGAGCCACATTTTCCAGTATCAAACCACATTCGCCAAACTGTGTCACAATCGACACTTTCTGAACCGCATCGCCTTTGTGAGCCGCATTCGCTCTATTGTACCGCATTCGTTGTGACGCATTTGCGAAGAATTTCAAATCACCTTCTCACTGTTAAAAAACTGAAAGTCCACAACTTGTCTTTAATCCAATCAAATCTTCCTTCACTGTTACAATTCAAACCAGACTCTGAATTGCTGAACTTTCATCAAACATTACATTATAGGAACCATTTTAGGCTCACAATAGGTTTCCATTTGGCTTTCCATTAGTTGCATTAGTAACTTCACCATCTCCTTAGACACTTACTTTTGCAGATTTTAGGAGTTGACTCTTACCATTCATTGTCAAAACTTTGCATTCAATAGTAGGTTATCATTGGACCCAATTACCTTTGTCACTTTGTCAAAAAAATTGTGAATTATTTCTCACTCAATAGTCTAGTGTGGAAACTTCACTTTGTCCTCTTTATAGTCCTTTTATGGTCCGTTGGTCTTCCAAACTTGAATCATTGCAAAAAAAATTGTTTTCCCAAGTTGTCCTCTTTAAAATCCCTCAATAGTAAGTACATCTTAGGCTCTTTTAGTTGCATATCATTTAGCATCTCCATTTTAGTGTCACACCATTTGCATTCACAAATCTTTAGTCTCACTTGCATTTCATAGCATTCTTTAAAAATCCAAAGAAACCAAAAACATAGTGTCATACTTAGATCATTCTCTCCATCATCCCAAGTTGAGCGAACCTTGTATGGTTGAGACTAGATTACAAAAAAAGAAAAGACTCATGGATTCTTTTAGACAAGACACCAACTTTCTCGAATTCACAACTGGCATGGATTCATTCCCTAATGCCACAAACAATCCTTGTTTTGACATGGGAAATTCCAACATCAATCCTTTTAGTGAAATGAACATCCCACCATCTCCATCACATATTTTTGAACCATTTATCCGACGGGATCAAAATGGGGAAGTATTTGAAGAAGACTTATTAGCTGCTGCCCAACATCTAGAAGTTGCTGCTTTTGTGGAAGAAGTAGTCTTAAATGACTCTTCTAGATTCATAGCTATGCTCCTTGACCAAGGGGATAAGTTACCAAAGGGATTTTATCTTAACACTCTTAGAGAAACTTATCCCACTCCACCATCACACAATCCTTCCATGGGAGCCTCTTCACAAAATGTCATCAACACAATCAATGCTACCTCCCTTGGTCATACTACCACCACAACCAACACAACATCTATTGGGGGATCATCTTCCCAAACCAACACCACATCACAATCCATCCCCCAACAAAAATCCACCATCCCTTCACAAACAATGGGGGCAACCACCTCAAATATCCTTGGAACTACATCTAGTTCCACGAGTACATCAACAAACCTATTATTAGGTTCTTCAAATACTATGGCAACCAACTCATCCAACCCTTTTGGGAGAAATAAATGAAGAGTTGTCATACAAGGCACCCAACCCACTTCCTCATAGGTTAATACCAATATTCCTCAAGGCCACAATTTCTTATTTGGGCAAGGCAATCAAGGCGCTCAATCCTTCACTCCATTTGGGCATCAACAAGCTCAAAATCAACAAGGCCCTCAATCCTTCACTCCATTTGGACATCAAAAAAATCAAAACCAACAAGGTCCTCAAATTCAGTCCAACATGGCAGGATATCACATCCCCACTTATGCCTCTCAAGTCCATACACAGCAGTACATCCCTCATCAAAACACTCATTTCCAACAACCGCCTAATCAGAACACTCATTTTTCTCATCGAAAACCAATTCCAAATCAACACATCTCATCAAAACAGTCAGGGACTCAAGCTATCCCTATCACCAACATGAGTGATGCTACCAACCATCCCATGGTGGAAGCACTCACACTCTAACTCTCTTCTCTTCAAACACAAGTGGAGACCTTGCAACAATCCAATAAAAATTCATACATGTCACATGACTTGTGTCCATATCCATTTGACACAACCTTGTATATGCCACCCTTTCCTCATGGATATGTGGTACCTCATTTTCCCAAATACAAAGGCAAAACAAACCCCATTGAACACATAAGAGAATTCACCACTAGTTGCATGGACATTGCATATGAGCAAAATTATCTCATGAGACTCTTTTCTAGAAGTCTCGCAGGTCATGCACTAGAATGGTTCTTGCTATTGCCTAAGGGAATCAAAACATGGGATGAATTGGCAAACAATTTTGTTGAAAACTATGCCTATAACATTGACACGAATATCGACATTGCCTCCTTATGCAAACTTACCCAAGAGGATGCAGGAGAGACTTTTATTCCATTCTTTCAAAGATGGAGAACCTTAGCAAGCAGATGTCCAGTAGAAATACCTTAAAAGGAGAAAGTCACCATGTTTGTACAAACTCTCCTAGGACCACTAAGGTATGGCTTACAAGTCCATTGTTGCACCACCTTTGTTGACCTTGTTGAAAAGGGTGTTCAACTTGAGAAAGCCTTGATTGCCAAAGGCGCATTAAAGTATGGTGGAAAAACCATTAACACCACCACAAATAATAACCCAAGTAGCTCAAATGACAAAACCAAATACTGGGTTAAGAACAAGCATATCACAAATGATGGTGTAGTTGATGCAAAAACTGTCAATGCAACAGGTCATGTACTCACAATCAAAGGAGTACAAAATCAAAACACACTTGTAACTACACCAACACCAACTGCCAATGCTATCCAAAGCAATCATGCACAATCTAATCAAAGGTAGTTGTGTCAACCCTGACAATTCCAAAAACGCACATACACCCCTTTGGGTGAACCTATTGAAATTGTTTTGAAGAAACTTCTTCAGAACAACATCATAACGCTGGAAGAGCCAAAATCGTATGACCCTGGTCAGTTCAAGCCGTCATGGTGGGATGACAGTTCATTTTGTGATTACCATCGTGCCAAAGGGCACAAAACTTCCTCCTGTTGTCAATTGCGAAATCTGGTGCAAGACCTCATAGAGAACCACACCATTGAGTTGGGTAGTCAATCATTTACATCTAATGCGGATCATACTATCCATATAAACCCACTGCAAGATCATGGTAAAACTTCCTCATCTGGCACAAAGAATACCAACAATCAAGCCAACCATATCCGTCCGACCTATAATACTATCCATCCTACATACAATTATCTTGATGGTACTATTATTAACAATCTTCGTGTTGCTGATGAAGATGAATGTGTTAATACAATTACCATTAAAAAGGCCCCAGAATGCAATGTAACCACACGTAAAGGCAAGGTCACCATCCCAGGTCCTTCTGCACATCAACCGAAAATCACCATACCTAGTCCATCCACCAGACATCCCAACCCAAAACCGGAGTTCAACATTATAGAACAATTGAATAAAACACCTGCCCAAATATCCATTCTCGAACTGCTCCGTATTTCACCCACACATAAGGCCATCCTGGATAAAGTACTGCAAGAGTCATCCATCCCAACCAACATTAATGTCAACCACTTTGAGACTATGGTCGGATATCTGAATTCGCCTCATCACATCACCTTTTTGGACAATGACTATTCATCGCCCAAACCATCACATAATGATGCCCTTCACATTGAGGTTTTTGTCCACAAACATAAGGTTAGACGAGTCCTAGTAGATGGCAGAGCAGGATTGAACATCTGCTCTCTAAAATTGGTCAAAGCTCTTGGTTTCTCTAATGCATGTGTAGATGCTAGCAAGAGCATCGTCATCAAGGCATACGATGATGAAGAATGTGCTTCTAAAGGCATCATTACCATTCCACCCCGGGTAGGACCAGTTATCATAGATACAACATGCCATGTCCTGGATCGTGACATACACTATAATATCTTACTTGGTCGCCCCTGGATTCATGCTCTAAAGGCCATTCCATCCACATACCACCAATGCCTGAAATTCCCTTTTGATGGTACTGAGATCACTATCCCAGGAGATCTTGATCCATTTCAATACTGTACTAACCTGCGAGCCATTGCTGAGCACCAGGTACCCATCAATCGGGAAGCCTCATCTTCCACCTCATCCAAATATATTGATCCATTGGCACTCACAAAATCATCCATTCCATCACCTTCTACCACATCATCTTCATTGGCCTCCATCCTAAGTAAAGACCTTCAGATTCAGGACCTTGGTTGTGGAGAGTTCAAATGGAATATGACTTATTGTATCACCACAATACCGAAGCCACCTAGAGTCTATGGTAGACCATGTTTTGCAGTTGAGCCCAAAACAAATTTCAAGGTTCCACCAAAAAGTGTTTTTACACGGTGGGGCGATATGGGTAATGAAGTCATTATCGTCATAGATAACTGGATCTACAAAGACCCAACAGAGTTATCTCCACTACCGCTGCATCTCTATGGCAAAGGCTATGATATATGCAAAGCCCTAGGTTTAGATGACACAAGCAACCTTGGAAAGAACAACAACGGAAGAAGGGAACCTATTATCATGACTGCAAGACCAAGGAATATAGGGCTAGGGTTTGACCAATTCGGAATTGACGATCAATGTTCCCATGAACTTTCAAGTAAGGACGTAATAGTTACAAAAAGTATTGAGACATGCGAAGAATCCCTTACCGAAATTGACTCAAATGAATGGGAATGGGGATTTGACAAAACTGTCAGTGACTATGACATTGACGAACTATTCTTGGAACCTGGCCAACTGTCCTTTGAGGAAAGATTTCGACAGGAGTATAACATAGACCTTATTGATCGACATTCCAAAAATAAGGAATGGGTAAGCATTCCTTAGAATCCAGAATAACACAATGTGTCATCGGCAATACCTGAATCATCCCACCCCATTCCTGAGCCCACCCATGAGCCTAACTTATCTGAGCCCACTATCGATACTTATGAAATGCCAACCACTAGTCATGATGTTGATAATTTTATCCCATATTATGACTTTGAATTCGACTCATCTGACTCAGAGTATGGGCCATCCATTGCATCTGACACAGAAGTTGAAATTGACAACTTTTCCTTTACACTTGAGGCATCAATTTGCACACTTTCCACATCCTCCTCATCTTTTACCAACACTGATGATGGGATCCCCCTTGTTTACCCACAACTGATTGATTGGGACCAACAAGCTCCATTGGTGATGGACATATTTCAGAATGACGAGGCAATTGCAGAATTCATGGGGCTAAGAGAAGGTATTCCATGGGGTGATCACAAAACAGGGTTCTCCATTGATCTAGATTGTGCAGCTTACTTCGGGGAGACTGTGCAATCCTCCAGTCGCAAAAATACAAGGAATAAAAAAGAAAAAGAAATGTTTTTAGGTGAAAACCGCAAGGCACCTTGTGACAGTAAAATAGTAAAAACAAAGGATGTATCTGAAGGTGAAAACCTCTCTGAGGTGCCTAAGGATGGAGGATTGGACTTTCTTCTTGTAACATAGGAAAAATCAACTATGCTCACTCAGGACACAATGAAAGTTAACATAGCCACACTAGAGCGTCCCAAAATGATTCTCTTGGCCGCATCATCGTCAGACGAAGAAAAACCCGAATTTCAACAATTCTTCACAGACAGGAAAGTTAACTTCGCATGGTCATATGTTGACATGCCAGGCCTTGATCTAGAATTGGTTCTACGTCATCTTCCTTTAATCCCAGGAATTAAGACATTCAAACAAAAGCTGTACAAGATGCATCCATAGATTGCACTACTTGTCAAGGCTGAACTAAAGAAGTTACTAGATGCTGAGTTCATAAGGTCAATAGACTATGCTGATTGGATATCAAACATTGTCCCTGTAACAAAGGCAAATGGACAAATCCGTATCTGCACGGATTTCAGAGATTTGAATAAGACTTTCCCAAAGGATGACTTCCCCTTACCAAATATAGACATGATTGTTGACCTCACGACAGGGTATGAGATGCTATCTCTCATGGATGGTTTCTCAAGCTATAACCAAATCTGATTGCAATAGAGGATCAACACAAAACAACATTCACTTGCCCTTGGGGAACATACTGTTGGAATGTCATGCCTTTTGGCTTAAAGAACGTAGGCGCCACATATCAGAGGGCTATGACAACAATCTTCCATGACATGATGCATATCCTAATGGAAGATTATGTGGATGACCTATTGGAAAAATGTTTGACAAGAAAAGAACATCTCAAAGTCTTGGACAAAATTTTCAGACGGCTTGAGGATTACAAGGTTCGATTGAACCCAAAGAAACGTGTCTTTGGAGTCACTTCAGGTAAGCTATTGGGATACATAGTTTCACGACAAGGCATTGAGGTTGACCCAACAAAAGTAAAAGAAATTCTAGACATGCCTCCTCCAAAAGGAATTAGTGAGTTGCAAACTTTTCAGGGCAGATTACAGTCTATCCGTCGCTTCATCGCACAGTTGGCAAACAAGTGTCAGCCATTTCAATATTTGTTGCGCAAAAGCATTCCTTTTGTTTGGACGGATAGATGCCACATAGCCTTTGAGAAAATTAAAGAATATCTATTGACACCACCAATGTTGATGCCGCTATTGAGGGCAAACCATTAATCCTATATGTCCCCGCAACGACAAATGCACTGGGGGCATTATTGGTGCAAAATGACCATGAAGAAAAAGAAAGAGCCATATACTACATCAGCCGCACACTAATTGGATATGAGCTCAACGACACAACCATTGAAAGGGCATGCCTTGTAGTTGTCTTTGCGACACAAAAATTAAGACATTATATGTTGAGCCATCAAACACATTTGGTAGCAAAGATTAACCCACTAAAATATTTCCTTAGTCAAGCAACATTGACAGGTCACTTGGCGAAATGGGTCATGATATTAAGCGAGTATGACATACAATATATGGAGCACAAGGCAATGAAAGGTCAAGTAATACAGTAGCTCAACTGGCAGATGCACCAATCCAAGCCACTCATCCGTTGATAACTGATTTTCCGGATGAGTCTATCTTTTACGCAAAACCAACTTTACCATGGAAACTATACTTTGATGGGTCCCACATTGGTCACGGCTCAAGAGTTGGCATATTATTTATCACACCACAAGGGGATTCAATTCCTAAATCATTTTGGATCGCTTTCCCTTGTACAAATAATATTGCAAAATATGAGGCATTGGTCATAGGTCTTAAGATAGCAATTAAATAGAAAATTCAAACATTGCTCGTATTCGGGGATTCTTAGTTAGTCATCAATCAAGTGAATGATGAATATGACACAAAAGATGAGAAGTTGCTTCCCTACAAATGAATGGTGGATATTTTACTGATGTATTTCAAAATGATTGCATTTGAACAAATCCCAAGGACACAGAACAAGGCAGCTGATTTAATGGCTACCATTGGATCTCTCTTAGACATCCCTAAGAATGTGTCACAATTTGAATTCTTAGTGGAATAGCTGTTGATGCCTACATACGATATTCCAGAGTGAAAAATGGTGTGCGAGATTGTTGGTCCCAGTTCGCCTTGGTACCAGGACATATATGACTATCTTAAGTCCCAAACCCTCCCACCCAACATGTCCAACAACCAACAAAAATCCTTTATCCGAAAAAGAGGCTAGACACACCATCGTCAGTGACACCTTATACTGCCATGGCTTTGATAACACCCTTCTTCGCTGTCTCGACACTGATGAAGCTCAAACGACTTTACGAGAAGTACATGAGGGTATATGCAGATCTCATTCGAGTGGTCCAACGTTAGCTTGAAAAGTCACCAGATTGGGATACTATTGGCCGACATTGGAAAAAGATGTTGTTCAGTTTGTTAGAACATGTTGGAAATGTCAGGTGCATAGTGACCTAATTCATGCACCTGCACAAGAGCTCAGACTGATCACTTCTCCATGGAATTTCGCACAATGGGGACTCGACCTCGTGGGTAAGATCCATCCATCCTTTTCTAATGGCCATAAATTCATAATCACCGCCACTAAGTACTTTACTAAGTGGATTGAAGCCGTCCCTCTCACTTACATCACCGGTAAGCAAATATCCAAGTTTATCCTAAATTACATCATTTGCCGGTATGGTGTCCCACAATCCATCATCATAGATAATGGCAGTCCATTAAAAAATCAGGACGTTCGTGAACTCTGTGAGCGATTCCACATCCAACACCATTTCTCCACCCCATATTACCCACAAGGTAATGACCAAGTTGAGGCGTCAAATAAAACAATCCTTCACATACTCAAGAAGACCGTCAACGACGCTGGCCGAGATTGACACCTACAACTTAATCCTGCTTTATGGGCCTATTGTACCAACATTCGTACACCCACTAGAGCCACTCCATTTTCCTTGGTCTACAGATCTGAGGCCATATTACCCATCGAGGTCGAAATTCCTTCTCTCCGAGTCTCTTTGAAAGGAATGATTGATGATGAAGAGTATAGACATACTCGCCTACATGAGCTAGAAATGTTACAAGAAAGACGACAAATTGCCTTAAATCATTTACGGGCATATCAAAATTGTCTCTGCCGGAGCTATAACAAAAGAGTCATGGTGAGAAAGTTTGAAATCGGTGACTTGGTTCTCATGTAGAACCCCAAAAATTAGGTGGACTATGAAAAGCCTAGTAAGTTTGAGGCTAATTGGCTTGGTCCATATATCATTACTGCCGCATTTGGTTCTAGAGCTTATCAGCTGGCCACACCTAATGGAGAACAGCTGACAAAATCCATCAACAGTTTACATTTGAGTAACATTAGAGAGCTGGGCTAAAAACCTACAAAATACAAAAAAAATGAAAAATAGAAAAAAATCGTCCCTTGATGAAAACCTGGCAAATAGGTGTCTTGGTGACATCAAAAAAATCAAAAAATGGCAAAAATAGTAAAAAGAAATAAATTCATCCAATAGTGAAAACTTGGCAAACAGGCGCTTTGGATAGGTACCATGGTGAAAACTTGGCAAACAAGTGCCATGCGTAGTCGATCGTTGCTTCACCATCTACTGTCACTCAAATCAACCTTTATCCATTTTTCATAATCACAAAGGCCTGACACATTCACGACATCCGTCCTAAGTCCTATCGATTCCGACCATGGTTAGCATTTGGTTGACATCATCCCTTGCATATCCTCGCCTTTGCCTTGCGTCTACCTATTTCCATAACATGAGACTCGGATAATCCCCGCTCTGTCTGGGGGAAAGACCTTTATCGTGCAACTACAGTGGGTACCGCACATGATCCTACATTCTTAAAAAGTCTTGAAAAATCCTAAAAATCTGAAAAAGTCCTAAAAAAATGCTAAAATCTGAAAAAGTCTTGAAAAAAATCCTAAAAATCAGAAAGCGTCTTGAGAAAATACAAAAACATCCAAATCAAATTTCAAAACCCCAAAAACAGAGTCAAGGTCAATGTCTATCTGATCAATTCAATCATTCTTATCAGTCAATCTCTTGTCCATGTCCGAACTACGTTGTCTCTACGCATTTCCTACGTAGGCAAGATTCATCTTTGAATCCCTGAGACTTTAGGTCAGTCCTTCTAGGTTTGTTAAAATAAAATCACGATTCAAACTTCTGTCCTTTGGACAAGGTTATTGGTCATGTCGAACTATGAGGTCTCTGAGTGCACGACGTAGGCAAGACCATCAATTGATGGACCCCCGAGGCCGCACTAGGTCAGTTCATTAGGGTTCATGGCACTACATGTTCACACACGTCAAACTATCTTCAAATCAAGCGAATCTTATGTCAATCTTGAGCTATCAGTCTATCAGAAATCTGTTTCGCCAAACACTTTCAATCAATTCAGCATGTCAGCAATGACATGTAGTCAAAATCATATCAAGACAATATATCATGGCAAAACTTTGGGTTCTTCTTCAAGATGTGTCCTTCCTAAGCATTCTCATCATCATCTGGCATTTTGATGGATTCTCCTAACTCCGAGAATCGATCTCCTAGATATCAACGTCATTCAGGATGTGTCCTTCCTAAATTTGATATCGCTCGACATTTGGCAACACCTGAAATTAAAACACTTGGCCAACACTTGGCAAACTTTTTTTCTGTCTTTGATGATTATCATGATATTAGTTTCTTATGTCTGAGGAACCATGACATATCATGATGATTATCCTTGTCTGCTTATCACTCTACTATTAGTTTCTCTAGGATATCCTGACTTCAGGATTTAGAGAAGCAACGACGTAGTATGATGATTTTACTGCCTATTTTTTTTTTTTACTATCATGTGGCTAGTTTCTCAAGGATGTCCTAAAACGCCAAGATTTAGAGAAGCAACGATGTCTCATGATTGGCTTGGTTTTTCTGGCGGTTGGTCATGAAAAAGTGACTAGGGGCAATTGTGTTCCTTGCATGAGTCATGATCATCCTTTGTCTGCGACTGTTGATCTACGTGATGGTTCGACCTTGCACACTATTGATCTATGTCATATCATAGTGTTTGTCGACCATCATGACATTTTCGCCCAATGATGATTAAAGAGCAACAACTAGAATAACACTATCAAAAAGCTTTGAAGGATTTCTTTTTTCGCACTAACATGCATATCTTTCTTTGCACTAACATCAATCTTCATCTTCTCTTCTGTTGATCTCTTATGATATCTTGTGACATACAAAAAACAAAGTTGCATACATAATTGCATGAGCATTTCATATTCACATCTGCATAAATCAAATACCATAATTCACATTGCATAACGCTATCATTTACATTCATCCATCTCACATCATAAAACCATCATGTGCATCAACATATAAGTATCATAAATAAACATTTGCATTAGCATATAGGAATCACATCATCATCACATTACACAATACATATGTAACCACATCCATAATTGCATTCATAAACATAAGCATAATATTCATACACCTCATAGCATCTTAAAAGCATCACATAAGCATATGATAAAACACTAGAGTACCATAACACATAACATCATATAGGCCACATCAAAACTGCATCGCATATATATATAGTCTCAAAAACATGTCATGTCACAGGATAGAGTCATATGATATCCCAAAAATGGAGCTCGTAGGCTTGAATATCAAAATATACAAGTGTCTAAAAGAAAGTCCTTGGATGGCCTCCCTCCATCCCATGGAGGTGAACTGTGAGGTAACCATGGCTGACCCATCAAGTGAAATGTGACCTGAATAGGTGTCATCTCTTGTGTCTCACTCTGAGATCCCATAGGATCAATAACATGAGGCTGACTCTGCTCTGCCTATTGTCTTGATGACACTGATCGGTGCCCGTGCTCTGACCTGTGGTTATGATATGAAGAATGCCTATGAGAGCTATGTGACCTGTGGCTTGATGACTGACCTGATGCAATAGACCCCCTAGCACTAGTATGACTATTGTTATGTGATCTACTGTTGCTATGTGTCTGACTGCCATTGCTTGTCCTACTATAAGATCGAGGTAATCCTGGATCGCGTCTCTCCAGGGAAACCGCCTGCTTATACAATAACCTGTACCGCCCCTTGCTCTCTACCATCCTGGCCAACTCTCTAGCCATGTCTCCTATCGGCCTTGAACATAACTCAGCAAACTCTGTCACCCACCGATCTGACTCCTACCATCAGAGAATAGCCTGATCTCTCTCCACTTGGGTGACCTCTAACTTTGTTGCCAAGGCCTTGTTCTGAGACAAGGCCGCATCAAGTCTGCTCTATAAATTTGTGATCCGCTAATCAGTAGTGGCATCGACAGGCAAAATGGGTGATCTATCACCCTCATCATTCCTAGAAATCATACGTTCCCGCAATCTCTGGTTTGCCTCCTCCTCCTCCTCTTCCTCCTCCTCGTCTCTCTCCTCCTCGGCTCGGACCTCCTCCACATCTATATCAAGAGGGTGTCCCCCACCAAATGGATCCTCCTTTGCCCTCTCCTCTGCCCTCACCTCAGCCTCCTCCTCTCCACCCCTCACCTCCTCCTCAACCTTTACCTCCACCTCCTCCTCACCCTCTCTGACCTCCTCGACCCTCACCTCCAACTCTCTCTCTCCTCACCCTCCTCCCGAATGGGTGACAATGGTACACTACCCACTCTCTACCTGACTCTCCTAGGCTTCCTCCGCCCTCCGCCATCCCTCCTCCTCCTTGCACCCCTCCCATCTCCTCCACCCCCATCATCTCCACCATCTCCTCCATCTCCCCCACCTCCTCCGTCTCCCCCATCTCTGCCCCCGCCTCCCCTGCCTCCATCTCTACCCCCGACACCTCTGCCATCTCTGCCTCCATCTCTGCCACCCTGACCTCTCCTCGGTATCTATGGAATGACTGACCTCTGATCTATCAGTGGTGGACCATCTGGATCTGTTAACGAGATGGGCCTGTGAATCTGCCACCAAGTGTTGAACTCAGCAAATGTCCCTAGATCTGCTGGATCCCCTCACCACACCCACTGAACTGCAACTAAACCATCAACCTGTTGCTCGACCACTGTCACTGATATGGGTGGCCCCCACATGGTCTCCCTAGAAGACTGAGTAGACTCTGTTGTGCCTATTGGCACAACTCGCTGCTCTCCGAACTATTGTAGTACTCGCTGGGGTAGGTACATCTCAATAATCCGTTGGGTCTGTACTGTGCGGCCAATCAAATATCAAAACTATTTGCAAAAGGATAAATGACCATCCTCATCTGGCCACTGATGATAATCTCTATAAGGCCTCCAAACAAAATTGATCATCGTATCAATCCGATGACGCTAGTACCCAGTATCTCCAACACGAGTCTGGCTAACTGACCTCGCATACAGGTAAACATACGACATCCCATCACCTAGCTGCTGAATCTGCACCAGTGGTCAAAAAATGGGAATGTGCTCCCACACCCAGATCATGAGTAAGGTAGTCCCACAACTGATACTGTGACCCTGGCGATAAATGACCTCATGCAGCTGATGATATAGCATTGCCAACAAACAAGGCCCCCAAGCGAAAATAGTCCTCTATCCTCACATATGAACTAGTACATCCCCCCATCCTATGGAAAATCCGTGACCACGACGATCTGGGATCAGTAATCCGGCAATCAAGGTCATCAGCATGGCATCAAACTTGGGAAACCGGTTGGCTACAACATCCCAACCGATCTTATAACCATCCATGCTCAACTAGGCACCATCGACACCCTCGTACATCTCTGATAGGGCCTGTCGCCCTCGGTGCAGATCATAGATAACTCTCTCTCTGCTAATCGGAATGCGGAGAATACGGTAGACATCCTCTAAGGTCACTGTCGCCTCTCTAGTAGGTAGGTGAAATGAACAGGTCTTTGAGTGCCACCTTTCACAAAGAGATGTTAGCAAACCCCTATTTGCTTGAATAATGGGCATAGAGGTGACATGATACAGACCTAGTTCCATCAGTCCCTGTCTCTGTCTATCGCTCAGGCGATCTCTAAAGGCGTAGGTCATCGATCGGAACTCTCGAGTATAAATCGGCACAAGCACACTCTCCACAAGAAAGGCCAAGGATTAACACATATTGGGCAACATTGTTGAAAGGTTACTACTATTGAGAAGTCAAGGGTGCATCCAAACTAATCTCGGCACAAAGTCAACAAAAGTCAACTTTGGTCAACTACAATTGTGTCGCGTTGACCACGAATGCGCCACAATTAGTCAATTGCGGCTCTTCGCATGACAATTGCTTTGCAATATTTCGAATGTGTCGCTCTAGCTAGAAAATGTACAACCTAACAACGAATGTGTCATTTGGCATGACAATTGTGCTGCGATTTGACAAATGCATCGTTAACTTGGTTATTGCATCGCAAAAATGGCATATGCGTTGCAAAAGCCTCACTTGTGTCGCAACCTGTCGAATGCGTCGTTTCCCCTTGCGGATGCGTAATCGAACAACAAACCCTAGCCTACCATCGCACTTGTGTCATGACGCAATCAAATGCGTCGAATGCGAAGGCGTTTGTCATTTATGTGACATCATTTGCATCGCAACGCATGTGTTTACCCCCCCTAAAACCCTAATAAATGCATTAAATTAAAAAAATTGACAAGGGGGATAGGGTACTTACCAGTGCCTTTGTGCCCTCGGGTCGTCGGAATGTCCGCACGCGGTATCCATGGTGAGTAGTCGCTGGAATCCCCATCGTATCTCTAAGCTCTGATTTCTGAATTTTCTATTTAACAAATGAGCAAATGACAATTGGATTGACCTTTTCAACCTATTTATAGGCTGAAAATTAGGGTTTTGACCTAGTAGGTTGTACTGGAGGCTCATTTGACCACCTTTGATCGACATTTTGGCTAGCTCAACGTCCTCCATTTTGGAAACAGATCACGCCATCACTTTTCTGGTCATTAATTGAATTAGTCGAGATATTTTCCAAATTTTTCTAACCCAGGGTCAAAATTCAAAAAATTTCCCGAGGGGGCATAGGCACTCCATACCTTCACTGGGGCATATTTTGGACTTGTTTTTTTTGCCACAATGCGACAAGATGCATTATGACAAAGAGGGGCAGATGTAGACACCTAAAAATGACTTAGGACTGTGATCACTATTTTACCACCTTTTGTCATAACATGATTATAACTCTATAATTATGTTTCTAACCCACATTCAACTATTAATTAAATAATTTATAATTATTTAATTAATTCATAATCTCTCATTCTTCATGATTATTAAATAAATAAATCTTATCTATTTATTTAATGTGTCACTAATTATTAAAGTCTTCTTACAATTAAATAAGGTCTTATTTATTTAATTAATCCTTATTACTAATGTCCTATTGATTATTAAAATAAGTATATTTTAATATATTTATTTAATGTAACTAATCCCTAAAATCCTCTTAATTAAATAGATTTGCTAATTTATTTAATTAATTAACTACTTCTTCTAAATTAAATAATTATTTTTAATTATTTAATTGTTGTATGTGACACTTCTATATTTTTAAATAAAACAAGTCATTTAAAAATGTCTCACATAGTTAACTGATTCTTCATTTAGTAATTAATTTCAAAAATCAATTACTTATTATCTCACAAAATCCATATTTTGAATTAATTTAATTCAAAATGGAAATATTCATCTACAAATCTAGTAATTACTAAAATTACCGATTTTCTAAAGTCTCATCTCCTTATCTCTTGATTTTTACTAATTTCATCTCACGGTCACGTTTATTCTCCACCTTTGATTTAATTTATCAAATTAAATCTTGTCCACACATTTGAGGATTGTTGCCCTAACCCTTATTGAGAGTTGTCACCTTGAATCTTAACCATTGATTCTAGGGCATCTCTCAATCTCTCATCTCATCTGTCCGTTCAAGATTGCGTTTTCTATAAAATGACAATCTTGATCTCATTTTTGGGATTGGTTAATCTATTATTATTTTGGTAATCTCATTATTGGCATTCTCATATCATCTTAGGCTTATATTACTGTTTGCATAATAGAAGTAAAATTCTGGTTTGCATAGAGTTTATTTAAAAATCCTTCAAAGCTTTGTTAGGACTAGGCATATAAAGTTTGCTCACAAATTTGAGGGCATCCATTATCACAGCAAGCTTGAGGAGGTGCAATGGAAGTGAATCATGGAGGAGAGAAGATTGGGTGAGGCTATTCTAGTTTTAATCATTTTCACTTTTTATCTCTAATGTGTTTCATTGTTTGTTGGATTTAGATTAATATTGCATGCTTTTATTAGACTAACAATTTGTTTTGTAGAAATCCATCATTACACTAACCATTACGATTTTTATTGACGTATATGTGTAGATATGCATATTGACAATGTTTTGTAGGAATGTAACATAAGGCCTCCACCTACATCCTCAAGGGAATTATTATCTTCCATTTTATGTGAAAGAGAGGATGGTCAATTTTTTTACAAGTCATATTTGGATGGCACATGTGATCATTGTGGTGGGATGTAACATTTTCTAATTTTCCAACACATGGCTAGTATACACATGATTGGAGACAAAATTGTGGAATTTGGCAAATACAAGACAATGGCCTACAATCTAAAAGATGGGAAAGAAGCAAAGAAGTGTGAATTGGTTAGTGATAAGATTCCAGTGTATCAGTTTATGGGCATTTTCTATGATCAGGTTGTCTATGAGTATGCAAGGCATACACACATAGCTCAATGGTTGGACTCACAGTTCAAGTTATGCAAGGACACATTTCCACTTCATAGCATCGTTTGAGTTGTCGACTTCACGAAGATCTACACACTACAACCATAGAATGACATGCAATCACAATACTACAACTCCACGCAAGTTGCTATATTTGTGCATATAACATTCATTTATGAAAATGATAGTATAGAGCAAAACAAGAAAGTATTGATGGATTATCACTTTTATATTAGTGAAGATCACACACATTCTACAAATTTTGTGCAAGGTTGCTTTCAGATGTTCTATGCTGATCTGGCTAGTAGGGGCATATCATTTAGTCAGCATATCATATGGTCAGATAACTGTACATTGCAATTTGAGAATGCCATAATGTTTGACTGGTTGAGCAGGATGCATAAGATCAGTGGTGTTTATCATATGCGGAACTTCTTAGAGGTCGGGCATGGAAAGGGGGAGCATAATGGAGCAGGTGCATGTATCAAAAGAGCCATAGCATGAGAAGAGTTAAAGTACAAAGACAGTGTAAAGTTGACAGATGCAAGATCAATTGTCTAGTGGTGCAATCATGCAATGGGTCCAGGTAGTGAAGGTAATTCTTTAGTTCATAGATTTTTCATTTAGTAGATGATACTAACATTGTAAAATATGAGGATTATTGTACACTAATAGGATCGAGCGAGATACACTCTTTTAGAAGCTCCAATGTAGGTACATGGACTATCCATATGCGAAAGATGGCATGCTTTTATTTTGCATGTACAATTCAAGCATGGAATGATTGCGATTCAACATAGTGGGTTGACGAATGGTTTGTAAGAAGTCTAACCCCACTTGACACTTATCAGCTCTCAATGGCTCTACAAACCACTTAGATGCAATCATCCATTGCCTTTGATCATGTATTAGACCTACTAGAACCACTTGTAATATATCTTACTTATAGGTTTTATTGTGATGTTCAGTAATACATCTAACAAGATGAACATATCAATGTAGGGCATGTTTATACGGTGATTGCAGATGAAGATAAGGAAGAGGGTAGAAATTATTACCTATGTCATTGTATCGAGGCCAAAAATAAATTGGAGGCCCTAGTTATAGATGGAGAAAACATAGAATATCCTATAGGTTTTGTGGTTATTACTAGAACATGGCTTAGAAGATACCCGGTTAAGAATGTTGCAGTTTGGTTGTTTGAGGACTTCAACATGCATTGGAAGATTCTTCACTACTCGAACCTTGTTGTTGCCACAAACGTTCATTTGATCAAATATAAGGGCAAACCTGCAAACAAAAACTTGTGGAAAGTGCATGAGTCTGACCACGAGGCAATACTTGACACAATAAAGAGTAGAGTTGACTCAGATGGTTCCCTGTATTGATTTGTAAGTATACACTTTGATTTTGTAAAGTCATGTTATTGATCATTACTTTCTTTCAAGTGTTAAAGTTTGATTGTAGAAGGGTTTGTAAAATTACATTATTATTAATTTACAAAATGATGGTTATATGTTGCTCTCTATTTACCACCTTTAAGTTGGTATTCTCTATTGGTATTTGATGTCATATATGCATTTACAGCTGTCATTGATCCATTTGTGACTGTAGGTAATACTTAAGTTTTTCAACCTAAGAAAAGAACAACATCGGTTGCTGGTGCAATTGTTTAGTGGTATGAGAAACATCGATTGCTGGTGCATTTTCTGGTTTTCAATCTTCTCTTTCTTTTCGATCTCGTAGATTTCTCGGATTCTTATATGCTACATGTTTTATGTTAATTATGTGAGTGATATATTTGAAATTTATACGTACGATCATTGAGAGATGAGAAAGTAGTGAAAGATGGGCCACATCACCATTATAGGACCTTCAATCGATCTACTTATAGCATGCATGAAGGTGATAATAGATCTCATCAGGTGTATGTTTGACATTATTCAGTTATTTATCTTTTAATGATTTTTATGTGAGTCTATGTCTGAGATTGATAGGCTTTTGGAGGTTTTTTGTGGACCAAATTCCAGTGAGAGTACACAACCATGGAGAGGCTACTACCCATGTGTTTCCAAGGGAGCAAGGTATGTACATGTTTTGAAGCATTTTGGAATACAAATAACTGGGCCACCTGAGGTGGATTGGAGAAAAGAAACTGGGCAACAACTCCTTTTGTTTCTTCTTGTACAATATATTTCATGATCTGAGCTGCAAATGAGAGGATTATTTCCCTACATGTATTGCTACAAGTATTGAAAAATGGAAATATTTTCAAGATGTTCTTCCATCACTATTGTAATATTTGTTATTGACTTAGTGTATTTTTTGATATACAAGTTTATGAGAAATTAATACATGCAAATGTGTATATTCTTTAATATATGCCTCAATTAAATGTGTATATTACATTTTAAAGTTAGAGTTGTAATGCTTCATAATTTACCTTTAAAGTTGTCTTTAAAGAAAATCATGTGGATTTATGACAAAATATGAAACAATGACTTATATTTTACAAAGGCATATTTTTTTTCCCCCTACCTTGTCAATCCTACCGAATTGGCAAGCTAGTGAGCTCACTGGCTTGCCAATTTGGTAGGGTTGACAAGGTAGGGGCAGAATGTGCCTCATAGAAATGGGGTCTCACGGTGATGTACATCACCATGAGACCCCTACTGAATCACCGTGATACCCCATTTCTATGAGGCATATGCTGCCCCTACCTTGTCAACCCTATCGAATTGGCAAGCCAGTGAGCTTGGCAAGCTAGTGAGCTCACTAGCTTGCCAATTTGGTAGGGTTGAAAAGCTAGGGGCAACGTATGCCTCATAGAAATAGGGTGTCATGGTGATTTGTTGATATGGATTTAATAGATGATTAGATAGATATGTGACATTGTCTTAATTCATTGGAATGTTTTGTGATGCTCTTCTCATTTTTTTCATGTGGATGGTTGAAGTTCTATTAGGATTATTAAAGAATGTCATCATAGTCAAAGGAAACTATGAGACACTTGTCTCATAACTCCTATATTCCCTCCAACATCATAATAAGGAAATAATCCTTCTAAGACCTTTGTCCTTATGGTCTTTGTGAGCATCGTGAGAAGTGGCTTCTTCTCCCACCTTTCACTCCACTTTGTCAACGTAGGAGGAACATATTCCTAGTTTATCTCCCTTATCCCAACTAATGCAAAGTAGGGAGGATTTTGTCAAATAAATCACAATCCAATCAGTCTTGAACAACTTTTTCACTTGGAAGACCCTAACTGGTGTTTTCACTCAGGTTTCTCAATTTTGCTTGTGGCACACCAAACAATGAAATTTCAGCATATCTTTTAGATAAGGCCTCAAACCCATGAAATAAATACCATTTAGGATACCTTTTATGCTCTTCTTAAACATACGAAATTTGTGCATAGGATTGTTTCACAACATTATCTCCTAAAATGGATCGCTACACTGCCCCTTAAGTTGAATTAGGCCTCTTTTACAAAGAAAGTGTGTAATATTCTTTCCTAGATCACCAATATTTATTCTCAAACCTTGGAAAGATCACATGGGGTCTGAAACAACATATTTTTTCACTTGAAACACCCACAACCTCATTTAACAATAAAACCCTACCTCTACCTATCAAAACTAGCCCAGTACATTCAAATATTAGGTAGGGCTTGCACAAACAGGGCCCTAATTGCATCCCATACATCTACAATCCTACTAAACATGAAAAAAAAACTATCTAGTGCCATTCCACTAGTTTTTAGCAATTTCTAGCGATGGAATGGTTCAGTATGCCATTTTTTCTCTCAAACCCTCTTGACTTAGGGTTTTCAGACCACTTCCAACAAATTGCTTATAAAAACCTTCAAACTTTATGAAAATAGCTCAAACCAATTCCAAAAAAAATCTAGTTAATGCATCCATTAGATTCAAGTCACCTTATGTCATTTAGAGATTGTACAAAACCGTACCAACGCTTGTAGCAACAGATTTACACAAAAAAATGCAAAAAATAGAGTTATTATTATTGCTTGCACTTCAAAATCAACTTCAGAACCTTGCCTCAAAGTTTGTGAGGCCTAATTAAACTTGTACCACAACAAACCAATGGTTTCAACCAACCTTTGAACTACATGACCGTTCAACTTCCAAATATGACAAAATTGCAAAGTTGAAAGCAACTTTTGACAACATTAGCAAAAATTAGCAAAACTTGACAACTCTATCTAATACCAACCCCACATGACTTATTACATGTCACAATACCAATTCTCCAACCGTTGATCTTGTGCCACATTCATGTACAGTTCCTTAGCCTATCAAAGGAAGCTCATCACTTCCATTTTTAACACACACAAGAGATATCATACTTACATGCTACTTAAATGATGTAGATAAGGGAGGAAAACCTTCCAACAATCACAATTTGATCAAACTCAATCAATCTTTCTTCCCTCAAAACCCCAACTCAACAACTTATCACAATTCCTTCATAAACTCCTTGTAGCATTGCAAACAAAGGTTTTTATCAATATCTTTCAAAATACAATGAAGACCCACAAACCAAACATCATTCTAGATACCCATTATGACATTCTTTATCATATCTCAATTGTGCATATTCTCGTTTCAAACCATCACCTCTTAAAATTGATTGGTACGTTGCCCCTTGAGCCAATTAGGCCACCTTTCCAAAGCAACTTCAAGGGATCCTTCACTCAGACTTCCAAACTTTGTTCCAACAATTTCAACAAGTTTCAAAACCTCAGAATCAACTATTTTCATCAGGGGAAACAAACACAAATTCACCAAAGCATCAAACCCTTGTTCTAGGCCATTTCAAGCTTGTATAATGAGGGTTTATTGAAACTACGTTCTCCAGACCCTATTTCACCTTATCAACACCTTAGAAACATCAAAATAAGCTTTCCCAAGCTTATTCCATCAACTGCCAACCTTTAACATTATCTTTTCACCAAACTTCAACTCTTACCCACCATTTTGAAGCCAAAATTCATAAAAATGCACCTAGGGCAGCAATCAAAATCCACCGAAACACCTTCCCTACTCTTAACACCTATGCTAACATCTAAACCTATCCTAGTGCACCCATTCCACCATGTTACAAGAAAATGTAACGGTGGAATGGGCATTTAATTCATTTTAAGTGCCTTCAAACCCTCAAAATAGGGTTCTTAACTCGTTCTTAGAAAAAAGATCACAAAATCCTTAAAAAATTCAATGAAAACACACCAAATCGGAACCAAAGGGAAGCTACTTCATATGTCCATTGAATACAATTCAATTTCAATAAAAAAAAAACTATACAATCATACAGTCACTTGGAACAACAAATTTAGCATAAAATTACAAGGAAAACAATGATTTCTTATTGATGCAACTTCAAAAACATCATTCCCACCCCTGCCTCGAGGTTTAAAATCATTTTAAAATGTTTCTCTCCTCAACCAATGGTTGCAACTTCCCTTTGAAAACTAAATGACCATTGGGCTTCCTATTCCGCATTTTTACACTTTTGAACATGACCACAATTTGATAATATTGCAAAATATGACAACATGAACTCAAACTGACCCCTAGATGACTTAAACATTAGAAATCATCTATTATGACCTTATTTTATGAAAAAATAAGACTCAAACACCTCACAACCTATTACATGACCTTATTCACAAAAAAATGGACTTGGTTCCCCTGCATCATAAATCTCATATCAATTATCCAAAAGCGTGCCTTTGTCTTTGCATCATCATTATCATAGCATTAGCATTATCATTATCATTTCATTCTCATTAGCATAGCATAGCAATCTCCATAGCATTGTAGTTGTAGCCACTTCATTGTAGGATCATATCCTCATCTCCATCTTAGCATCATCAATAACTTCATCAATCTCATATCCATAGCTTGCATTGTAGAAACAATTCACACTACATATCTAGCTTGGAAAGATAGTGAGCGCACTAGGTTGCCATACGTTTCCCCTACCTTGTCAGGCCTACTGAATTGAAAAGTTAGTGAGCTCACTAGCTTGCCAATTCGGTAGGGTTGATAAGTTAGGGGAAGCATATGCCTCATAGAAATGGGGTGTCATGATGACGTACATCACCATGATTCCCCATTTCTATGATCCATACACTGCCCCTACCTTGTCAAGCCTACTGAATTGGAAAGCTAGTGAGTTCACTAGCTTGCCAATTCGATAGGGTTGACAAGGTAGGGGCAACATATGCATAGAAATGGGGTGTCATGGTGATGTTACCAATTCTGTAGGGTTGACAAGGTGGGGGAAGCATATGCCTCATAGAAATGGGGTGTCACGGTGATGTACATAACCATGAGTCCCCATTTCTATGATCCGTATGCTGCCCCTACCTTGTCAAGCCTACCGAATTGGCAAGCTAGTGAGCTTAGCAAGCTAGTGATGTCCCTAGCTTTCCAATTCGATAGGGTTGACTCCATCTCTTCTACTCTATATTTTATCTCTCTATCTCCCTTTCACTCCTCCCTCTCTTTCTATCTATATCTCTCTACCCCTATCCCCCTATCTCTCTTTATCTCTCTCCTTATCAATGTCTATCTCTCTATATCTCCCTCTATCTATATCACTCCATCTCTATATATTGAGATATCTTTCCTTCTCCCCCTCCATCTCACTATCTACCTCTCTCTTTCTCTCTTTCTTTATCTCTCTATTTCTCTTTCTTTATCTCTCTCTCACTCCTTTCTCTATCTCCTTTTATCCATATCTCTTTGTACCTCTATATCCCCATCACTCTCTCTCTATATCCCCTCTACCTATATCACTCCCTCTCTCCCTACCCGGGTGATCCCACAATAGTGGTTTACAATTTTTGGCCAAACTGGACACTGAAATTATTATTTTTAACTAAATCTTCACATTCGGGCACCTATAGCGGCTAAACTGTGAAGAAATTGAAGATGATGCAAACTAGAGTCTCATCAAATTTTGTTTGTAGATTCTAAAAATATTTTTTTCAATTTTTTTGGAATAAGATTGCACTTCTTTTTCCATCTCCTACGAAAACTATTTTTTTTCAGAAAACAACATTTTTAAAAAGTAACGCTCACCGTATACAACATAATTTTTTTTGTATGAAGGATAAAATTCTATTTTTTTCGAATTTAGATTTGTAACTATGATATCTAGCACTTTCATTTGGGCTCATAGTTTTTTATTGAATATTTTTTCCTTAATAGAGTTTCAAAGTGAAACCAATTGCAATTTGGACATAGGCAAACTGTATACAACATAACTTTTTTTGTATGTATCAATTTTTATTTATTTTTGTTTAATGGATCAAGGACATCAATACCCAGCACAAACATATTTAAAAAAAAATTATTTTGATAATTTTCTATTTTTCCACATGTGCAAAACAGAGAGCTTGATTTTCGGTCAAAAACCTATGTTTAATAAGACTAAAAAAACACATACATAATAAAACCAAAACATATTAAAATTATATTTGTGGGATAGCTCATTTAGAGGACTACCATAATAATTTGAAATAAATTTTAAATGAATTCATTTGATCCCCCAAAAGTAAATCAAAAGTGATTTTTTATCAACATTTTGATAGGTGTAAAGGAGAGTCATTTATAGGTATGGTTTAAAACTAGCGAGGTTCTATCCAAGGGGGTTTGATCTAAGGTGGTTTGATCAAACTATCTTCAATTGGAATCCTTAAAATGGAACTTTTAAAGGCTTAAATCATTATATTTTCTAAAAATATGTGATTTCAGTTAAAATCAATTCCTCTGAGAAATTGTAAACCAGCTTTGTGGGATCACCCACCCCCTTATCTCTCCCTCTCCATCTCTCCTACTCTATATTTCTCTCTATCTCCCTCTCATTCCTCTCTCTATCTCTTTCTATCTATATCTTTCTCTACATTTATCTCCATATATCTCTATCTCTTTCTCTATCCCTCTCCATCTCTTTATATCACCCCTATCTATATATGTCCCTCTATCCCTCTCTATCTCTCCCCCTCTATCTCACTATCTACCTCTCTCTTCTCTATATCTCTATATCTCTATTTCTCTTTCTTCTTCTCCCTCACTCATTTCTCTATCTCTTTTTATTCATATAGATCTCTACCTCTATCTCCCTCTCTCCCTACCACCTTATCTCTCTCTCCCTCTCTCTTACTTTATATCTTTATCTACCTCTCTATCTCCCTCTCATTCCTCTCTATCTCTTTCTATCTAGATCTTTCTCTACGTTTATCTCCCTATATCTCTATCTCTTTTGCTATCCATCTTTGTCTCTTTATATCACCCCTATCTATATATATCTCTCTCCCCCTCTTATTCTCTCTATCTCTCTCTCTCTCTCTCTCTCCATACTCCACCTATATCTCTCCTCCTCTCCCCTCCTATCTCTTCCTCCTCTACATATCTCTCTCTCCCTCTCTCCACCCTCTTCCCTCTCTCTCTCTCTCCATACTCCACCCATATCTCTCCCTCTCCCCCCTCCTTTCTCTTCCTCCTCTACCTATTTCTCTCCCTAGCCCCCTCTTCTCTCTCCCCCTCTTCTCTCCCTCCCTCTCTCTATCTCCCCCTCTCTCCTTCCCCCCTTCTTACCACCTATCTATCTCTCTACATCTACCTCTCTCTCTCCCCCTTTTTCTTCCCATATATTTATATTTGTCTCTCCTCTTCCCATATATCTCTATCTTTTCCTCTTTTATCCCCCTCTTTCATCTCCCCCTATTTTTCTCCCTCTCTCTATTTATTTGTCTCTATAATTTGTCTCTCTCTCTCTCTCTCTCTCTCCCTCTCCCTATGTCTCCTTATATCTCTATCTCTCTATCTCTCTATCAATCTATCTCACCATCTCTCTCTCTATCTCTTCCTCTATATCTCTCTATCTCTTCCTTTCTATCCATCACTCTCTATTTCCCTCTATCTTTATCACTCCCTCTACCTCTCTTTATCTCTCTATCTATTTCTCTTCCTCTCTCCTTACATCTTCATCTCCACCTTTATCATCCCCTGTCCCCCTCTATCTCTATACATCTCTCTCTCTCTATTCATTCATCTCTCTTCTTCTCTCTTTCTAGACCTCTATATCTATATCTCTTTGCCTCTCTATCTATATCTCTACATATTTATTATTCAATCTCTCCCTCCATCTCTATCTCATTATCTCTCCATCTCTCTTCCCCTATATCTCTCCCTCTCTTTACCTTTCTCTATGTATCACTCCCTATCTCTCGCTTTATCCTTTTATCTCCCCCCCTCTCTCCCTCTCCATATATTTATCTTTCATTTCTATATATCCCTCTCCTCTCTCTCTTTATCTATCCCTCTTCTCTCCATATCCCTCTCCATCTTCCTCTATCTCTCGATGTCTCTCGATGTCTCTCTATTGCAAACATAACATGAGTCTGTTGGTAATGGAGATTGGTTATCTTACTAATTCAAAAGTTTCATTTCAATCGTATTTAGATCCATGTAAGTGGATGCATA